>JAZKJV010011244.1:0-600000 GCA_037367405.1 Ottelia alismoides
TGAACCAAGGAATAAAATCCTTTTTATTTATGTATAAGTATATAGCATAGGTATTTTGTCTATGAATTTGTAGACTTATTTTATTTTACAAATTGTTTTTGGTTTTCTTTAACTTCTAGTATGTGTATGCATTATATACATTATTTACAAAATTCTAAAAATATGAATTTATACAAATAATGAATATTGAATAAAATGCATATTTTAATTAGTCCTATATACAAGGAGGGCCAAAAACCTAACTTCTGCATATGGACTCCAAAAATTATGAAACCAATTTTATAAAATAGTTTATGGAATGCTATATACAATTAAAGGTGAGTTTGGGTGATTTGGAGTTTTTATTTGCAAGATATGGGTCTGTGAAGTTGAGATTTTGGCTTTTTATTTTGTGTATAAAATGCACACTGGGTATCATTTTTACACAAATTCAGTTTTATATTTTGATTTACATTATTATCTACAACTTTCATGTACAAAGTTTCTTTATTTGATGAAGAAATAATTATGTACAAAATAGGTGCCAAAAATGCATAAATGAATGAATTAATAAATGAGGTATTTATTGTACACTGGCCCTTATCTCCCCCTACTTTATTCCTTGTCGACCAATACCATGCTGACCTTGGTCTCGGGGTTTGGGTCATAAAATATTTACAATATTTTAATCCTTTTTCTTTTCTCCTCTTTATTCTATAATTTTGACATTAAGAACCTTATTTAATGTGGAATTAATACAATGATTCGTGAATGCTATTATATACAATTTGATGCTATTTACATGCATTTCCTGGGGATTTTGAGGCCAAAATGATAGAATAAAGGTGATGAAATGGAGATTCATCACATACTTACATGTATTCATTAAGGGTTTTAAGACAAAATGCGATAGAAAAGTTAATGAATCACATATTCATCAACCCCATATACTTAAACTTTGACAATCCCTTAGCAAATACTTATTTGAATAATAAGGAAAATGAAAGTTAGAATGATTTTGTTTTCCTGGACCAATTCATGAAAACATACAAAGGACAGAGCATGATCGAGCCCTAGAATACACATTTTGTCGGAGTGTTAACTAGGATTAGCATTTTTGTCTTAACAATCCTCAAATTCTACAAATCCTTATTCAGGTTCACCTCAACAGACAACTTAAATCCACTCGTCCATCTCACTAACTCTTTCAACCTTGAAGTCAATATGTACTGTGTGTTAAATGTGTTAGCTCTTCCTGCTTAAGGAGGCGAAGAAACTGACCACCCTAGTAATACACTCTCATGGCTTCCTCATCCAGCTACTCGATCCCTAAGGAGGGGATATTCCCTTCTAAGTTTAGATTCGTGTTGTGTCCACCATCAGAAGGGGGGAAAGGTAGAAGAAGGAGAAGAAAACTGGAGTGTGACCAGTGTAGTCATGTCTCCTTGTGAAGCTTGGCCAGTGTAGCCAAGTCTCCACTATGATATGCTGGCTATATATGAAGCTTGGACCATTTTTGTTCAACTTTGTTCTTTATGAATTTCCTCGATGGATATAGAATATTTTATTCTGCCCATGTTTTGAGTAGTAGAAACAATTGCACTGCATTTCTGTGTGCCCCGACGGATATAGAATCTTGTATTCCGCTCATGTTCTGGGGTCTTAGGAAAATTGTGCCAGCATATCATCCCTCATCTGAATCTTTATTTCAACCCCTCCCATCTTTATATGTCTGCACCACTAAACAATGATGAAAATGCACTAGTAAAATGAACTATCCTTCACAACCCCATACAATTCGAGCTAAATGCAGAGTGTTTGAGTTCAAAAATTGATCCACTATTGAAGACTTAAATGGATGAAACCAAGTGTCCTACTTAGGCAAGTTTAAGTTGAATTCTGAACATTGTCTTATAGAACCTAGAGATTAAAGTCCAAAACCTAAAAATTCTAAATTCCAGCTCCTCCTTAGAGTTTAAAGTCTAACGCCATGATCAAGCTCCATTCTCTGAACTATTTACAATTTTTAGTTCGAGAAATCAAACTTATTCTGAAATATGCAAATGCAACCATGTTTTTGTGAGGTAAACTTTCTGAATTTTACTTATTTTATTGGATTTTAAAGATTTTTCCATTTTACGGATTTTAGAACTTTTGTTTTTATGAATTTTATAGATTTTTTAATTTGTAAATAAATAATCATGTTTTACAAAAGTTTACAAGATAAGCTACCGACATTTTATTTTGGATTAAATTACTATTGCAATTTTAAATATTAATTTATTCTACACATTTTAACAAATAAGATTTTAAAATGAGTATTATACACTTTTTAAATACACCTTTCAAATATCAGTTTTAAATAAGGATTTTAAATAAGAATTTTACAAATATTTTATTTATTTATCAGACTTTTATAAATACTTAATAAATAGATTTTAAATAAATGTTACCTACACCCACTTTTTTTATAAATTATATATATAGAAAATACATAAAAGTATGAGTGATGAACAAAAGTATATATAGAATATATACGCACCCCCTATACTTGGCTTGTGATACGTCGTCATGGTGCCAAATAGAGAAAAAGGAGGACATAACTCGTGCTAAGTAGAAGTGGATGAAAAGAATTAACGAATGAGAAGTTAGCCACCCCTTATACTTACGATAGGCCTTTATAAGTATAGCAGAATACAAAAATGAGGTGATTGAGGGTAAGAAATAAACGAATGAAAGAAGAAAGAAAACAAACTCAACGAGGTCACTCGATCCCCCCTATATCTAGGATCAGGTATCCTAAGTTTCGAAAATAATGTGGAAGAAATTGGAGATGAGTGATAGGTGTAAAAGAATGTACAAACAGAAAAGTAAAAAGAACAAAATAAGAAAACAAAAATTCAACGGGAACAATCTTTCCCCCCTATACTTAGGATCAGGTATCCTAATTATAAAGACACTAAAAAATGGGGACGATTGGGATCTAAGAAGAATGTACAAGTCGTGTGTGTGTTCTAGAAACGAATGGTCTGAAGGTCTCTGTACATGATAAAATGAAGATGAAGAATGGTCACAAGTCCTGTACAAAGTAGATCGCCTCAACCTAGATCATACGGTATCATAAGCTAACAAAGTGTGAATCAATCCCTAGTTGGTTGAATAAAGATGCCTCTGTAGGTGGATATTGCCTATGAAATCGATCTCTCTACCATAGTAAATATCTCTGGAGTCGAACTATAGAAGGTGTCAATAAATGTGTTCATCACATCATCCGATTCTTTGTTGTGCTCACCCTCAGAAGGACTAGAACTAAATAACTCAAGTAAGTGATAATCTAGATCAAGATCATCTAGAGAGAAGGAAATCATGCAGATTCTCCAATAGCAATGAGCTCATCAAACTGTTGCTCCATCTGATCTGTCTCTATAGTAATGTACAAGTGATGAATCTCCATTTCATCATCTTTATTCTTTCATTTTGCTTAAATCCCTAGTTAAATGTGTGTATATAACATTAATTTGTGCAAAATAATATTCATTGATTGATCTATTTGTACTGTATAATATAATGTATTTATTGACAAAATTAAAGAATAAAAGAAGAAAACAAAATGAAATGAAATACCAAAGGTATTGAATGACCCTAAACCTCGAGACTAAGTCAAGAATTGACTTGTTCGACAAAGAACAAAGTAGGGAGAGATAAGGGCCAAAACCACATAAAACCCCTAATTTTTAATAACCTAATCATTGTATTTTGGGATCTATTTTATTCTTTATTATTTATATCTCAAATCAATAAAGTTTGAACATGAAACTTGTGTATAAAAATAAAATAAAAATACAAAATTTATTAATTCAAAAATAATGCATAGTTCACTATAGACACTAAGAATAAAAAGCTGCAAAGAAAAAATCACAGACCTGTATCTTCTCCATACAAGCTCAAAATTCATCAAACCCACCTTTATTGTTCATAAAATTAAATTATCTTATTCATGAAGGTGGTTTCATTCAATTTGTAGTTAAGATGCAAAAGTTGGCTTTTGGGGCCCTCATTGTGTAATACACATGTAAAATAATCAATATATTTATTCTATATATTTTTCACATTCTTTTATTTTTTAAATTTGTTAATATCATTTAAAATACATGCATATAATAAAAATAAAGTAAAAATACCAAAAATAAAATAAAATAAACAATATACTTTAATATATATAGGTAAAGTATACATGTAAGCAAGGAAGGCCACATCGATATTGATATCGTATCAGTACGCTCGAAAAAGGATATATCGGGATATATCACCTATATATTGACGATATCGACGAAAATTTCAAAAATAGCTCAAAATGACATTTTTTGCTATTTTAAAAAATTAAGATCATCCAAGATATTAAAACAATAAATAACCTACAAATACACACTTATATCACACATATCTTTCATTTATATCCCATATATCGCACGCACCGGTCATTTCGAACATATCGATGTGAATGTTGATTCCTGACTTATAGATATCGGAACTTGAGTTCGTCCAAGTTTTTAGAACACTAAATAACTTACAAATATGCTCTTAGATCACACATATCGATCATATATGACCCTTATATCGCACATATCGATCATATCAAACATATCGTCGGTATTGTTAACTGTTGACCTATAAATATTGGAAATGGAGTTCGTCCAAGTTCTTAGAACACTAAAAAACTTACAAATATACTCTTGGATCACACATATCAATCGTCTATGACCCTTATATCACATATATCGGCCATATCGAATATATCGTTGTTACTGTTAATTGCTAACTTATGGATATTGGAAATGTAGTCCGTCCAAGTTCTTATAACACTAAATATCTTAAAAATATACACTTATATCACACATATCGATCATCTACGACCCTTATATTGCACATATTTGTCATATTGAGCATATCATTGTTAATGTTGATTTTTTACTTATAAATATTGGAAATGGTGTTCATCCAAGACTTATATTGCATCACATATTATGTATAAACAAAATGTTTGAGCTATTGTTGGAACCAAGCAAATAAAAGAATAATAACATTTTTAGAAGTTACATAATTCATAATAATATTTTCAAAATGGATAGAAGATGAATTAAAATCAATTGAACACTCCCAAGTTGAAGAACCATTGTATGTACCTCCCTGTTGCACCATACCCTTCCTGACCCGAAAAAAAATATATATAATGTGATGTGTTTTAATACTAGGAGCAACAAAATAAGTAGTGAAATAAGGCTTACAAGGGTATGATTTATCAATATATAGATATCGTTGAAATTTCGGCGATATCGATCGATATTCGAGAATTTTTGTACCGAATCCAATCATTTTTGACCAATATGGGTCGATCTGATGATATATTGTCGGTATATCAATCATTTATCGATGATATCCTGGTAAATAGATATGCCCCTGATATCGATATCCCTTGCCTCTTGATATCGAGATATCAGTGATATATCAGCAATATATTATGATATGGCCTTCTATGCATGTAAGTACCTATATATTGAATATACATATTTATTTAAGAAGATAAAATAACTTTAGAAAAATAAAATAAAAATATGTATATATGTATTTAAATAACTTATAAATATATAAATTATGGTTATAAAATTGTATCTAAAGTATAAATTAAAAATAAAAGACATAATATCCAGGTCAATATACTTATATTTTGTAAAAAGTAAAACCTAATAAATTAACTCGAATGAATAAATAAACACTATAATAAAATGCTGCATAAAGTAATAAAAAATTCTATATTTTGAGTTTTATTTAATTAGTTCATATATTATTCTATTGTAATTCTTTATTCTTTTATTTCCTGTTTTTTCCTCTAGCGGAGGATGTGGCTCAATCAGGGCGAGTCTTTCTCGTTGAACCTAGGTTAACTTTTCTGACTCCATCCCTAGCCTTGTCAGACTGCCAAACCCCCCTTCTTTCTCGATCCCTCCCATAACCTTTGCCCTCGATAATAGCTCTTTTACACCACCATCTTTTATCGATCAATGGATAATTGCATCGAGCTACGTCCTCGATCAAACCATTCTCTATACATAAGGATCCCCTCTACTCCACTTCGATTTTTGATATGTTTCCTCTCACCGTACCCCTAAGATTGACACAAATTTGAGTTGAGTAAGGTGACAGTGTTCTCCTCGGATAGTTTACAGTGTGCGTACGGAGGGAGGAGCGCAATCCGAGCCTCGCCAGCGACATCTTGGCAGAGCTCCACCTTGGCTCATTGTCCCACAGGTAGAGCCCTAGTTTCCTTGCTTTTCTAGGTAGATTTATGTTCATGCATTTCATTTCCATCCTTATTTCATGCATTTAATGTATGATTTAGTGTAAATTTTAGGATCTAGTTTGTTGGAGCTCTTGAGCTCCGACCACTGTTTCGCAATCCTCCTTCCTTGTTGTGCCTCGCCTGACAACCACATTAATTTTCCTTGTCTTCTCCATCTCCCGACATGCTTCATTCACCTCGATTCCACCTAGATTGAGTTTGCAGGTCTTCTTCCTCTATCGATGGCCGAAGATCGTCATCCCATCACATATCCGTGCATTTCCACCAATAAAAAGGGCAGGAGGCTTCGCCCTTGTTTTATGGTTGATTTTGTGTAGAAAGAAGCCTGAAGGGAATCCCTCTTGAGTTTATTTTGAAGTTGAACCAGCAAGAAGTAAAGAAGGAGTTGTGCTTCTATGTGTTTCCAGATCCCCATCGATGGGATCTGGACTCTCTTTAGCCCTCCATTAGCTGCGGACAACCTCCAGCAATCGACAGAGTACTTCATCAGCTTCAGAGACCGTCGGATGATGAGGATTCAGTCAGAGGCAACTCGTCTTAGTGGTGCTTCGTCCCTGTTCTTGCAGACACCCTTGTAATCGTTGGATCAGGTGCATCGCCTAGTTTACTCAACAGTCGTTTATTAGGAGGTCCCTCATCGTTGATTCAGCTAATGATTTGATCAAACTCGTTCGATGGTGAAGCAGTATAGGAGCATCTCAACCGCACACAAGTAGCGCCACGTAGGCGCACATCAGTAGTTGGATCGTGCCTATGGGGGTATTTTACTTATTACACCCCAGTTTTTTCTAGTTTATTTCAAGTCCATAAACAATCATATGTAGTTCAAATATTTTTTTGTAAAGTTTTCAATTTGAACCTTCTATTTTTGATATTCGCATTTAGGTTCAGTCCACATCACCTCGCGTGCATGTGTGCAGGAGGGGACTGGACATTTTACACTAAAACCCCTCTAGGTTTTTGTATTTTCTTTTAGTACATTAATTTCAATATTCAATGTAATATTCTTATGAAAATTGCATCCAGAACACTAACATTTTGGTATATTATAGAAAGAGAAAAGGGATCCTACACCTGGGGATGTAGGTAACTACCTACACCTGGACCATTTTTTCATGATTTTTTTTGTTTTTTAAATGAAAAATGTGGGGTAATTAGATTACTATATCTCACCATGGTGTCACTCCAATTTCAAGTTAATTTGAGACTTCTATCATCTCCATCAAGATCATCAAATTTTAACGGCCTGTTATTGCTGAAAATGACACATTCTAGATGAACATGTTAGGAATGTTTGTTTCGCATGAAAATTGAAACACATATTTCCCTTAATATATTAAGTAAATCCTCCAAAAAAATTCGAAAAAAAATAATGAGAAAAAAGGCCGGGTGCATGGAGTTACCTACACCCTCGGGTGCAGGCTCCCAGCTCCCTTATAGAAATACCCCTACTAATATTGTAGTTTCTTTTTTTTTGCTTTTATTTTTATTAAATGTATTTTATGCTTTAAAAATTCTAGAAAATTAGGTTACATGCTTTAAATAGTTTTCTGCCACATATATTTTTATAAAAACATTTTTCTATATTTTTTTATTTATTAAAAATAAAAAATATATCATTCATTCCATGTTTGTTTTTAAAATTACAGCATTTCTAAAAATTCGAAAAAGTTAGAGTAATTTTATTATTGCATTTTGCATATTCACACCAAAAATCACTAAAAAATACAAAAGAAAAACATTAAAAATTGAAAATACCAAAAACCTTACAAAAATTATTAAAAATTAACTAAAAATCCAAAAATATTAGTTTTTATTTTTGAATTTTATTTATATTATATATTATATATTAAAATAGTTTTAAATTCCAAAAATAGTTTTAAATTCCAAAGAAATATAGCCTACTATTTTAATTCCTTGTTTTGAAATTTTTACTCAATTAGAAATACAAAAATAGCAAAAATTAAAAGAAAATTAATAAAAACAGAGAAAAATGTTAAAATCCAAAAATATTTTATTTTTTATTTTTTAACTATATATAGTTATATTTATAAATAGAATATATATGTATGGCTCATATGGTACTATTATATATTACCTATAACCATTATTAGTATTTATAAATCCCTCAAAATATTTAAAAGCCCTTGAAAAAGAAGATTGTACTTGATGCTATTTTTATTATATTTATTATATATTTATATCATAAATAGCTATTCTATTATACATATTATCTACATATACTTATAAATACATAATACATATTAAAAAGAAAACGAACTAAAAATCAGATGGATACTAAAAAATAAAATTTTATAAAATATAAAATATAAATTCGAAATTCATAAAAAATACAAAATATTAAAAACCTATAAAAATATCATAGATATAAGACAAGAGATGGAAGACTTTTAGATTAATTGCCCAATCTATCATGTTTGCTCCCTAAGTTCGACATTCTGCATACTTACACCTATACACACATTTTGTAGAGTCATAATAAATTTTAACTTCACACAATAGTCCATTTCTTTGCTTTCATATGTGGGTTAATTATTGTCTGATTCGCCTTTCTGTTAGCGGTCTCCACAACGATTGTTTTCTCTCCTTGTGAGAATACATTTGACCCTCGTAAAAAGCATCTCGATAACAAGCTACCCTTAGAAGAACTACCAGTTACAGTGTCTAACCCATCCTCTAATAGGATATAATGAGTCTCAATCTAATACCTCTTAAGTTCATCACTACGAACCTTATCCATGTAATCGCAGTTAGCTAAAGAACTCAGGACATCTGAACTATTTGTAGACACGACACTAGAACTGGATGATTCTCTCGCCATTTTAATATGTATCGTCCCGCAATCAATGCGAAATGATACATTCCTAGTGTCATATAAAGAAAGCCTTCACAGTTTGCAAGAAAGGCCTCCCGAGAATGATCAGCGTAAGGTGTAGCTGTGTAGGGCAATCCATGTCTAGGACAGTGAAGTCCACTGGGAATTACAGACCCTACACAGTCACGATAATATTCCTCAATACACCCCTAGGTCTCTTTACTAATCGATCAACAAACTAAAGTATCTCTTGTGATTTGTAAAGAGGACTTAACTCAAGTTTATCGAGTAATGAAGATGTTAACAAATTAATGGAGGAACCATTATCTAAGAGAAAGCGATCAAATACGGCTTTGGAAATCTCGCATATGACATACTGAACACCAGAATCTCTCTTCTTCTTGGGTAACTTGTTCTGAATAGTAGAGAGTGTAGCCTTGGTCAAAATATGCTTCCCGGTACGTGACTTCTTTTTCCTGCGTGTTATACATCTATTCTTCAGCTACTACTTGAGTGTAGGAAAATGATCTAATGCATCATGGAATGGTATCTTCAAAAATATGTGATCTTTAAGTAATCTCACAGTTTCTGGAGTCTCATCAATCTTTTTGGATTTTGTTCTTTCCTTTACCAAATAAAGAATCAGGAAAAGGAACAATTTCAAGAACAACAAAATTCTCATATTTATTGATGTCATCAGAACAAACATGTACATTGAGAGTATTAGAATTATCTACAAAACTCTCGAACACAGGAGAAGAAAATCCTCTAGGAGCATCTGCATGGGCTGGCGTGGTATCATCATCAGAATCACCTATGTCCATGTCTATCTTCTCAGCATCGCTCCCATCTCTGGCATCATCATGGTACTCTTCCATGGCATCAAAATGTGACTCCTCATGTATGGACTGTCGCTCCTCATCATGTGTGGCTCCCTCCTCAGTTGGATCAGGTATCGATGGCTATCTACCGCTCCTGAGATGAATGAAGTTAGCTAAAAATTTGGGAAAAGTGAACTTACCCTTAGTATCATCTATCTGATCCATGTTGCGCCGCTTGTATTGATTGTTCAGATGCATCTGAAGCTGTGTTGGAAGAGTATTGGGTGTTGCTAACTCATCAAGGCAATGGTTAACCCGCACCATCTCTGTCTTGTGTGCTATCTGGAGCGTACTCAACATGTCCATGATCTGATTGATTCAGGGCCAAGGATTGTGCTAACAACTCATGCTTAGTACCATGTCCATGACTCCCTGATATCTTCTTCTTAGTAGTGCACGAGGATGTGATGTATACGGCTGTGAAGATCATTAACGTGTAGAATGTAACTGATGTTGCTGGTGGTACTGGTAACATGGATCTGAAGGCTAGTAATGATGTAATGGTCTCGGATATGAAGAATGATGAGATTGATGTTTCACAAAAGATCCTCGGTGCTGGTAATGTGGATGACCATGCTACTGGTGCATATGCTGCAGTATATGGTGTAAGCTCTGCAGTGTGATATGTAGTGGAGACTGGTAGGAAATTGGAGCATACCAAATGCCATTGATCTCAAAATTGGAGTAAGTATCAACATCATTTTCTACAAGAGTAATGACCTGGCTCTGATCAGCGGTGGACGAATCCTCGGGCCAAGCTATCTATAGAGTCTCAGTAGGAAACCCAGCCCCACTCTGTACAAGGTGTACTTGGCGGGTGGGAGGAGTGTGTAAAGATCTCTATGTAGTCTGAGGTGTACGTGGACGCTAGCTCTAAATCTGAATCTCATCCACCTTCTTTGCCAAATCACTCATCTGCTGAGGTAATGAAGAAAGCTTCTAACAGCTCTCGCAACTTCTGCAGCTCCTGAACCTGCTTCTGAATCATGTTGATTATATTAAGATTCTCTCTAATGTGTCCCAAATCCGCTTATCGTGAATCAGATTCAACTGTATTGGCCTCCTTTTGATCTCGCTGATGTGATGGATGTGTGGTCTTCTGGTATGCATGAGTGGAATCAACGACTCTAGAGTTCTTGGCCATACCTTCATAGATGATCCAACCAACTTGGCATCTTTGTTCAAATAATCACCGCCACATGTGCACTAAGTAATCCTGAATATCAGCATGTAGTCCTCCAAAGAAATTCTGAACTAGCACCTTTAGTGGAATCTCATGATGAGGGCTTTTCTCTGTCTTTGAAGCACTCCCATACTTCATGGAAAGACTCATGGGAGTGTTGCGTGAAATTTAAAATATGGCTCTTCATCACATTGGTTCTTCCAAGAGGTAAATATTTATGCAGGAATGTAGACTAGAGATCTTCCCAAATAGAGATCTGATGAATCTACATTTCATCATCTTTATTCATTTATTTTAGCTTAGAATCCCTTCTTAAACACTTGTAAATATTAATAATTCCATATTTTTATTATTCTTTCTTCTTTTGTGAATATTGTATAAATATCATTATTTTTAACCTAAAATAAATAAATAAAGGGAAAATAAAGATTGTATATATGAAATAAATAGAGGCTGACTCTGACCCCGAGAGAAGGTCAAGACTTGACCTGATCGACAAGGAATAAAGTAAGGGGAGATAAGGTCTCTAGTAGAAAAATAAAAGAAACTCAAATTCCATTCATTTATCTTGTACAAAATGCACCTACATCATTATTTTGTATATATTCCTTCTACTATTTTATTAATCACCCAATTCATCTCAAATAAAAATATTTTCTCCTTAGAACTTGTACATAAAATACATTGTCAATAGTAAAAATAGTTGCAAGAAGATTCATCATACATTGCGTAAATAATGATACTTTGAAAAGAAAGATGCAAAGCTCAACTTGTTAGATCTATATCTTCTCCATAAAAACTCCAAATAAAGAAAACTCATATTTATTGTACTCTAAATAAAATAATCTTCAAAATGAAAGTTGATTTATTAAAATCGAAATTAAAAGTAAAAAGTTACTTTTTGGAGTGTATTGTATATTATGCCTTTATTATACATTGTATGAATATATTATTTTATTTATTTCATGCATATTTTGTACATATTGTATTTTTAAATTTATTTTTATATAATGCATTTGTTCTAAATGAAATGCAAGTAAAAATTACAAATCAAAATTCACAAAAATAAATTACTGTAAATTATACATGTACCACTATGTATATATTGTAAATATCCCTATTTATTTATCCAAATAATTTATTTGATAAAAATAAAATAAAAATATGAATAAAATCCTTTAAAGTTTGTAAATAAATAAAATATTAAATTATGTATTTATATGGAAAAAAGAAATTATTAAAAATACAAGTGTTGTATATATAGGTATAAATACCTATGAATAAAGGGTAATTATTTATTTTAACCAATGTATTAAATTTATTTAATTTATTAAAAATTGGTATTATTAAGATTATTTAATCATGAACATTTTTTATTTACATTATTTATTTATTTAAATACATTTTTATTTTTATTTATATTTATTTAATTTTTGTAAGCCTTTTGTTGTTTTGTATACTTTGTCCTGTAGTGTAATCGGGTCCTCATTGGTTGGAGTTGGGTCTGTTGACCCAGTTCATCCTTCCCTTCCACCAGTTTGGCCAATAAAGTCTACTCACTAGACTTCTTTTATTAATTTTCTCCTGTCGATCAACCAATAATTATCTCATGCTTCCTTCATGGATATTATAGCCCGAATAACTTGAATCTCGCTCGATCATTTTTTAATAATCTATCTCGATTCGTGTGCTTCGTGTATTTGAAATTTTTCCCGATCCACTTCTATAAATCACCCTCTCTAGATTTGCATCATTTTTTGATCCATGTTTACCTAATTTTCTCGCCCGAGGGTGGTTCCTAAGTGCTGAGGCAGTGACAGGGCTTCCGCTCTTTCATCCAGGAGCGCGAGGAGGTGCAGGAATCTCGAGATCCATTCGTCACTGGAGATTGCTAAAGGATGACCAAGATTTTCTGACTTCCACCATAGATCGAGGCTATGATCACCATTCCATCCACTGTAGGTAATATTAGGTAGTATCTCTCAATTCAGTCTTTAATTTTGCATTTTAATTTCTATTTTAGTGTAATTCCGATCAGCCTTCACCCGAGCTCCGATCTACACGATCGGAGCTCTCTGATCTTCCATTTCCAAATCTGATCAGACAATTACGTTCGCATGGCTCTTCTTCACCTTCCTGTCATGACCTTACCCCACCAGATATGGTTGAGGTCTGGATCTGATCTCCTTCTGACGGCTATACACCAGAGATCACCATCCCCTCACATTTCTCTTGTGTTTCTACCTAATAACTTGGTCGGATACCTTTCCTAGCATTAATAAAACACTTCAGGTGCTTAGGAGCATGCTGGAACCCAAGGACCAAGATCCGGAACTCGCTTTGTAGATGCAGACCTGAGAGACCTCCAGATCAAAGATCAGCCATCACCAGAGCTTCAAAGAAGATCCAGATGGCACTAAGGCACGTGGGAGAATAGATTAGACTTTTAGGAGGAGGAACGAGTGAAGATCGATCGAGTTCTGCCCGATCAAAGCTTGCATCTCCAGTCCTTCATCGACGTTCTTCCTGAGCATCTCACATCCATCAGATTAAGACTAAGCCACCCCAGTTTTGATCTGGATTGTCCAAGCAGCCCCAAATCCCATCTGCTGATTTTCAAGCTCTAGATCAGATCAGCACCCTCCGTATCGCATGTGCCTCGAACTCACCTCGATGATTACTTCACTTTAGCCCCTTTGTTTCTTTTATTTTTTAAATAAGTCCCCAGTGGGATGTAAGTCATATTGTGAATGCTTGGATAATTGCACTATTTTCCCATTTATTTATGTTATTTACAATTTCGTCAACTTTGACTTGCATAAATGTGCTTCGCATGTGAATTCTGGGAGTATTTGCAATATAGGTCATGTGTTTATTTGTTATTGTTTACCCCCTATAAATAAATTATTTTAAATTTAGTTTGTGCCAGTACGATCATGTGCGCTGGCACACAACTTTTAAGGTGAAAATTGCATAGTACCCCTCGCAATTTATATTTGGTTGTATAATTAACCCTTTAAATTAAATTCTCTACATATTAGTCCCTATGAAGAACTTTAATAATCTGTTTGATTAGTTACACGCATTAATTAGCTAATTGCCTTCAATAATTCTAGAAAAATTCACATAACTTCTTTATAATAACCTCTTTTATCAGTAGTTTTTGTTTTATATTTTATTATGTTTTATTACTTTTAATAAATTAAAAACACCCTTTATTTTCCCTATTTACAATTTTAATTCAATAAAAAATACAAAAATTAATTGAAAAATTCTACAAAAATTTGTGTGTCTTTGTTTTACTTTATTTTAATTTCTTTATTTTTTCCATTTTTAAATTCCTCATTAAAACTATAAAAATATAGAAACATTAAAAACACTAAAAACAAAAAAAAATCACTGAAAATCCTAAAAGTTTCATAAAATAGTCTTTTGGAAACCTTGAAAATTCCTTTTTTTACTATATTTCTTTGGTTTATTTTATTTATATTTCAAAAATCTAAAAACATCTGCATTGTTTTTTATTTATTATTTTCCAGTTTTTATTTGTTTTGAAAATCCCAAAAAATCTAAAAATATTCTAAAACTCTTAAAAACAATATTAAATATCAAAAACACAAAAATATTTTTATTTAAATTTTCTATATATTTTTCCTATATTTCAAAAACACAAAAGGGCCTTGTTTCTTTCCATTTCCTATATTCTTTAATTTGCTTATTTTAAAAATTAAACATATAAAAATTTGAAAAATTAAAAAACATTAAATACACAATCAAATATCTATAAAACTAAAAATTCCATAAAAATTTTAAAAATATAAAAATACCCATAAAAACTAAGAGTAGTTCAATAAAAGAAACCCTCTTTTATTTCATTGATTCATTTAAATAACCATCGGGATTTGCAGCCTAACTGAATTCAAATACATGTAAATAAATAGCAAAATAATTCTCTTGCTTACATTTGATTGTTTTATTTTCTCTTGAGAGCATGTTAAAAAAATTTTGTTTGAGACTTTCTTTGGGTTGCGACATTTGTTCACCTTGTGAAAATTTCCATATTCCCTTTATATAAAAATTGAAACATGAGAAAGTTAATAAAAAACAAATGGCTTCGTTGTTGGGGAGGCACAAAGAGGATATCTAGGTTATCTCTTTTGCCTGTTATTCTTGGTTTGTGTACATATTTGTTTCCTTTTCTTTTATTTTATCTCTTATTTTCTGTCATTTATTTGCTTATTTTATTTTTCTCTATATTTTTGTAACGGGTATCTGACATTATCTTTTGTTTCCTCTTTCTTGTGAGGGCCCTACGAGCATGGGTGGCTCTAGCGCACTCGAGCAAAGTAGAGGTGGTCCGTTTCTTTATCGAGCAACAAGAGAGATTAGGAGAGGAGGAGCAGAAGACTTAAAGGATTACTTGAAGCATTTTAAGCATTTAATTTTGTTTTATTTTTGTCTTTTAATTACCATTTATTTTTGTAAATAATTTTTAATAATTTTTAGGCACTTGACTTTTTTCTATTTTCTGTGACATTAGACACTTTGTAAATTATGGGGTCTATTTAACCATGTGTCAGTGCACTTGGAGGACCTCATCGGTTTTTGTTTTCATCATCTTTTATTTTTCTCGCAGTTTTCATGTGCTTGAGCCCTTTGAAGTATGTTCTATTTTCTTGGTTGATCCAGGTAATCGATTAGGTCCAAAGCCCTTAAATAAGTATATGTGTTCCCATAGTGTAAAGAATAGGATTGGACTTATTCAAAATAATTGGTTCTTGCCCGTCGATAGAAGTTATTGCTAGGACGCTTCTTGTGCATCATTTAGGTTAGTTTATTTCTATTTTTATTTTTATGTGAGGATCATTTTGCATGTAGACTGTTGGCGTAAGGTACACATCTTCTATCTCTTGTATGCATCATTGATTTCTGTCGCATCGACTTTTTTGATCTCCTCCCTTGATTTTCTCACTCAGGAAATAAAGAAATTTGAAAATTCGTTAGATCGATTCTTTGAAAAAAAAATCAAAAAAGTGATAACCAAATAAAAAAGGGACTGCTAATCATACTTGACCTAAAACTAAATGTAACGATTACATCATTATTTTGGGGAGAGTAACCCCCTCATTGTTTGCAGGTAGTTACTTCCAAAGAGTGTGGTTGAGGACGTTGCCTTAAGGATAGAGACCAAATACCTGGACTTGTGCCCTAAGCACCTATACACCACTCTTTAGTGTATGGTCGCAGCTGCAAGCACTTGCCTTCGACCTTAGAAAATGATTTTTATGTGCTCCACCCCTTATCTCCCTTTTGGGCTTGATAAACCCGACAGCCCAGGAAGATGGTTCCACTATTTGGGGAGGTTTGAGGATGTACGCTTGGTGGTAGGACGACATCACCCTATGCGCTCGATAGTAAGTAACTTTTTGTAGATTAACTAAACTGAAAATTGAAAATATAAATGATCGACCTTTCACAGTCTTCACATGTGTTCAGTTGGTGAATCGAGGGTTTTTATTGTGTTTATTTGCTAGTGTAGAGATCCCTATGTGCACTTTGTGCTCTTCTTCTCATTTCTTCTTCTTGGTTGACTACGTGTTCTCACATCTTGGCTCTTTCCCTTGAAGATGTCAGATTGGTGTACTTTTTGCTCAGACTTCATGAGACTATCTTTACATAATCTAGTCTCATTTGGGATGACTCTCTTCTCAAATTTACTTCTTTCTCCACATCGCCATTTCTTTCACTAATAAATCCCTTATTTGAGATTGACCCTAATCTCAAACTAGCACTTGAGACTCCAGATTTTCTAAGGATTGATCGAGTGCCTTGCACTTTTATAGAGATTGATTTTGAGGATTCGATGGCACCACTGAAAGGGTAAGACCCGATTACTGGGTAGCATGAGATCAACACCACGATGTTGGCATCCATACATCCCATTCGAGCATAGTTAACTGAGCAGGCCAACATCCAAGTAGGAGTTCGTGATATGATCTTAGAGCTGAGGAATTACAAAGGAGAGAGGAAAGAGGAGAATGGGCAAATTAGAGGAGGTGGGAGTGTGGGAACCGATCAGTAGCCTAGAGTGGAGCCTAAGCCTACACAGGGGTTTTGCAAGGTTTGGTGTGGTCTACACAAGGTGAGACCTATACTGTCACTAAGGCAGCTGCTCACGAAACCCGGATGTCAATCAACAATTAACCCACAAAAGATGAAGCAATGCAAAGCAAAAGTGTGGAGTAAAAATTTATTATAACTCTACAAATAGTGTGTATATGTGTAAGTTTGTGTAGAATGTCAAACACAGGGAGCACACAAGATAGATTAGGAAATTAAGTTCCAAAAATGTTCTCTCAATCTCTCTTTTATTGCATTTTTGTTAGGGCTTTTAATTATATTATTTTTATGGATTTTTATTTTTACATTTTTATATTTTTGATTTATAATTTTTATACTTTCCTATTTTAGGATTTTTAATTTAATTTTTAATAAATAGAGATAATATATAATATTGTATATAGATACTAGAGATAAATATGTATGAAATAAGAAAAATCAGAAAAAATATTCTAAATACAATAATTTTTTTATTTTTTAAAGGATATTAAAAATATTTTTTGGCTTTTTTTAATAATTATAATAATATATATAAATATAGTTATATAAATAGATGTGGAGTTTTATATTTATAAAATAGCTATAAATACTTTAAAATAAGGAAATAAAATGTTTTTATCTTTTTATATTTTCTTTATTTTTAACAGTTTTCTCAGATATTTTGGTAACTTTTTGTATTTTTAATTGAATAAAAATAGAAAACATTGAGCAAGGATAAATAGTCAGATTGTTTTGGATTTCAAAAAAAGCTAAATCGCTCAAAAATTTCCAAAACTAATTTTAGTATATTTGAAATATAATAAATAAAATACAGAACAAAAATGAGTATTTTTGGATTGTTATAAATTTTTTTATTATTTTTATAAGGATTTTGGAGCTTTTAACTTTTTAGTGATCTTCTTTTGCTATTTTTAGAGATTTTTGGTCTGCTATTATAAAATACAATAATAAACACTATCTAATTTTTTGGTGTTTTTAAAGATAATTTTATACTTTTTTGCATTTTTTAAATGACAAACATAGATTAAATGTATGGTTTTTGAATTTTCAAAAAATAGGATAATATTTTTAATGACCCTAGAAAAATATATGTGATTTATAACATGTTCAGGCATTTAAACAAATTTTCTTGGAATTTTTGGACGCAAAATGATATTGTTAATAAAAAATACAAAAAATAAAAATCAATGTCTGGTAGGGACCTAAACGTAATTTACAAAAACTATTATTTAATTTACAAAACCCTTAATAAAGTGTAGGGGCAAACATGCAAAATGCCTAGAATAAATAAATCAATATACATTGTCAGGGGTATAAATTTAATTTAGAAAAAAACATGAGGTCCAATATGCAATTTATCCCAAAAATATTGCACTGCAATTTAAATGTATTGGACTAAACAATAACTCAAAATCCAAGGGGTTCCTTTGCGAAATTCCTGCCCCCTCACACTCACATGCATGTGAGGTGATGTGGAGAGGGACAAAAGTGCAAATGTAAGGAAGAACAGGGCTCAAATTACAAATTTTATAAAAATATATAATTAAGATGAATGATTAAAGACTATAAATGAAATACAAAAATCGTAGGGGTATCGGGCAAAATTACCCCCACTAGTCACTAGGCGACAACTCATATTGCTTCACTAATCCATGTTACGCGATCCCAACGGTGGATATCACTTTATCGATGTATGGCTAAGATTAGATCTTAGCACTCAATCAGATGGCCGAAAGGTGATGGATCCAACAGTTGTCATCAAAACTGGAGCGGAGGGGCGATCCAATGGCTACTGCTCTCCCTGAAGAATAAGGAAGAACGTGTCTTTAGGAGAGCTTCGATTGACCAGTCCTCGCTCCTCCAGCGGTCTCTGTAGCTGCTCAGATTCTCAACACGCTCCCCAAAGTAGTCTACAATTTCTAGAAGCTCTAGAAATGGTTGGGACCCATTGGTGGGGTCCTGGATGCTCTGTGAAGGTTGAAGCTCTAGGTATCTTACTTCCTTGTCAAGATCGCCTCCCAAGAGGCGTTGGACTTCCAGCATCTGAAGGTAAGCACATGAAAGAACAAAAAGGCGTTCCGAGGGTCCTATTAGGTGGAGATGGAGTGGAATGGCATCGGGTGGAGGCTGTCTAGTGTAAGGCAGAGGAGGAGAGCCGATTTCCTGATCCGGGAAGGATCTAGTTGAATGGAAGTGCTTAGGGCAAAGCAGAAGCGAAGGGGACCGAGGTGTCAATGAAAGATTGGTCGAAGAACAGCTGGGTGATAGTGGAACACTGGCCAGAGCGGAGCTCCGACTAACTACGAAAGCTAAAATCTATGCTAATGCAATGAATAAAAATACCAAATAAGAATGCAAGAAATTAAGAATGGAATCAAAAGTAACCTAAACTACTGTTACCCTATGGCTCAACTCGCCGGAGCAGGGAGACAACCGGCGATGGGGATCGACGCTACTCAGACACTCCCCCACGCGTCAAACCGATGCGGATGAAGCTGTCACCTTCCTTAACACATTAAGATAAGGATCTATTGGTTGAATTTCCTAAAGAGGGATCAAATCTGAAATGGACTCTGGCGAGGGGTATATATATATTGGTGTGCTTGGATTGAGGTGAAAATTCTATACGATAATCCTCTAATCGAGAAGACTTGCTGGCGGAAAGTGCATCGATCGGAGTGGAAAAGTCAAGAAGAAATCAACCCGAGAAGGTGAAATAATCAGCAGAAAAAATTTGAGGAAGTCAGAGGGTTAGTTCCTGACATGCACAGACCTAGGGAGGCCGAGTAGTTGACCGTGGCCAACTCTGACCGGTCTCCCATTGGTCCACATTGGTTAGGAAAAAGACAAAACAGAAAAATAAAACCTTATTCATTCATAATGGATTTTATTGATTTTAGGTTAAAATATGAAACATATTTATTATTTTATATAGTATTTTATTATGTTTTTATTTTATTTTTCGAGGATATTTATTGTATGTTTATATTTACAAGTATAAATATAGGTATATTAACCTATATATTGGATATTTTATTTTTATTTTCTATTTCTTATTTTATCTACATATTTTTATATACTTATAACTTATTTTAATACTTATAAATATATTTTTATTATATTTTTTGAGGTGATTTGGACACTTAAATAAATATGTGTATTTAATATCTAGGTATATATACATCTATATATTTTTGTATGCTTAAATTAATTTTATTGTACTTTTATAGTTTTCTTTTATTCTAATTATGTACATATATTATTTACAAAATTATAAAGATGTGAAATAGTAAAAAATATAAAGAGTAAATGTATTGATTATTTTATCAGGTATAATGTACAATAGGGATCCACACCCTAACTTTCACATCTTAACTACGAATTGAATGAAACCACTTCATTAAATAGAAAATAAACGTTATATACAATTAAAGGTGATTTTGGTGAATTTTGAGTCCATATGGAGATGCTACATGTCTGTGAAGTTTAGATTTTGGCTTTTTATTCTGAGTGTGTAGGACACATTGTGTATTATTTTTACATGAAATAAATTTTGTATTTTTATGTATTTTTGTCTACAACTTTCATGTACAAAGTATATTGATTTAATGTACAAATAATAAAGACTAAAATAGGTTTCAAAATGGACTTATTGGGGAATTCAACATTTGGGTGTTTATTGTATTTTTGGCCCTTATCTCTCCCTACTTTATTCCTTGTCGACCCAATCATCACGATGCCTAGTTCTCGGGGTTCAAGGTTATTCAATACCTATGGTATTTTGTTTCTTTTTCTTTTCTTTTTATTTATTCTTTTGTTTTGTATTTGAATACAATATTATTTACAATATTTACAATGTAAGTAATAGATGTTATTTTATGCAATATAATGTTAAATACATGTATTTAGCTAGGGTTTGAAGGGTCAAAATGAAAGAATAAAGGTGATAATGGATATTCATCAGTACTATCCCCTTGGATGTTTGAATCAGATGTGATCTTTCATAGCCAACTTCTCCCAGTTGTCCCATGAGCCTATTCACGAGGCATGGGAAAGATTTAAGGATTTGACGGAGAAGTGCCCCCAAATTGATATAGCAAAGACGAGCCTAATGCAGAATTTCTTGGGGGTTTGAGCTTAGAGAACTAGAGATTGGTAGACACTGCTTGTGGGGGTCCCACTTCAATAAGGATGAGAATGTTCTTTACCATATATTTGAATAGATGGCGGAGAATTCAACAGCCTTATCTTCCTCGCGTACATTCCAGAAGCATTCCACATCTTCTTCTTCTCTAGCACCCCACAAGGCCGTCAACATTACGACATCTCATGATGTGGATAGGGTGGACAACACCAATCTGAACATCATTGGAAACCACTTATCCAAAGTACATATTATAGCGATCACAAGAACTTGATAAATTACAAGTGATCAAGCAGAGGATGAAGCAGCTGGATAAGCTGGATGTTATTACCATTCATCTGGAGCTTCTTGTTAGTACGGAATGTCAGAGCCAGAGTGCAACAATCGATACTCTTGTAGTGGAGCAGACTACCACTCCCACCTCTTCATCCAGCATAGTATCGAAGTACCTTCTTCTACAATTCATCACATTTACTACGTGCAGACTCCATACCAGATTCCACGACAATCTCCTTTGTCATGTGTTGTACCTTACTACCTGGAGTACCAGTACATTCCAAAGCCATAGTGTCCACCTCCACCTCATATCTAGGAGGTGAACAACATTTGGAGCGACCTTGAGCGCAGTCAGCCCCATCCATCAGGATAGGTCAGTCAAGTTCCTAGCCAAGTCAGAGGCTAATTCACTATCATCAAGGAGGCAGACCACAACCCTAGTACCACCCATCATAGCCTCATTAGTATTCGGCTCCACTATACTTTCAGACATGGAGACATGGATAATCAGCAGCCTATGCAACCTACATATTCTTACCAGTCTTACGACCAACAACAGCCTGCATATTTCGGGCAGTATTATTTACATCATCCTCCTCCTTACACATATCTATAGCAGCCTTGCTCTGTGTAACATCCTTCGCATTACCAAACTCGACAATCCATTGTTGAGCATCCTGAGGCACTTCCATAAACTAGCACTGGATCAGCTTGCCCTCTTGATGAAGAATATGACTAATTTGACTCAGAGGCTCGAAGATCTGACCACCACGAAGACATTGATAGCAGCACATGTCAAAGCCAATCCCAACAGCTTCAGATGCAAGGAGCAGGTATCCCATGATCCATCCACCCTCGAGACAAGTATGGACTTTGATTTTACTTGTTTATTCAATTCCATTCATCTCTGGAGCGGTAGGAGAGTGAAACCACCCTCACAACCATTGGGATTGAGGAGGCCCATTGAGAGAGCTACATCGACTACATCATCTTCTTCACCAGTGAGCAGCAGTCTAGTGTTGCAAATTCAGAGCGTGGAGGATCATCTTTACCTTCTTCTTCGTTACCACCACCGCCATTCAGAAAATCACAAAAAGAGAATAAAGCAAGAAGCAGTGTCAAGTCATCTATGAAAGGAACATACCCATCACAAAGTCTTCTTCAACACCAACAAACCAAGCAACCCGGTCTATTTTATCTTTTCTTTTCTATTTCTACACATGTATTGGATGATATTGTACAGACTAATTCTGATTATCGTTTTGTACAAGTTGATTCCGATATTAATGAGAGAAATGAGCAGTTTGTTTCTCGTGATTCTGTCCATTTCCATCTGCTTTGAACAAAAGAAAAATCCAAACCCTAAAAACAACCTTATCTGATCTTGGAGTGGTAGAGATCCTTCAGAATATCTTTTTAGAGATGCCACTCTTTAAGTCTATGGAGTACGTGCCCGCAATTAAAAAGGAAATGAAAGAAGCAAGTACTAGTAAGAGTCAACCAAAGCTGAACAAATTCCCAAGAATCGCGAAGCATATTTTAACCATGGCCACAGTTCACGCCATCAACAACCTCCCGCCCAAAAAGAAGGATAAGGGAGAACTCACATACGTTGTTTGATATTTGATCAGGAGTTCGATCGTACTCTTCTCAATAGCGGATCCTCGATCAATCTTATACCATCCTCACTACTCATTGAGTTTGGGTCGGGCCCCCTTAGATCAACCAGGATGATCTTGCAGTTGATAATAGATCGATCAAGAGGTTGAGGGCATTCTCAAGGATGTTATTGTAATGGTGCAAGGCATGAGCTTTCCTGTTAATTTTGTTTTCATGGATATGGATACACCTGCACTGTTACTCCATACACCAATCATACGTGTTCTGCCGTACCTTCGAACAAGTGAAGCGGTAGTTGACTATAGTACTAGAGAGATCACCTTTCACTCTCATAGTGATAAGGTGAGGATTGACATTGATCCTAGATATAAGACCATCACCGCCACCAGCAGCAGATGACAGAGAGCCAATTACAACATATTTTGAGGACTGTGACTTTTTTGCCGAAATATGCAATACAGATTTGTTTACTGATTTCATTAATACCGAGGAATTCCTTTTTCAGAAGGAACCCTTGGAATGCACAATCGATTTTAGATCCCCTATTGATCATTCTGAGTTGTCAGCTGATGGATTGTTTGAGTTGTTTTCCGAGGACCATACTGAGTTATTTTTGGAGGTACATTCTGAGATTCTTGAGATACATTCTTCTGCGATTATTGATGAGATACCTGATAACACGATAATCCACGAGGGTCACAATGAATGATATATATAAGGTGTCGCTGAAGCGACCGCTCGCAGAATACCATGTTGATCAGCCATTAACCCACAATAAAAGAATGAAGAAATTAAGTCCAAAAAATTGTGAATTAATATTTATTACTCTACCACAAAATGCATAGTGAATAAGCATTTAGAGGTCGAACCACAGAGAGCAATACAAAAGTGCAATAGCCTAAGATGTACATGTATCACAGAGTCATCCTTGTGTGGGTTCTATTTTTGTGGGTTTTTACTTCCTTTTTTGTTTTTTTGTTTTATTTTTATTTTAATAATATAGTTATATAATATAGATATATATATAATTTATAGAATATAAATATACAAAGATATATATGTATCCCTAGAGGGTAAGTATATAGCATATACTGCATACATTAGATATATATATATATATAATAGTTTTTTTTAATTTTCGAATTTTAATAGATATATATTTATATATAATGTATATATATATATATATTTTTCTTTTTTTAATTAGGAAGGGAATATATATAATGTAAAGAGAAGGGGGGGATAGAATATTTATAAAAATATACACAAATAGTCAAAAATTCAGAAATAAATTCTTTTTGGTATTTTCATGATTTTCTGATGTTTATGTGGTTTTGGGCATTTTTCAACATATTTTTGGTATTTTTAAATACTGAAATAAAGCAAACAGTGGAGTAGCTATTGGTTGGGGGTTAAAATGGTAATTAAAAATATCACACAGCCACAAAAATTCTCCCAACTATTTTTAAAAGAAAGAGGATAAAATATAGGGCCTACAGGAGTTGAGTTTGTAATTTAAAGGGTTTTCTAGAATTTTTTATATTTTTTTAGAGTTTTTGAGTATTTTTGCATTTTAAGGTTTTCTTTTGAGATTTTTAATGATTTTTGGACTGACACTTAATTAGGCTAAAATAGACCATAGTTAATTGTTTTGGAATTTTTCAAGGTATTTTACAATTTTTTTGGCATTTTATAAGCTAGACAGTAAATAAAAGGCATGTTTTTGATTTTTAATAAATGCAAAAAGGCACCAAAATGAAAAACTAAAAATATAGCGTGCAAGAACAACCAAACATGAGCTTATATCCATTTTTTCAAAATTTTTCAAGTTAATATGAGGCATCAAATAAATGGACAAAACATATAAAAATATATGGCCTGGCAGGGGCAGTTTTGCATTAAAATGTTTCTCAGTGGCATCAGTGCAAATATTACTACAAAAATAAACATCCATTTTTATTTTTGGGGTTGTTCTACAATTAACAGAACCCGACGGGGTTTAAATGCAAAAATCACGCGCCTCACGTGGTTGCTGCACGTGAGGTGTGGACGGACTAATATGTAAATACATAACCGACAGGAGGGCTTCTATAAATTTTACAATTTATTTACAACGGAGATCTTTATTTATAGCATTAAAATACAAATACAAAAAGGCGAGGGGAGGTGTCTGAAATTTACCCCCAACAGGCGCTTAATCCGATGGTTGGTCGTCTTCCACTTGACACGCGTCGCGTATCCGTCGGCCGATACCGGTTCGCAGATGACAGATAAGATTAGATCAGCCTCGCTGATCGGACGGTGAGTGCGGGGCTACATCTGACGGTCCACGTGTGATCTGGGCCGAGCCTCCTGATCTGACGGCGCTGAAGCCCTCCGGAAGAACAGGGAAGAAGCTCACCCCGGCGAGCTTCGATCGAGAAGCATGGGCTCCTCAGGGCGTCTCCCGCGCATCTGGGTTGCTCAAAACGTGGCTGGAGGTCTTCCGCATCTCCTGAAGGTCGCGCCATGGCTCCTGGAGGTCTGAAGGGCTCGGACGAGGTCGATGAAGGACAAGACCTCCAAGAACCTCTTCCTGGTTTGAATCGAGCCCAGATGGGCTCCTTTCTTTGCTGAACCTGCATAGGAAGAACCGGGGGAGCGAGGGCTTCCTCTTCGACCCCAGGTTTTGAAGCTATACATCAAGATGAGGTTTGGCGGAGGAGCTCCGGTGAAAGGCGGAGGTGGAGCTCCGATTCGCCAAGACCAGAGGTCCTGGGTTGAACAAAGATGTGCGAACGATGGGGAATGAAATGGGAGGCGAAAGGCGGTCGGATACAGTCGGGGTCACCGTGAAGAAGTCACCGGAGCTGAGCTCCGACGAACTTCGAATTTTGGATTCTACGCTACACTGATTAACTAAACACCAAACTAACAACTGGAATCAAAATCTAACATTAAAACCTAACTAAAATGCGATAAAGAAGCAGCTCTTATACCTGGGGGCCACCAGGGAGAAGGACAGAGGTCAGAGCTCCGCCGCGTCAAAATTGTCCTTCCTCCGGCCGATTCGAGGTGCTGGAGCACTCCCCCTGTCACGAGGAACGTCCTAGGAACGAAATCAGGGCTTTTGGATGGATTAAAATTGGCCAAATTTGAGGAAGGGAGCGGAGCTTCTTATTTATAGACAATGGCCTGTAGCCTTATTGACCGGTGATTATTGCTTGATCCAATGAGTATCAAATTGATCCAAGTTATCGGCGAGTATCAGTGATCATCAGAGATCATATCTTATGAAGAAAGCGAGCTCGATCGATGGACGAGATGGCCGCAAAAAAGGGAAAAAAATCCGGGGAAATGACAGTTCAGAGGCGCCAGGTCCCGGATGGGACAGTTGATCGGGCGGTCAACAAGGGCTGGCGCGCCATTATTCCACGTCGGCCGCAAAAAGACAAAACAGGAAATTTTTCAAAAAATTGATTTATTTGACATAGAAAATGATTTTATTAGAATTTTCTTATAAAATAAAAAATATGTATTATTTCATGTAGTATTTATTTACGATTTTTATTGAATTTTTTGAAGTGTTTTATTATAGTTTTTTTTAATAAAGTGTATATGTGTGTATTTACATGTATTTTGTATCTTTTAATTTTTTTATTTGTTTATTTTATTTTATTATTTTATTGGCTTATTTTATAAATTTATAACTTAATTTTGTGAGTATAAAGGTATTTTTATTTAATTTTTATGAGTTTATTATCATTTTTAAATAAATAGGTATATGTATATGTAGATATTCTTCTTGGTATTTTACCTATGTATTTTGTATACTTAATTTATTTAATGTATTTTCTTGATTTTTATTTTGGATTTACATTTTTAATAAGTTATATGTAATATTTACATTATTATAAAAATATAAAAGAAGAACATAATTAAAGAATGTTTTCCCCTTTTATTTATGTACATACTTGATCATAGGTCTTTTGCCTATTAACTTGCATAGGCTTATTTTATTTTATTAATTCTTTTTAGTTTTATTCTAATTTTAGTATATACATGTATTATATACATTATTTACAAAATTCTAAAAATATAATTTGATAGAAATAATAGACAAGGAATATATTGAATATTTTAATCAGGCAGGCTGCACAATGGGGGCCAAAAACCTAACTTTTGCAGATGGAATCCAAAAATTATGAAACCAATTTTATTAAATAGTTCTTAGAAAGCTATATACAATTAAAGTGAGTTTGGGTGATTTGGAGTTTTTATTTGCAAGATATGGGTCTGTGAAGTTGAGATTTTGGCTTTTTATTCTGTGTATAAAATGTGCACTGAGTATTATTTTTACACAAACTAAATTTTGTATTTTTATTTACATTATTATCTACAACTTTCATGAACGAAGTTTCTTTATTTAATGAATAAATAATTATGTACAAAATAGGTGTCAAAAATGCATAAATAAAGGCATGAATAAATGAGGTATTTATTGTACACTGGCCCTTATCTCCCCCTACTTTATTCCTTGTCGACCAATTCCATGCTGGCCTTGGTCTCGGGGTTAGGGTCATAAAATATTTGCAATATTTTACTCCTTTTTCTTTTCTTCTCTTTATTCTATAATTTTGGCATTAAACACCTTATTTAATGTGTAATTAATACAATGAATCATGAATGCTATTATGTACAATTTGATGCTATTTACATGCATTTGCTGGGGTTTTTGAGGCCAAAATGATAGAATAAAGGTGATGAAATGGAGATTCATCACTCCCCTATACTTGCCTTTGCTAGTCCCTAGCAAACACTTATGCAATAAGTACAAAAAGAATAAAGAAAAGAAAAAGGAAAATTAAAGAAGGATAGAGTGAATAGGGGTGCTTTCAGTGCAATGCATGTCTTTATAAAATATGAATTTGGAGCTCCTGTCAGACCTTGGGTGTAAATGTGTGTAGAACCTAGTCGGGAACCAGCTCTAAAATACAACAGCCTTCGATAGTCACAGAACTCGGTTCAACCCACCTCAATAGCCTGGTCAGAACTGGTCTACATCATACGCAAACCCTTATAACTATGAAGCTGACTTGTACAGTGTAAGTGATAGTGGCTCTCCCCAACTGAAATGATAAAGGAACTAACTTCTCCAGCATGACAACCCAATGATTCCCCAATCCAACAGCTCTTTCCTCGAGGAGCAGGGTATTCCCTTCTAAGTTCAAGTGGCAACCAGCTCAAGAGGAGGGGTGAAGAGAAGAATGGACGGTAGCTAGTGTAGCTACCTATCCTGGGATGCAAGACCAGTGTAGTCAAGTCATCCAGCTGCAGGCTCACATATTTGTCTTTGGAACTCAAGCTTGCTTATTGGCTTTGTACATACTTTGCAGGCATTTTATTTTTGTACAGGCCTGACCATTTTTTTTCAACATACGATTCACAGCAGCATTTACATAAGGAGTTTTTTCCTCTTGAGCCAGTAGACTATCCCTCTTTTGAAGCTTTATCGCAACCCACAATCTCCTGTCTTTAGACCTCATGGCTATTGGACCAGGTTGGGGTGCAATTCCCTCCCTAGATGAGGACGAATGTTTCCACCCGTGTGCGTCTCAGACTGGCAAATCCAACCCCCTCACCACTCCAACTGAGTTGAGCCAAGTGAAAGGTGCAAGTGTCCAAGTTAGGTCACGGTCGGCAAGAGTCATGCGTGTGTCTCGAAAAGTTCTAGTTAGTCAGTTGAGGTGACTTGAACCCATCCCTGATTTCTCAAAGAATTAAGTCTGTATAGACCTGAAGTATCTTAAACCTAGTTCCCGTAAGGTTCCAGTGCAGTTAGGTGCGGTAAGGTCTAACCAAGCTCCAATTTGAGACTTTATTGGACTGATTCAATCATCAAGCTCACTCAAAGAGAATATGAATGGTATGCTTATGCTATGCTCAATGAATGATGCACTTTTTTCACAAAGATTTTACAAGAATCAAAGAATCTTTTTACAAAGAATTTTTGCAAATAGAAAGCTTGACACATACAAAGGTATACACAATTATTTACACGGGCGTACTGCCTTATTTACAAAAGGTATGGATTTTCAAAGACTTTACATGTTTTAATAGCGTACTTTATTCAGCTTGTACAGAAAGAATTTGATGTATTTGATTTACAAGTGTTGGTAATGATGCTTTTATTCCTTACGTCTGGTTTGAAAATAATTTTGCAAACTATAGTACACAATAATTTTTGCAATCATTTACACACACTTGAAAACTATTTTTGCAAGGATTTTTCACACTGTATATATTTACATTTCCACAATAATTTTGACAAACAATTTTCAAAACATTTGCACATAGGTTTTTCAAATCCTTTATTTCACACAAAGAAAAGTTTTGCAATCCAAGCAATTTTACACAGGTTGAAAACATTTCACAACAAATTTTTCAAACAGTTCACACTATTTTTCAAATCATATTGTATATGTATCTATCCTGATTTATTAATCAGTATATACAGAAGAAACACTGTATTTGATGTATAATATGGTTTTGGCTCTTATAAGCTTTATTTGGGATTATGCTTATTTTTGTATGAGAGATTTTCGTGCAGACTCCTCAAACTTATTCGAGAATCCTTTTCAAAAGATTTTTGAGAACTCTAGTCCAAAATAATTTTGCAAACATGTACACGTATTTGAAAATGATTTTACAAAGGTTTTACACAGCATAGATAGGTTTTTCAAAACAATTTTGACAATCAAATTTTTACAATCATTTGCACACTAGTTTTCACACATTTTGATTTCACTTAAAGAAAATAAATTTACACACAAAACTAATTTTCTCAAAGGTTGAATACTTGTACACACTATTTTCAAACAATTTTCACAAGGTTTTTCAAAGAAAAATTTCTTTCAGAAAACACTTTTCCTGACTTAATAATCAGTACAAGTACAAAGAGCCTGAGGAGCTCACAATCATCTTTTATTATTATAGGACTACTTTTTACATTATATTTTATATTGAGGTGATATTTTATTTTTCAGTATGAGTTATGGCTACATGGTATATACGGCCCCCTATACTTAGTTTGAGCTATGTCCTCATAGGTCGAAAGGAAAAGCAAAGACATAACTCGTACTGAGTATAGACAAGTCTTAAAGAATATATGAATGAAAAATGAATGAATGAGAAGTTGACCGTCCCCCCTATACTTAAGATCAAATAATCCTGTGTATAGCAGACTGTACACATAGCAGGGAAGGTCAAGGGTGGTAATACACTGATCATACTCAGATTGTCTCCCCCTATACTTAGGGTAAGATACTCCTAAGTATAGACAAGAAGAGGAGACAATGGAGGGGATCGGAATGAAATGAAAAACTCGGGGTGCACATCCCCCCTATACTTAGGACAAAGTACGTCCTAAGTATAGAAAACTGTCTACAAGGGCGGCACCTTTTTGATACAAAGAGAAAATAGAAAAGGAAAAGAAGAAAAGAAGAAAAGAAGAAAATCAGATAAACAGTGGTTGGAGTACATCGTCAGAATCTTCTGATGCTGCAGTTGTTGTGGAGATGTCATCATGGTGCACTAGCTGGATGGAGTCAACAACGACCAAGAATGCATCAGGTTCGAGGTAAGGCTTCAGTAGTTGGCCGTTGACGATGAAGGGCTGTGCGTCAGGGGACAATTCTGATATGGCAATACTTCCATTGTCACACACTTCACAAACTTGAAACGGCCCTGTCCACTTACTCTTTAATTTGCCTGGGAATATCTGCAACTTTGCATCAAATAACCACACTTTCTGTCCAATGTCAAAGGTCTTTCGTCTGATGTGCTGGTCATGCCAGCGTTTCACCTTCTCTTTGTACATCAAGGTGTTATCGTATGCATAGTCTCGGAACTCCGAGTCTGTTCAGATCATCTTTCCTCTTCTGACCACTTTTGCGTGAGTCCAAATTACAACTGTTGATTGCCCATAAAGACTTGTGAATTAATTCCACGGGCAGATGGCACGGCTTTCCATATACAAAACGATAGGGTGACATGCCCAAGGGAGACTTGTAGGCGGTTCGGTAAGCCCATAGGACTGAGTCCAAGAGTTGGGACCAGTCTTTTCTGTTTGGCCTAACAAGTTTCTGTAGGATTGTCTTGATTTCTCTATTGGATAACTCTGCCATGCCATTGGTCTGAGGATGATAAGGAGATGCGACACAATGGTCGATGCCGTACTCCTTCGTCAATTTCTTGACCTCTTTGTTAATGAAGTGGCTACCCCCGTCTGATATGAGAATTTTCGGTATCCCGAACCGTGAAATTATGTTCTTCTTCAGGAACTGGTATACTGTTCGATTGTCGGTGGCTCGAGCAGGGATAGCTTCAACCCAACGACTCACATAACCGACGGCAAGAAGGATGTGCTCAAAATCTTGACTGTTAGGGAAAGGTCCCATGAAGTCAATACCCCATGCATCAAAAACGTCTGCTATCTGAATGATTTTCAGGGGCATTGAATCTTTGGCAGTAAGTGTACCTTTCATTCGCTGACAGTCAGTACATCGCTTGACAAATTCAACTGCATCCTTGAATAAAGTGGGCCACCAGAAGCCACACTGAAGTACTTTAGCTACCGTCCGATCTCCAGAATGGTGTCCACCAGATTCGAGCGAGTGACAATGCTCGAGGACACTAGATTGCTCCATCTGAGGTATGCACCTGCGCCAAATGCAATCCGCTCCTTCCCTGAATAAAAGAGGATCCTCCCATTGGTAGAATCAGATGGTCGACATGAACTTGTTCTTCTGATTTTTCGTCCAATCCGCTGGTGTTACCCCAGAGGCGAGGTAGTTGACTATATCAGCATACCAAGGAAGAGAATCCACTGCAGGGATGGATTCATCAGGAAAGGTTTCTGTGATAGATGCATTATTCAAAGGAGGCTCATGTTGCTCTATTATGGAGAGATGGTCTGCTACCACATTCTGAACTCCAGGCTTGTCCTTGATTTCCAAATCAAATTCCTGAAGGAGAAGGATCCACCGAATCAGTCTTGGCTTGGCATCCTTCTTCTGCTGTAGGTACCGGATAGCAGAGTGGTCTGTAAAAATTGTGACTTTTGATCCCAACAAATAGGATCTGAACTTCTTGAGGGCGAAAACCATAGCCAGCAATTCTTTCTCTGTCACTGTATAATTTCTCTGTGCTTCGTCTAATATTCTGCTGGCATAGTGAATGGCGTAGGGCGCTCTCTCTTTCCTTTGCCCAAGAACATCCCCAACTGCAAAGTCTGACGCATCGGTCATTATCTCAAAGGGAAGAGTCCAGTTTGGCGACTGTAAGATTGGAGCCTGAGTGATAAGCTCCTTCAACTGATTGAAAGCAAGGAGAACCTGCTGATCTACAATGAACTCAGTCTCCTTGCATAAAAGTTCTGTCAGAGATCGGGCAATGCGGCTGAAATCCTTGATGAATCGCCTGTAGAATCCCACATGCCCCAGAAATGACCTCACATTCTTCATTGACTGCGGTGGCTGAGGATTGGAAATAACATCCACCTTTGCTGGGTCGACTTCCATGCCATGTTTGGAGACGACGTGGCCCAGCACAATGCCTTCAGTGACCATAAAGTGGCTCTTTTCCCATGAAAGCACCAGATTGACTTCTCGGCACTTCTGAAGCACTCTGTCTAGGTGCTCAAGACAGGAATCAAAACTATCACCATAGACAGAGAAGTCGTCCATGAACACCTTGAGAAAACTACCTACCATCTCGGCGAAAACTGCTAACATGCATCTTTGGAAGGTTGCAGGTGCATTGCATAATCCAAAGGGCATTCTCTTGAAGGAGTAGGTGCCGAACGGGCAAGTGAAGGTAGTCTTCTCTTGATCTTCAGGTGCGATCGCCACTTGGTTGTACCCGGAGTACCCATCCAGAAAGCAGAAGAACTCCTTGCCTACTAACCTTTCCAGAACTTGATCAATGAATGGCAAGGGAAAGTGGTCCTTCTTAGTTGCTGCATTAAGTCGACGGTAGTCAACACACACCCGCCAGGATGTTTGTACCCGAGTGGAAATTTCCTCTCCTTTGTCATTTGTAACCACGGTAAGCCCTGACTTCTTCGGAACTACATGTAGTGGGCTTACCCATTTGGAGTCGGAGATGGGATAGATAAAGCCTGCGTCACACCATTTCGTTATTTCTTTCATGACAACGTCCCGAAGGTTAGGGTTCAACCTTCTTTGAAATTCGCGGGACGGCTTGGCATCTTCTTCCAGATAGATGTGGTGTGAACACAAGGCTGGATTTATCCCTCGGAGATCTGAGACGCTCCAACCAAGTGCCTTGTGGTTCTTTTCTAGAACCTCGAGAAGACGAGATTCCTGATCCGGATTTAGCCTGCTGCTAATGATGACCGGATACATTTGTTCTACATCCGCAAGGGAAGCATACTTCAGGCCTGCAGGAAGTGGCTTGAGTTCTGGTTTTGACCTGTCCACTTTATCGGTCACTTCAGAGACTACACTGGTGGTGGGATGTACTTCCTTGAAATTGCTACCATCCTCATCATTCTGTTGAGATCCTGGTGATGTGTCGAACGGTTCTACGCTAAGCTAGTCGTGTTTGGTCTGGAGTGACTGTTCAAATAGATGCGCCTGCATCTGAGAATCTGTCTCCCAAGAATCGTCGGAGCATAAGCTGACTGTGCTCTCCAAGTCCTCCTCAAGAGTGAGAATTTCTCGGGTCCATGGATCATCCAATGATAAGGCTGAGTCTCTGATCTCTGCAATAAAATCATAATCTGCTTCGGACGCTGCCTGGCTCTCATCAGTTGTGTCATTCGGCTCTCTGTTCATGTTTATCGTGATCTGCTGGGTGTTCGAGCTGAAAGTAATCTTACCAGACCCGTAATCAACCACAGCACCTGAAGTACGAAGGAATGGTCTGCCAAGGATGATAGGGGTCTGGAGTAGAGGTACAGGTGAGTCCATATCAAGGACTACAAAATCGGCTGGGAAATGCATCTCCTGCACTTTAACTATTACGTCTTCCAAAAGACCTCGGGGCCACTTGACAGATCGGTCAGCGAACGTGAACTGAAGGATCATACGTTTCTGCTTGAGCGGTCCCAGCCCGAATTCTTGCATGATGGAAGAGGGCAGAAGGTTGATGGAAGATCCACTGTCAAGGAGAGTGCGCTCGAAGACCTGGTCAAAAATCTCACAACTGATCAGAGGTGCTCCTGTGTCTTGCTTCTTCTGGGGAGATTGCTAATGGCTGCAACAGTGGCCATGGAGAGAACGTGCTTTTCAACATCTCGGCGTCTGTTTTCTTGCGTTGGGCGACGCCTGTTAGTACATGCCTCATTCAGTCCTTTCTTCATAGCTGGCATGTATTCCACGACCTTCAACAAAGGAATCTCAAAATCAACTTATCTAAAATTTCCACAACTCCTGGATCAGACAATGCCTTTTTTTGTTTTGCAATTTTTTTGGATTTTTCTATTGCATGAGGAAAAGGAATATGTACATTACTGGTAGGAAAATTAGAGTTCTTATTTACATCAAAATCATCGCCCCTCAAATATTGTACATCCGAACTACAAAAAGGAGTACAAACTGTTTCTGAACATGCTGGTACTGCAGGGCGAGCAAAAAGTAAAGCGTCTGCTCCGTCGGCTGGCGAGGGATCGGCTGCGGCTGGCGGCTCCTCCAATGCTGGCGTGGCTTCGCTTCGGCTGCAAACTTCTTTTGGTGTTTTTGCTTTTGTTGATTTTTTTTGTATTTTTGGCTGGGACTGATGCTGGAAAGGCACGACGGCTGGATTGGCTTCTCCTTCTTCTTCCTCGTCACCCGCCCCTGTAGCTGGCACGGCTGATGCGAAAGATGACGATCCACCTGTTTCTTTATTCACCCCAATCTTTGTAGCAGGCGGAGGCAAGGCCCTACCGCTCCTGAGAGTAATAGCATTAGAATACACAGTAATATCATTTTTTGATACGGACAAGACATTACATTCTACCTACTCTTTCTTCTTGAAATTATTGGGGTTGGCTTCGACCTGAGCCGGAATAGTAGTTCGGGTGGCGGTCAGGTCATCAAGCCGCTTGGTTATTTCCACTAGCCCTTTGACAAGTTGGGCTAGACAATCCATGGTAGGGTTTGCAGGGGATACTTCAGTGGTTTCAGCGTGCAGACCACACTGCTGTTGAATGGATGGGTGTGGAGGCTGTTGGTGGTGGTTCTGAGGTGGTGCAGGAAGTTGAAGTTGTTGATATGAGGGAGGAGGATACTGTTGATATTGTTGAGGCGGGGCAGCCGCATACTGGTGAAACGGCTGTGGATGACGGTACTGCGGCTGCTGCTGGTATGGAAAATTCTGCCTCCACTGATTTGGATACTAGGGAGGCTGCTGGTGCTGCTGGTGAGGCTGAGAGGACTATCTAAAGCGACCACCCTGAGGTTGGTGGTATTGCCGATTGGCAAATGACTGACCCTGGGGTTGTCCCGGAGGACGGGTCGGCTGTGCATCATTAGCCCATACCCCGTTCACTTCCTGAATCAGGGGTGGTGGTGGGAAGACTGGATCAAGTCCTGAGAGGAACTCTGGCTGGTACACAACCATCTGCTGCTGCGGCTGGCCCTGGTCAGGCGCCTGCACGTAGTATACGTGCTGGACTGCCGGTGGCTGCTGGCTCGGCTGAGGCTGTTGCTGCGGTTGCTGCTCGTCCTTCTTCTCAGTGGGAGCTTCCGATGGTTTCGCCGACTGAACAGAGTTGATGGTGCCCACCAACAGTTCAAGGTACTTGTTAATCTGATCAAGCTTGTCTAAGTTATGGGTCCTCTTCTCGATCACAACGAGTTTTTCGAGGTCCTGTGATCGCTTCTCAATGATGTCAACTTTTGAGAGATGGCCCCCGATGATACTGAGGTTGGAGCTCTCATCTCTCTATGCCTCCTTGGACGCTGCCATGTGTACTTGCTTCTGGAGGATCTGGGGCTGCTTCTGATACGCCTTGGATGAAGAGAGGGCGGCCTCTCCTTCGGCCATTTCTTTGAATATCTGCCAGACTACGTCTTCATCCTTATTGAAGTGTGAGCCCCCACATGCTGCGTCAACGAGCCTCTGGCTCTCAATGTTCAGTCCCCCAAAGAAATGTTGGACCAGGCTGGTCTTCGGAATATCATGATGGGGACACTTCTCCTGCAGGTCAGTGAATCTCTCCCATGCTTCATGTATCGACTCGTGGGGTCCTTGGGAGAAATTACTAATACGGGCTCGCATCTGGTTGAGCCGACCGAGAGGGTAATATTTATGCAGAAATTCGGACTTCAACTCCTCCCAGGTCGTCACGACCTTCCCCAGATGGTTGACCCAATAGAGGGCCTTGTCTTGTAGGCTGAAGGGGAACGCCATCATCTTGACAATGTCCAGAGGGACATTGGGATAGTGAGTAGTGCGACAAATGCAGGAAAATTGCTGCAGGTGAATGTATGGCTCTTCATTGGTATTTCCATGGAATGCAGGGAGAAGAGCAATGAACTGGGGATTCTGCTCAAAGTGAGCATGTACCGGTGGAATGAGGATCCACTCGGTCATCTGGTTGTCTCCCGGATTGTATGTTTCTTTAAGTGTAGGCTTTGGTGGTGGTAATTCAGGGTCATCATCATCGAGACCACCACCTCCACCTCCACCTCCTCCTCCTATGCCTCCTCCTCTGCGTCTGCCTCCTCCATCGTCGTCACGGTTCATCATATCATTCAACATGTCCTGGAATGCTGTCTGTGTGAGGGCCTGCTCGGTCAGCTGCTGCTGGATGGCCTGGATAGATGCCAGTAGTTGTGCATTGACTTGATTCTGGTCTGGCAACTGTCCCTCTGGTAATGGTGGCTGCTGACCCTTGCCCTTTCCTCCAGGAGCCATGTCAGGGTCTGAATCGGACGAAATGAACTCTGGAGTAGTCTCCAGGGCTCGCACTATCTTCTATCTGCATAATGAGATAGTCCTGATCAGACCGCTTGCAATTAATGTTTAGGTGCCGTGATGAAGCTGGAATTCAGGTCAACCCCAGCATGTTGTGAATGGAAAAAGGATGTAGACTGTAATCGACTTCCATTCACAACAGCGAAAGCGGGATAGAAGTGGTCCCAGTTTATTGGGTGGCCAAGAGAAAGGTAGAAAACGAGGAGTCTGGAGATCGATCCGCAAAGTCCGGATCGGGTTCTCGGGAATCGCCTCGAACTTATTGGCGGAGTTGAGTCCATGGAATCGATGTGGGTGTCGGCATGGTCCCGACGGAAACCATCCATGGATCAACTTCGCGAAGTACAAGAGAAGATCGGATTGTTGGACGAAAGATACGATGGTCAACGAGGAATAAAAGGAGTGTAAAACAGTAGAGAGGCTCGGTTGAGCGGGGTGGTCAAAGGGAGAAACAACAAAATGTGCGCAAAGACGCGGGACTTGATCTTTGAACCTTAATCTAGATCCATAAAAACACAATACAAAATCGAGTTTATCAACTCACGCCATGTGAAGCCGTGAAAGTTCGGCTATTTATTATCTTTTCATTTTTAGAGTTGTGATTTCAGGCATATCTTATAACAAGTCCTTAGTACGCTACCCTATAGGAGAGAGAGTACTGCCAGAAGAGTATCCCGTACTTGTCCTCCTCCTGTGTAACCTGTAGTCTGTACTTTTTGGAGTCCTTGTAACCCTTCCTGGATCCCTACTCAGCCAAAGAAATAGAGAGAGGAAGCCGATAGGAGAAACCAATATTTTGGTTCTCGCTCGCAACAGAATCACCCGTGAGCGTGCAAGAACCTACTCGAACGTATGACAATGAGACAGACACCCCCGTGAAGGTGTGGCCTATGCTCAATACTTCGGACATGGTCGATGCTCTACACAACAGAGAGTCATCATTGGTGACCAAGCCCTACTCGCCTACGTACGATAGAAGCGCCATTACTTCAGAAATCCAGGCGATACACAAGGCAGTTGCAGACTGGGTTTTTGGCTTTAATCTTAGGGGGTCGCACTCGCTCAAGCCAGTAGGGTTTTGGTCCCCCTCCAAGGTACCTGAAAACAATGAGGGCTTTATGAACCCAGTACAATGATAGTCCATTACAGATTTTAAATAAGGTCAAAGTTTATTTAGCAGTTCCCTTGTTTTAATTTTTGGATTTTCATTTTTTTTGGGTCTGTTTTCATACCAGTGCCTAACGTTTTTGTAGATTTTCATTTAAGTCCTAGGTGCTCAAAATCAGAGGGAGATAGCGGAAAAGCCGTGCAAGTGGTTCCATGATGGAAATCTCACCATTGAACCGAATGATGCATGTTGAGTTAAAAGACTTACAGTGCATCCCAGCTCTCTCCATGCGGTATGCAAAACAGAATTTTTAAACCTATCTACATGTCGGTATGCAAGGCACAAAATCGCCCTAAACATTAGCTGCTATTAGCGTGAAGAACCATAAGTCGCTCATTCATCTCTAGCCCGGAAAAGGTCCGGTCTTGGCTCACCCCTCCTCTGCTCAACACACTTGAGTTTAGGAGAAAGCGCTTTGCGGGGCTCGCTGTGGCACAAGGGCTAAGAGACAAATGAACGGCTTGTTTAAGTTTGACTAGATCCATACGGAGTAGACTATAGGAACATGCATTCTTATTAATGTTTGGACCTAGCTACCGAGTCAAACAACCTATATGTAGGGGCTCCAAGCACACAAAACAAAATAAAATAAAGGCGGAAAGCTCAAAACTTCGGAAAACAAAGAAAAGAAAGCGATGAAAACTCGAAAAAGCCGCGATGAGGCCCCCAGGTGAACAATCACCCGGGCACTGGACCTCATTGTGAAGAGTAGAGTCATGTTTAATTACATACCAAAATTGTCTCTCTCTCACCATAAATTACAAAAATAATCTTAAATATTCTAAACCTATCTAATCCCCGTCTCCTTGCTTCCTTGATGCTCTCTCCAAGTGGTCGAGAGGTGAAGACCACCCTCCTCCAAGCTTGGCTGCCTTGGCTCCCTAAGAAGCCATCCTTGCGTGGCGGGCTCTCGCATCAAAGTCACAAAAAGATGGAATTAGTATGGCTCAACCAATCAAATAAAGCAGTCATAAATTAATCCCAATAGATAAATAAATCAATAAAGCATGGTGATTTATTACATTGGAAATAGCTGCTCATAAAATCAATGATGAATCAAAATTTACACAAGAATGACAAAATAAATTAGGCTATGCTCATTGCTCCCCGGCAACGGCGCCATCTGATAACACGGTAATCCACGAGGGTCACAATGAATGATATATATAAGGTGTCGTTGAAGCGACCGCTCGCAGAATACCATGTTGATCAGCCATTAACCCACAATAAAAGAATGAAGAAATTAAGTCCAAAAAATTGTGAATTAATATTTATTACTCTACCACAAAATGCATAGTGAATAAGCATGTAGAGGTCGAACAACAGAGAGCAATACAAAAGTGCAATAGCCTAAGATGTGCATGTATCACAGAGTCATCCTTGTGTGGGTTCTATTTTTGTGGGTTTTTACTTCCTTTTTTTGTTTTTTTGTTTTGTTTTATTTTTATTTTAATAATATAGTTATATAATATAGATATATATATAATTTATAGAATATAAATATACAAAGATATATATATATATCCCTAGAGGGTAAGTATATATCATATACTTCATACATTAGATATATATATAATAATATTTTTTTTAATATTAGAATTTTAATAGATATATATATATATATTTATATATAATGTATATATATTTTTTTAGAAGGGAATATATATAATGTAAAGAGAAGGGCGGATAGAATATTTATAAAAATATACACAAATAGTCAAAAAATCAGAAATAAATTCTTTTTGGTATTTTCATGATTTTCTAATGTTTTTGTGGTTTTTGGGCATTGATGAATCTCCATTTCATCACCTTTATTCTATCATTTTGGCCTCAAAAACCCCAGCAAATGCATGTAAAGAGCATCAAATTGTACATAATAGCATTCATCATCCATTGTATTAATTATACATTAAATAAGGTGTTTAATGACAAAATTATAGAATAAAGAGAAGAAAAGAAAAAGGAATAAAATATTGCAGATCTTTTATGATCAGAACCCCGAGACCAAGGCCAGCATGGAATTGGTCGACAAGGAATAAAGTAGGGGGAGATAAGGGCCAGTGTACAATAAATACCTCATTTATTCATGCCTTTATTTATGCATCTTTGACACCTATTTTGTACATAATTATTTATTCATCAAATAAAGAAACTTTGTTCATGAAAGTTGTAGATAATAATGTAAATAAAAATACAAAATTTAGTTTGTGTAAAAATAATACTCAGTGTGCATTTTATACACAGAATAAAAAGCCAAAATCTCAACTTCACAGACCCATATCTTGCAAATAAAAACTCCAAATCATCCAAACTCACCTTTAATTGTATATAGCTTTCCAAGAACTATTTACTAAAATTAGATTTATAATTTTTGGAGTCCATCTGTAAAAGTTAGGTTTTTGGCCTTCATTGTGCAGCCATCCTAATTAAAATATTCAATATATTCATTGACCATTATTTTTAGCAAATTGTATTTTTAGAATTTTGTGAATAATGTATATAATACATGTGTACACTAAAATTAGAATAAAACTAAAAAGGATTAATAAAATAAAATAAGCCTATGCAAGTTAATAGGCAAAATACATATGATCAAGTATGTACATAAATAAAAGGGGAAAACATTCTTTTATTATTTTCTTCTTTTATATTTTTATAATAAGGTAAATATTACATATAACCCATTAAAAATGCAAATCCAAAAAAATTTAAGAAAATACATTAAATAAATAAAGTATACATAATATTTAGATAAAATACCTATAAGTATAACTACATATACATACACCTATTTATTTAAAAATGAAAATAAACTCATAAAAATTAAATAAAAATACCTTTATACTCACAAAAATAAGTTATAAATTTATAAAATAAGACAATAAAATAATAAAATAAAATAAACAAATAAAAAATTAAAAGATACAAAATACATGTAAATACACACATATACACTTTATTAAAATAAAACTATAATAACACACTTCAAAAAAATTCAATAAAAATCGTAAATAAATACTACATGAAATAATACACATTTTTTATTTTATAAGAAAATTCTAATAAAATCATTTTCTATGTCAAATAAATCAATTTTGAGAAAAATTTCCTGTTTTGTCTTTTTGCGGCCGACGTGGACCAATGGCGCGCCGGCCCTTGTTGACCGCCCGGTCAACTGTCCCATCCGGGACCTGGCGCCTCTGAACTGTCATTTCCTCAGATTTCTTCCCTTTTTTACGACCATCCCGTCCATCGATCGAGCTCGCTTTCTTCACAAGATATGATCTCTGATGATCACTGATACCCGCCGATAACTTGGATCAATTTGATACTCATTGGATCAAGCTATAATCGCCGGTCAATAAGGCTCCAAGCCATTGTCTATAAATAAGAAGCTCTGCTCCCTTCCTCAAATTTGGCCAATTTTAATCCATTCAAAAGCCCTGAATTCGTTCCTGGGGCATTCCTCATGACAGGGGGAGTGCTCCAGCACCTCGAATCGGCTGGAGAAAGGACGATTTTGATGCGGCGGAGCTCCGGCGTCCGTCCTGCTCCCTGGTGGCCCCCAGGTATAAGAACTGCTTCTTTATTGCTTTTTAGTTAGGTTTTAATGTTAGCTTTTGATTCCAGTTGTTAGTTTAATGTTTAGTTAATCAATGTAGCTTAGAATCCAAAATTCAAAGTTCGCCGGAGCTCAACTCCGGCGACTTCTTCATGGTGACCTTGACTGTATCCGATCGCCTTTCGCCTCCCATTTCATTCCCCATCGTTTTCTCCATCGATCGCACATCCTTGTTCAACCCAGGACCTCTGGTCTTGGCGAATCGGAGCTCCACCTCCGCCCTTCGCCGGAGCTTCTCCGCCACACCTCATCTTGCTGTAGAGCTTCAAAACCCGGGGTCGAGGAGGTAGCCCTCGCTCCCCCGGTTCTTTCTATGCAGGTCCAACGAAGCAAGAAGCCCATCTGGGCTCGATTCAACCCAGGAAGAGGTTCCTCGAGGTCTTGTCCTTCATAGACCTCGTCCAAGCCCTTCAGACCTCCAGGAGCCATGGCGCGACCTTCAGGAGATGCGGAAGACCTCCAGCCACGTTTTGAGCAACCCAGATGCGCGGGAGATGCCCGAAGGAGCCCATGCTTCTCGATCGAAGCTCGCCGGGAGCGAGCTTCTTCCCTGTTCCTCCAGGCACCTCCAGCGCCGTCAGATCAGGAGGGTCGGCCCAGATTGAACGAGCACCGTCAGATGAAGCCTCGCATCCACCGTCCGATCAGCGAGGCTGATCTAATCTCAGCCATCATCTGCGAACCGGTATCGACCGACGGATACGCGACGCGTGTCTAGTGGAAGACGACCAACCATCGGATCAAGCGCCTGATGGGGGTAAATTTCAGACACCTCCCCCCGCCTTTTTGTATTTATATTTTAATGCTATAAATAAAAATCCCCGTTGTAAATAAATTGTAAAATTTACAGAAGCCCCCCTGTCATTTATGTATTTACATATTAGTCCCTCCGCGCCTCACGTGCAACACCCACGTGAGGCGCGTGATTTTTGCATTTAAACCCCGCTGGGTTTTATTAATTGTAAAATGGCCCCGAAAATAAAAGTAAATGCTTATTTCTGTTGTAATTTTTGCATGGATGCCCCTGAGAAATATTTTAATTGCAAAAATGCCCCTGCTAGGCCATATATTTTTATATGCTTTGTCCATTTATTTGATGCCTCATATTAACTTGAAAATTTTTGCAAAAATGGATATAAGCTCCTGTTTGGTTGTTCTTGCACGCTATATTTTTAGTTTTCAATTTTGGTGCTTTTTGTATTTATTAAAAATAAAAAACATGCCTTTTATTTACTATCTAGCTTATAAAATGCCAAAAAAATAGTAAAATGCCTTGAAAAATTCTAAAAAAATTAACTATGGTCTATTTTATCCTAATTAAGTGTCAGTTCAAAAATCATTAAAAATCTCAAAGGAAAAACCTTAAAAATGCAAAAATACTCAAAAAATCTTAAAAATATAAAAAATTCTAGAAAACCCTAAAAATTACAAACTCAACTCCTGTAGGCCCTATATTTTATCCTCGTTCCTTTAAAAATAGTTGGGAGAATTTTTGTGGCTGTGTGATATTTTTAATTACCATTTTAACCCCCAGCCAATAGCTACTCCACTGTTTGCTTTATTTCAGTATTTAAAAATACCAAAAATATGTTGAAAATGCCCAAAAACCACAAAAACATCAGAAAATCATGAAAATACCAAAAAGAATTTATTTCTGAATTTTTGACTATTTGTGTATATTTTTATAAATATTCTATCCCCCCTTCTCTTTACATTATATATATTCCCTTCCAAAAAAAAGGAAAAAAATATGTACATTATATATAAATATATATCTATTAATATATAAATTTTTAAATTTAAAAAAAACTATTATTATATATATATCTAATGTATGCAGTATATGCTATATAATTACCCTCTAGGGATATATATATATATCTTTATATATTTATATTCTATAAATTATATATATATATATCATATAACTATATTATTAAAATAAAAATAAAACAAAACAAAACAAAAAAAGAAATAAAAACCCACAAAAATAGAACCCACACAGGGATGATTCTGTGATCCATGCACATCTTAGGCTATTGCACTTTTGTATTGCTCTCTGTGGTTCGACCTCTACATGCTTAGTCACTGTACATTTTGTGGTAGAGTAATAAATATTAATTCACATTTTTTTGGACTTCATTTCTTCATTCTTTTATTGTGGGTTAATGGCTGATCAACATGGTATTCAGCGAGTGGTCGCCTCAGCGACAACCTTATATACATCATTCATTGTGACCCTCGTGGATTACCGTGTTATCAGATGGCGCCGTTGCCGGGGAGCAATGAGCATAGCCTACTTTAGTTTGTCATTCTTGTGTGAAAATTTCTGGATTCATCATTTATTTTATGAGCAGCTATTTCTATTGTCATTGATCACCATGCTTTATTGATTGATTTATTTATTGTGATTAATTTCTTATCTTCTCCATTTTGATTGATTAAACCTCTACTAATGCAATCTTTTTGTGACTTTGATGTGAGGGCCCGCCACGCGAGGATGGCTTCTTAGGGAGCCAAGGCAGCCAAGCTTGGAGGAGGGTGGTCTTCACCTCATGACCACTTGGAGAGAGCGTCACGGAAGCAAGGAGATGGGGATTAGATAGGTTTAGAATATTTAGGATTATTTTTGTAATTTATAGTGAGAGAGAGACAATTTTGGCATGTAATTAAACAGGACTCTACTCTTCACAATGAGGTCCAGTGCCCGGGTGATTGTTCACCTGGGGGCCTCATCGCGGCTTTTTCTAGTTTTCATCGCTTTCTTTTCTTTGTTTTCTGAAGTTTTGAGCTTTCCGCCTTTATTTTATTTTATTTTGTGTGCTTGGAGCCCCTAGATAATGGTTGCTTGACTCGGTAGCTAGGTCCAAACATTAATAAGAATGCATGTTCCTATAGTCTACTCTGTATGGATCTAGTCAAACTTAAACAAGCCGTTCATTTGTCTCTTAGCCCTTGTGCCACAGCGAGCCCCGCAAAGCGCTTTCTCCTAAACTCAAGTGTGTTGAGCAGAGGAGGGGTGAGCCAAGACCGGACCTTTTCCGGGCTAGAGATGAATGAGAGACTTATGGTTCTTCACGCTAATAGCAGCTAATGTTTAGGGCGATTTTGTGCCTTGCATACTGACATGTAGATAGGTTTAAAAATTCGATTTTGCGTACCGCATGGAGAGAGCTGGGATGCACTGTAAGTCTTCTAACTCAGCATGCATCATTCGGTTCAATGGTGAGATTTCCATCATGGAACCACTTGCACGGCTTTTTCGCTATCTCCCTCTGATTTTGAGCACCTAGGACTTAAATGAAAAGCTAAAAAAATGTTACGCGTTGGTATGAAACAGACTCAAAAAAAGTGAAAACCCAAAAATTGAAACAAGGGGACTGCTAAATAAAATTTGACCTTAATTAAAATATGTAATGGACCATCATTGTAACGGGTTCATAAAGCCCTCATTGTTTTCAGGTACCTTAGAGGGGGACCAAAACCCTACTCCCTTGAGCGAGTGCGACCCCCTAAGGATTAAAGCCAAAAACCTAGTCTGCAACTGCCTTGTGTATCGCCTGGATTTCTGAAGTATTGGCACTTCTATCGTATGTAGGCGAGTAGGGCTTGGTCACCAATGATGACTCTCTGTTGTGTAGAGCATCGACCCTGTCTGAAGTATTGAGCATAGGCCACGCCTTCACGGGGGTGTCTGTCTCATTGTCCTACGTCCGAGTAGGTTCTTGCACGCTCACGGGTGATTCCGTTGCGAGCGAGAACCAAAGTATTGGTTTCGCCTATCATCTTCCTCTCTCTATTTCTTTGGCTGAGTAGGGATCCAGGAAGGGTTACAAGAACTCCAAAAAGTACAGACTACAGGTTACACAGGCGGAGGACAAGTACGGGATACTCTTCTGGCAGTACTCTCTCTCCTATAGGGTAGCGTACTAAGGACTTGTTATAAGATATGCCCGAAATCACAACTCTAAAAATGAAAAGATAATAAATAGCTGAACTTTCACGGCTTCACATGGAGTGAGTTGGTGAACCCGATTTTGTATTGTGTTTGTATGGATCTAGATTAAGGTTCAAAGATCAAGTCCCGCGCCTTTGTGCACATTTTGTTGTTTCTCCCTTTGACCACCCCACTCAACCGAGCCTCTCTACTGTTTTACACTTCTTTTATTCCTCGTTGACTATCGTATCTTTCGTCCAACAATCCGATCTTCTCTTGTACTTCGCGAAGTTGATCCATGGATGGTTTCTGTCGGGACCATGCCGACACCCACATCGATTCCATGGACTCAACTCCGCCAATAAGTTCGAGGCGATTCCCGAGAACCCGATCCGGACTTTGCGGATCGATCTCCAGACTCCTCGTTTTCTACCTTTCTCTTGGCCACCCAATAAACTGGGACCACTTCTATCCCGCTTTCGCCGTTGTGAATGGAAGTCGATTACAGTCTACATCCTTTTTCCATTCACAACATGCTGGGGTTGACCTGAATTCCAGCTTCATCACGGCAGCTGAACATTAATTGCAAGCGGTCTGATCAGGGGCTATCTCATTATGCAGATAGAAGACAGTGCGAGCCCTGGAGACTACTCCGGAGTTCATTTCGTCCGATTCAGACCCTGACATGGCTCCCGGAGGAAAGGGCAAGGGTCAACAACCACCATTACCAGAGGGACAGTTGCCAGACCAGAATCAAGTCAATGCACAACTACTGGCATCTATCAAGGCCATCCAGCAGCAGCTGACCGAGCAGGCCCTCACACAGACAGCATTCCAGGACATGTTGAATGATATGATGAACCGCGAAGACGATGGAGGAGGCAGATGCAGAGGAGGAGGCAGGGGAGGAGGAGGTGGAGGTGGAGGTGGTGGTCCCGATGATGATGACCCTGAATTACCACCACCAAATCCCACACTTAAAGAAACATACAATCCGGGAGACAGCCAGATGACCGAGTGGATCCTCATTCCACTGGTACACGCTCACTTTGAGCTGAAGCCCCAGTTCATTGCTCTTCTCCCCGCATTCCATGGAAATACCAATGAAGAGCCGTACATTCACCTGCAGCAGTTTTCCCGCAGTTGTCGCACTACTCACTATCCCAATGTCCCTCTGGACATTTTCAAGATGATGGCGTTCCCCTTCAGCCTACAAGACAAGGCCCTCTATTGGGTCAACCATTCGGGGAAGGTCGTGACGACCTGGGAGGAGCTGAAGTCCGCCTTTCTGCACAAGTATTACCCCTAGGTCGGCTTAACTAGATGCGAGCCCGTATCAGTAATTTCTCCCAAGGACCCCATGAGTCAGTACACGAAGCATGGGAGAGATTCACTGACCTGCAGGAGAAGTGTCCCCATCATGATATCCCGAAGACCAGCTTGGTCCAACACTTCTTTGGGGGGACTGAACATTGAAAGCCAAAGGCTCATAGACGCAACATGTGGGGGCTCCCATTTTAACAAGGATGAATACGTAGTCTGGCAGATATTCGAAGAAATGGCCGAAGGAGAGGCCGCCCTCTCTTCATCCAAGGCGTATCAGAAGCAGCCCCAGATCCTCCAGAAGCAAGTACACATGGCAGCGTCCAAGGAGGCAGAGAGAGATGAGAGCTCCAACCTCAGTATCATCGGGGGCCATCTCTCTAAAGTTGACATCATTGAGAAGCGATCACAGGACCTCGAAAAACTCGCTGTGATCGAGAAGAGGACCCAGTACTTAGACAAGCTTGATCAGATCAACAAGTACCTTGAACTGTTGGTGGGCACCATCAACACTGTTCAGTCGGCGACACCATCAGAAGCTCCTGCTGAGAAGAAGGACGAGCAGCAACCGCAGCATCAGCCTCAGCCGAGCGAGCAGCCACCGGCAGTCCGGCACGTGTACTACGTGTAGGTGCCCGATCAGGGCCCGCCGTAGCAGCAGATGGTCGTGTACCAGCCAGAGTTCCTTTCCGGACCTGATCCAGTCTTCCCACCACCACCCTTGATTCAAGAAGTGAACGGGGTATGGAGCAATGATGCACATCCGACCCGTCCTCAGGGACAACCTCAGGGTCAGCCATTTTCCAATCGGCAATACCACCAACCTCAGGGTGGTCGCTTTGGACAGTCCTCTCAGCCTCATCAACAGTATCAACAGCCTCCCCAGTTTGCACATCAATGGAGGCAGAACCAGCCATATCAGCAGCCGCAGTACCGCCATCCACAGCCGTTCCATCCGTACGCGGCTACCCCCTCTCAGCAATACCAGCAGTATCCTCCCCCCTCGTATCAACAACTTCAACTTCCTGCATCACCGCAGCACCACCAGCAACAACCTCCACACCCATCCAACCAACAACAGCGTGGTCTGCACGCTGAACCTACTGAAGTACCCCCTGCAAACCCTACCATGGATTGTCTAGCCCAACTTGTCAAAGGGCTAGCGGAGATGACCAAGCGGCTTGATGACCTGACCGCCACCCGAACTACCATTCCGGCTCAGGTCGAAGCCAACCCCAATAATTTCAAGAAGAAAGAGCAGGTAGATTGTGATGATGTCATGTTCGAGTCTGATAATGATATTACTGTTTATTCTAACGCTGTTACTCTCAGGAGCGGTAGAGCCTTGCCTCCGCCTGCTACCAAAAGTGGGGTGAATAAAGAAACAGGTGGATCATCATCTTCCGCATCAGTCGTGCCAGCTACAGGGGCGGGTGAGGAGGAAGAAGAAGGAGAAGCCAGTCCAGCTGGCATGCCTTTCCAGCATCAGTCCCAACCAAAAATACAAAAAAATCAGCAAAAGAAAAAACACCAAAAAGAAGTTTGCAGCCGAAGCGAAGCCGCGCCAGCATTGGAGGAGCCGCCAGCCGCAGCCGATCCCTCGCCAGCCGACGGAGCAGACGCTTTACTTTTTGCTCGCCCTGCAGTACCAGCCTGTTCAGAAACAGTTTGTACTCCTTTTTGTAGTTCGGATGTACAACATTTGAGGGGCGACGATTTTGATGTAAATAAGAACTATAATTTTCCTACCAGTAATATACATATTCCTTTTCCTCATGCAATAGAAAAATCCAAAAAAATTGCAAAACGAAAAAAGGCATTGTCTGATCCAGGAGTTGTGGAAATTTTAGATAAGTTGATTGTTGAGATTCCCTTGTTGAAGGCCGTGGAATACATGCCAGCTGTGAAGAAAGGACTGAAAGAGGCATGTACTAACAGGCGCCGCCCAGCGCAAGAAAACAGACGTCGAGATGTAGAAAAGCACATTCTCTCCATGGTCACTGTTGCAGCCATTAGCGATCTCCCCCAGAAGAAGCAAGACACATGAGCACCTTTGATCAGTTGTGAGATTTTTGACCAGGTCTTCGAGCGCACTCTCCTTGACAGTGGATCTTCCATCAACCTTCTACCCTCTTCCATCATGCAAGAATTCGGGCTGGGACCGCTCAAGCAGACACGTATGATCCTTCAGTTCGCTGACCGATCCGTCAAGCAGCCCCGAGGTCTTTTGGAAGATGTAGTAGTTAAAGTGCAGGAGATGCATTTCCCAGCCGATTTTGTAGTCCTTGATATGGACTCACCTGCACCTCTACTCCAGACCCCTATCATCCTTGGCAGACCATTCCTTCGTACTTCAGGTGCTGTGGTTGATTATGGGTCTGGCAAGATTACTTTCAGCTCGAACACCCAGCAGATCACGATAAACATGAACAGAGAACCGAATGCCACAACTGATGAGAGCCAGGCAGCGTCCGAAGCAGACTGTGATTTTATTGCAGAGATCAGAGACTCAGGCTTATCATTGGACGATCCATGGACCCGAGAAATCCTCACTCTTGAGGAGGACTTGGAGGGCACAGTCAGCTTATGCTCCGACGATTCTTGGGAGACAGATTCTCAGATGCAGGCGCATCTACTTGAGCAGTCACTCCAGACCGAACACGATCAGCTTAGCGCAGAATTGTTCGGCACATCACCAGGATCTCAACAGAATGATGAGGATGGTAGAAACTTCAAGGAAGTACATCCCACCACCAGCTTAGTCTCTGAAGTGACCGATAAAGTGGACATGTCAAAACCAGAACTCAAGCCACTTCCTGCAGGCCTGAAGTATGCTTTTCTTGCGGGTGAAGAACAAATGTATCCGGTCATCATCGGCAGCAGGCTGAATCCGGATCAGGAATATCGTCTTTTCGAGGTTCTAGAAAAGAACCGCAAGGCACTTGGTTGGAGCGTCTCAGATCTCCGAGGGATAAATCCAGCCTTGTGTTCACACCACATCTATCTGGAAGAAGATGCCAAGCCGTCCCGCAAATTTCAAAGAAGGCTGAACCCTAACCTTCGGGATGTTGTCATGAAAGAAATATTGAAATGGTGTGACGCAGGCTTTATCTATCCCATTTCCGACTCCAAATGGGTAAGCCCACTGCATGTAGTTCCAAAGAAGTCAGGGCTTACCGTGGTTACAAATGACAAAGGAGAGGAAATTTCCACTCGGTTACCAACATCCTGGCGGGTGTGTGTTGACTACCGCCGACTTAATGCAGCAACTAAGAAGGACCACTTCCCCTTGTCGTTCATTGATCAAGTTCTGGAAAGATTAGCAGGCAAGGAGTTCTTCTGCTTTTTGGATGAGTACTCCGGGTACAACCAAGTGGCAATCGCCTCTGAAGATCAAGAGAATACTACCTTCACTTGCTCGTTCGACACCTACGCCTTCAAGAAAATGCCCTTTGGATTATGCAATGCACCTGCAACCTTCCAAAGATGCATGTTAGCAGTCTTCGCCGAGATGGTAGGCAGTTTTCTCGAGGTATTCATGGACGACTTCTCTATCTATGGTGATAGTTTCGATTCCTGTCTTGAGCACCTAGACAGAGTGCTTCAGAAGTGCCAAGAAGTCAATCTAGTGCTTTCATAGGAAAAGAGCCACTTTATGGTCACTGAAGGCATTGTGCTGGGCCACGTCGTCTCCAAACGTGGCATGGAGGTTGACCTAGCAAAGGTGGATGTTATTTCAAATCTCCAGCCACCTCAGTCAGTGAAGAATGTGAGGTCATTCCTGGGGCATGTGGGATTCTACAGGCGATTCATCAAGGATTTCAGCCGCATTGCCCGACCTCTGACAGAACTTTTGTGTAAGGAGACAGAGTTCATTGTTGATCAGCAAGTTCTCCTTGCTTTCAATCAGTTGAAGGAGCTTATCACTCAGGCTCTAATCTTACAGCCGCCAGACTTGACTCTTCCCTTTTAGATAATGACCGATGCGTCAGACTTTGCAGTCGGGGCTGTTCTTGGGCAAAGGAAAGAGAGAGCGCCCTACGCCATTCACTATGCCAGCAGAACATTAGATGAAGCACAGAGAAATTATACGGTGACAGAGAAAGAATTGCTGGTTGTGGTTTTCACCCTCGAGAAGTTCAGATCCTATTTGTTGGGATCAAAAGTCACAATTTTTAAGGACCACTCTGCTATCTGGTACCTACAGCAGAAGAAGGATGCCAAGCCAAGATTGATTCGTTGGATCCTTCTCCTCCAGGAATTCGATCTGGAAATCAAGGACAAGCCTGGAGTTCAGAATGTGGTAGCAGACCATCTCTCCAGAATAGAGCAGCATAATCCTCCTCTGAACAATGCACCTATCACAGAAACCTTCCCTGACGAAGCTATCTTAGCAGTTGATTTTCTTCCTTGGTATGCAGATATAGTCAACTACCTTGCCTCTGGGGTAACACCAGCGGATTGGACGAAAAATCAAAAGAACAAATTCATGTCGACCATCCGATTCTACCAATGGGAGGATCCTCTTTTATTCAGAGAAGGAGCAGATTGCATTTGGCGCAGGTGCATCCCTAAGACGGAGCAATCTAGTGTCCTCGAGCATTGTCACTCGCTCGAATCTGGTGGACACCATTCTGGAGATCGGACGGCAGCTAAAGTACTTCAATGTGGCTTCAGGTGGCCCACTTTATTCAAGGATGCAGCTGAATTTGTCAAGCGATGTACTGACTGTCAGCGAATGAAAGGTACACTTACTGCCAAAGATTCAATGCCCCTGAAAATCATTCAAATAGCAGACGTTTTCGATGCATGGGGCATCGACTTCATGGGACCTTTCCCTAACAGTCAAGGTTTTGAGCACATACTTCTTGCCGTCGATTACGTGAGTCGTTGGGTTGAAGCTATCCCCGCTCGAGCCGCCGACAGCCGAACAGTATGCCAGTTCTTGAAGAAGAACATAATTTCGCGGTTCGGGATACCGAAAATTCTCATATCAGACGGGGGTAGCCACTTCATTAACAAAGAGGTCAAGAAATTGATGAAGGAGTACGGCATCGACCATCGTGTAGCATCTCCTTATCATCCTCAGACCAATGGCATGGCAGAGTTATCAAATAGAGAAATCAAGAAAATCCTGCAGAAACTTGTTAGGCCAAACAGAAAAGACTGGTCCCAACTCTTGGGCTCAGTCCTATGGGCTTACCGAACCGCCTACAAGTCTCCCTTGGGCATGTCGCCCTATCGTCTTGTATATGGAAAGCCGTGCCATCTGCCCGTGGAATTAATTCACAAGTCTTTATGGGCAATCAACAGTTGTAATTTGGACTCACGCAAAAGTGGTCAGAAGAGGAAAGGAGATCTGAACAGACTCTTGGAGTTCTGAGACTATGCATACGATAACACCTTGATGTACAAAGAGAAGGTGAAACGCTGGCATGACCGGCACATCAGACGAAAGACCTTTGACATTGGACAGAAAGTGTGGTTATTTGATGCAAAGTTGCGGATATTCCCAGACAAATTAAAGAGTAAGTGGACAGGGCCGTTTCGAGTTTGTGAAGTGCGTGACAATGGAAGTATTGCCATATCAGAAATGTCCCCTGACGCACAACCCTTCGTCGTCAACGGCCAACTACTGAATCCTTACCTCGAACCTGATGCATTCTTGGCCGTTGTTGACTCCATCCAGCTAGTGCACCATGATGACATCTCCACAACAGCTGCAGCATCAGAAGATTCAGATGATGTACTCCAACCACTGTTTATCCGATTTTCTTCTTTTCTTCTTTTCTTCTTTTCCTTTTCTATTTTCTCTTTGTATCAAAAAGGTGCCGCCCTTGTAGACAGTTTTCTATACTTAGGACGTACTTTGTCCTAAGTATAGGGGGGATGTGCACCCCGAGTTTTTCATTTCATTCCGACCCTCTCCATTGTCTCCTCTTCTTATCTATACTTAGGAGTATCTTACCCTAAGTATAGGGGGAGACAATCTGAGTATAATCAGTGTATTACCACCCTTGACCCTCCCTGTTATGTGTACAGTCTGCTATACTCAGGATTATTTGATCTTAAGTATAGGGGGGACGGTCAACTTCTCATTCATTCATTTTTCATTCATATATTCTTTAAGACTTGTCTATACTCAGTACGAGTTATGTCTTTGCTTTTCCTTTCGACCTATGAGGACATAGCTCAAGCTAAGTATAGGGGGATCGTATATACCATGTATATACTGAAAGCCATAACTCATACTGAAAAATAAAATATCACATGAATATAAAATATAATGTAAAAAGTAGTCCTATAATAATAAAAGATGATTGTGAGCTCCTCAGGCTCTTTGTACTTGTACTGATTATTAAGTCAGGAAAAGTGTTTTGTGAAAGAAAATTTTCTTTGAAAAACCTTGTGAAAATTGTTTGAAAATAATGTGTACAAGTATTCAACCTTTGAGAAAATTAGTTTTGTTTATTTTCTTTGAGTGAAATCAAAATGTGTGAAAACTAGTGTGCAAATGATTGTAAAATTTTGATTGTCAAAATTGTTTTGAAAAACCTATCTATGCTGTGTAAAACCTTTGTAAAGTCATTTTCAAATACATGTACATGTTTGCAAAATTACTTTGGACTAGAGTTCTCAAAAATCTTTTGAAAAGGATTCTCGAATAAGTCTGAGGAGTCTGCACAAAAATCTCTCATTCGTAAATAAGGAATAATCACAAATAAAACTTACAAAAACCATATTGTATAACAAATACAGTTTTTCTTCTTTTGTATATACTGATTAATAAATCAGGCTAGATACCTATACAATATGATTTGAAAAATAGTGTGACCTGTTTTGAAAAATTTGTTGTGAAATGTTTTCAACCTGTGTGAAACTATTTTGTTTGCAAAAACTTTTCTTTGTGTGAAAGAAAGGATTTGAAAACCTATGTACAAATATTTGAAAAATGTCTGTCAAAACTATTGTGAAAAATGTATATATAGTGTGAAAAATATTTGCAAAAATACTTTTCAAAGGTGTGTAAATGATTGCAAAAATTATTGTGTACTATAGTTTGCAAAATTACTTTCAAAACTAGATCTGAGAATTAAAAGCATCATTACAAACACTTGTAAATCAAATACATCAAATTCTTTCTGTACAAGCTGAATAAAGTACGCCATTAAAACCTGTAAAGTCTTTGAAAATCCATACCTTTTGTAAATATGGAGGTACGCCCGTGTAAATAATTGTGTATACCTTTGCATGTGTCAAGCTTTCTATTTGCAAAAATTCTTTGTAAAGATTCTTTGATTCTTGTAAAATCTTTGTGAAAAATTGCATCATTCATTGTGCATAACATAAGCATACCATTCATATTCTTTTTGAGTGAGCTTGATGATTGAATCGGTCCAATAAAGTCTCAAATTGGAGCTTGGTTAGACCTTACCGCACCTAACTGCACTGGAACCTTATGGGAACTAGGTTTAAGGTACTTCAGGTCTATACAGACTTAATTCTTTGAGAAATCAGGGCTGGGTTCAAGTCACCTCAACTGACTAACTAGAACTTTTCGAGACACACGCATGACTCTTGCCGACCGTGGCCTAACTTGGACACTTGCACCTTTCACTTGGCTCAACTCAGTTGGAGTGGTGAGGGGGTTGGATTTGCCAGTCTGAGACGCACACGGGTGGAAACATTCGTCCTCGTCTAGGGAGGGAAGTGCACCCCAACCTGGTCCAATAGCCATGAGGTCTAAAGACAGGAGATTGTGGGTTGCGATAAAGCTTCAAAAGAGGGATAGTCTACTGGCTCAAGAGGAAAAACTCCTTATGTAAACACTGCTGTGAATAGTATGTTGAAAAAAAAATGGTCAGGCCTGTACAAAAATAAAATGCCTGCAAAGTATGTACATATGTTATAAAGCCAATAAGCAAGCTTGAGTTCCAAAGTCAAATATGTGAGCCTGCAACTGGATGACTTGACTACACTGGTCTTGCATCCTAGGATAGGTAGCTACACTGGCTACCGTCCATTCTTCTCTTCACCCCCTCCTCTTGAGCTGGTTGCCACTTGAACTTAGAAGGGAATACCCTGCTCCTCGAGGAAAGAGCTGTTGGATTGGGGAATCATTGGGTTGTCATTCTGGAGAAGTCAGTTCCTTTGTCATTTCAGTTGGGGAGAGCCACCATCACTTACACTGTACAAGTCAGCTTCATAGTTATAAGGGTTTGCGTATGATGTAGACCGGTTCTGACCAGGCTATTGAGGTGGGTTGAACCGAGTTCTGTGACTATCGAAGGTTGATGTATTTTAGAGCTGGTTCCCGACTAGGTTCCACACACATCTACACCCAAGGTCTGACAGGAACTCCAAATTCAGATTTTATAAAGACGTGCAGTGCACTGAAAGCACCCCTATTCACTCTATCCTTCTTTAGTTCTCCTTTTTCTTTTCTTTATTCTTTTTGTACTTATTGCATAAGTGTTTGCTAGGGACTAGCAAAGGCAAGTATAGGGGGGTGATGAATCTCCATTTCATCACCTTTATTCTATCATTTTGGCCTCAAAAACCCCAGCAAATGCATGTAAAGAGCATCAAATTGTACATAATAGCATTCATCATCCATTGTATTAATTATACATTAAATAAGGTGTTTAATGCCAAAATTATAGAATAAAGAGAAGAAAAGAAAAAGGAATAAAATATTGCAGATATTTTATGACCCGAACCCTGAGACCAAGGCCAGCATGGAATTGGTCGACAAGGAATAAAGTAGGGGGAGATAAGGGCCAGTGTACAATAAATACCTCATTTATTCATGTATTTATTTATGCATCTTTGACACCTATTTTGTACATAATTATTTATTCATCAAATAAAGAAACTTTGTTCATGAAATTTGTAGATAATAATGTAAATAAAAATACAAAATTTAGTTTGTGTAAAAATAATACTCAGTGTGCATTTTATACACAGAATAAAAAGCCAAAATCTCAACTTCACAGACCCATATCTTGCAAATAAAAACTCCAAATCACCCAAACTCACCTTTAATTGTATATAGCTTTCCAAGAACTATTTACTAAAATTGGTTTTATAATTTTTGGAGTCCATCTGTAAAAGTTAGGTTTTTGGCCTTCATTGTGCAGCCAGCCTAATTAAAATATTCAATATATTCATTGACCATTATTTTCAGCAAATTGTATTTTTAGAATTTTGTGAATAATGTATATAATGCATGTATACACTAAAATTAGAATAAAACTAAAAAGGATTAATAAAATAAAATAAGCCTATGCAAGTTAATAGGCAAAATACCTATGATCAAGTATGTACATAAATAAAAGGGGAAAACATTCTTTAATTATTTTCTTCTTTTATATTTTTATAAAAAGGTAAATATTACATATAACCCATTAAAAATGCAAATCCAAATAAAAAATCAAGAAAATACATTAAATAAATAAAGTATGCATAATATATAGATAAAATACCTATAAGTATAACTCCATATACATACACCTATTTATTTAAAAATGAAAATAAACTCATAAAAATTAAATAAAAATACCTTTATACTCACAAAAATAAGTTATAAATTTATAAAATAAGCCAATAAAATAGTAAAATAAAATAAATAAATAAAAAATTAAAAGATACAAAATACATGTAAATACACACATATATAATTTATTAAAATAAAACTATAATAACACACTTCAAAAAAATTCAATAAAAATCGTAAATAAATACTACATGAAATAATACACATTTTTTATTTTATAAGAAAATTCTAATAAAATCATTTTCTATGTCAAATAAATCAATTTTGAGAAAAATTTCCTGTTTTGTCTTTTTACGGCCGACGTGGACCAATGGCGCGCCAGCCCTTGTTGACCGCCCGATCAACTGTCCCATCCGGGACCTGGTGCTCTGAACTGTCATTTCCCCAGATTTCTTCCCTTTTTTACGGCCATCCCGTCCATCGATCGAGCTCGCTTTCTTCACAAGATATGATCTCTGATGATCACTGATACCCGCCGATAACTTGGATCAATTTGATACTCATTGGATCAAGCAATAACCGCCGGTCAATAAGGCTCCAGGCCATTGTCTATAAATAAGAAGCTCCGCTCACTTCCTCAAATTTGGCCAATTTTAATCCATCCAAAAGCCCTGATTTCGTTCCCGGGACATTCCTCGTGACAGGGGGAGTGCTCCAGCACCTCGAATCGGCCGGAGGAAGGACGATTTTGACGCGGCGGAGCTCCAGCGTCCATCCTGCTCCCTGGTGGCCCCCAGGTATAAGAGCTGCTTCTTTATCTCTTTTTAGTTAGGTTTTAATGTTAGCTTTTGATTCCAGTTGTTAGTTTAATGTTTAGTTAATCAGTGTAGCTTAGAATCCAAAATTCGAAGTTCGCCGGAGCTCAGCTCCGGCGACTTCTTCACGGTGACCTCGACTGTATCCGACCGCCTTTCGCCTCCCATTTCATTCCCCATCGTTTTCTCCATCGATCGCACATCCTTGTTCAACCCAGGACATCTGGTCTTGGCGAATCGGAGCTCCACCTCTGCCCTTCGCCGAAGCTCCTCCGCCACACCTCATCTTGCTCTAGAGCTTCAAAACCCGGGGTCGAGGAGGTAGCCCTCGCTCCCCCGGTTCTTCCTATGTAGGTCCAACGAAGTAAGAAGCCCATCTGGGCTCGATTCAACCCAGGAAGAGGTTCCTGGAGGTCTTGCCCTTCATCGACCTCGTCCGAGCCCTTCAGACCTCCAGGAGCCATGGCGCGACCTTCAGGAGATGCGGAAGACCTCCAGCCACGTTTTGAGCAACCCAGATGCGCGGGAGACGCCCAAAGGAGCCCATGCTTCTCGATCGAAGCTCGCCGGGGGCGAGCTTCTACCCTGTTCCTCCAGGCACCTCCAGCGGCGTCGGATCAGGAGGGTCGGTCCAGATTGAACGAGCACCGTCAGATGAAGCCTCACATCCACCATCCGATCAGTGAGGCTGATCTAATCTCAGCCATCATCTACGAACCGGTATCGACCGACGGATACGCGACGCGTGTCTAGTGGAAGACGACCAACCATCGGATCAAGCGCCTGATGGGGGTAAATTTCAGACACCTCCCCCCGCCTTTTTGTATTTATATTTTAATGCTATAAATAAAAATCCTCGTTGTAAATAAATTGTAAAATTTACAGAAGCCCCCCTGTCATTTATGTATTTACATATTAGTCCCTCCGCGCCTCACGTGCAGCACCCACGTGAGGCGCGTGATTTTTTCATTTAAACCCCGCCGAGTTTTATTAATTGTAAAATGGCCTCGAAAATAAAAGTAAATGCTTATTTCTGTTGTAATTTTTGCATGGATGCCCCTGAGAAATATTTTAATTGCAAAAATGCCCCTGCCAGGCCATATATTTTTATATGCTTTGTCTATTTACTTGATGCCTCATATTAACTTGAAAAATTTTGCAAAAATGGATATAAGCTCCTGTTTGGTTGTTCTTGCACGCTATATTTTTAGTTTTCAATTTTGGTGCCTTTTTGCATTTATTAAAAATCAAAAACATGCCTTTTATTTACTGTCTAGCTTATAAAATGCCAAAAAAATAGTAAAATGCCTTGAAAAATTCCAAAAAAATTAACTATGGTCTATTTTAGCCTAATTAAGTGTCACTCCAAAAATCATTAAAAATCTCAAAAGAAAAACCTTAAAAATGAAAAAATACTCAAAAAATCTAAAAAAATATAAAAAATTCTAGAAAACCCTAAAAATTACAAACTCAACTCCTGTAGGCCCTATATTTTATCCTCGTTCCTTTAAAAATAGTTGGGAGAATGTTTGTGGTTGTGTGGTATTTTTAATTACCATTTTAACCCCCAGCCAATTGCTACTCCACTGTTTGCTTTATTTCAGTATTTAAAAATACCAAAAATATGTTGAAAAATGCCCAAAAAACCACAAAAACATCAGAAAATCATGAAAATACAAAAAAGAATGTATTTCTGAATTTTTGACTATTTGTGTATATTTTTATAAATTTTCTATCCCCCCTTCTCTTTACATTATATATATTCCCTTCCAAAAAAAGGAAAAAAAATATGTACATTATATATAAATATATATCTATTAAAATATAAATTTTTAAAATTAAAAAAAACTATTATTATATATATATCTAATGTATGCAGTATATGCTATATAATTACCCTCTAGGGATATATATATATCTTTATATATTTATATTCTATAAATTATATATATATATATATATCTATATCATATAACTATATTATTAAAATAAAAATAAAACAAAACAAAACAAAAAAAAGAAATAAAAACCCACAAAAATAGAACCCACACAGGGTTGACTCTGTGATACATGCACATCTTAGGCTATTGCACTTTTGTATTGCTCTCTGTGGTTCGACCTCTACATGCTTAGTCACTGTACATTTTGTGGTAGAGTAATAAATATTAATTCACATTTTTTTGGACTTCATTTCTTCATTCTTTTATTGTGGTTAATGGCTGATCAACATGGTATTCTGCGAGTGGTCGCCTCAGCGACAACCTTGTATACATCATTCATTGTGACCCTCGTGGATTATCGTGTCATCAGGCATTTTTCAACATATTTTTGGTATTTTTAAATACTGAAATAAAGCAAATAGTGGAGTAGCTATTGGCCGGGGGTTAAAATGATAATTTAAAATATCACACAGCCACAAAAATTCTCCCAACTATTTTTAAAAGAAAGAGGATAAAATATAGGGCCTACAGGAGTTGAGTTTGTAATTTTTAGGGTTTTCTAGAATTTTTTATATTTTTTAGAGTTTTTGAGTATTTTTGCATTTTTAAGGTTTTTCTTTTGAGATTTTTAATGATTTTTGGACTGACACTTAATTAGGCTAAAATAGATTTGGCATTTTATAAGCTAGACAATAAATAAAAGGCATGTTTTTGATTTTTAATAAATGCAAAAAGGTATCAAAATTAAAAACTAAAAATATAGCGTGCAAGAACAACCAAACAGGAGCTTATATCCATTTTTGCAAAATTTTTCAAGTTAATATGAGGCATCAAATAAATGGACAAAGCATATAAAAATATATGGCCTGGCAGGGGCATTTTTGCAATTAAAATGTTTCTCAGTGGCATCAGTGCAAATATTACTACAAAAATAAACATCCATTTTTATTTTTGGGGTTGTTCTATAATTAACAGAACCCGGCAGGGTTTAAATGCAAAAATCACGCGCCTCACGTGGTTGCTGCACGTGAGGCGCGGAGGGACTAATATGTAAATACATAACCGACAGGGGGGCTTCTGTAAATTTTACAATTTATTTGCAACGGGGATCTTTATTTATAGCATTAAATTACAAATACAAAAAGGCGGGGGGAGGTGTCTGAAATTTACCCCCAACATGCGCTTGATCCGATGGTTGGTCGTCTTCCACTTGACACGCGTCGTGTATCCGTCGGTCGATACCGGTTCGCAGATGACGGATAAGATTAGATCAGCCTCGCTGATCGGACGGTGAGTGCGGGGCTTCATCTGACGGTCCACGTGTGATCTGGGTCGAGCCTCCTGATCTGACGGCGCTGAAGCCATCCGGAAGAACAGGGAAGAAGCTCGCCTCCGGCGAGATTCGATCGAGAAGCATGGGCTCCTCTGGGCGTCTCCCGCGCATCTGGGTTGCTCAAAACGTGGATGGAGGTCTTCCGCATCTCCTGAAGGTCGCGCCATGGCTCTTGGAGGTCTGAAGGGCTCGTACGAGGTCGATGAAGGACAAGACCTCCAGGAACCTCTTCCTGTGTTGAATCGAGCCCAGATGGTCTCCTTTCTTCGCTGAACCTGCATAGGAAGAACCGGGGGGAGCGAGGGCTTCCTCCTCGACCCCGGGTTTTGAAGCTATACAGCAAGATGAGGTGTGGCGGAGGAGCTCCGGCGAAAGGCGGAGGTGGAGCTCCGATTCGCCAAGACGATGGGGAATGAAATGGGAGGCGAAAGGCGGTCGGATACAGTCGAGGTCATCGTGAAGAAGTCGCTGGAGCTGAGCTCCGACGAACTTCGAATTTTGGATTCTACGCTACATTGATTAACTAAACACTAAACTAACAACTGGAATCAAAAGCTAACATTAAAACCTAACTAAAATGCGATAAAGAAGCAGCTCTTATACCTGGGGGCCACTAGGGAGCAGGACGGACGCTGGAGCTCCGCCGCGTCAAAATTGTCCTTCCTCCGGCCGATTCGAGGTGCTGGAGCACTCCCCCTGTCACGAGGAACGTCCCAGGAACGAAATCAGGGCTTTTGGATGGATTAAAATTGGCCAAATTTGAGGAAGGGAGCGGAGCTTCTTATTTATAGACAATGGCCTGGAGCCTTATTGACCGGTGATTATTGCTTGATCCAATGAGTATCAAATTGATCCAAGTTATCGGCGGGTATCAGTGATCATCAGAGATCATATCTTGTGAAGAAAGCGAGCTCGATCGATGAATGGGATGGCCGTAAAGAAGGGAAGAAATCCGGGGAAATGATAGTTCAGAGGCGCCAGGTCCCGGATGGGACAGTTGACCAGGCGGTCAACAAGGGCTGGCGCGCCATTGGTCCACGTCGGCCGCAAAAAGACAAAACAGGAAATTTTTCTCAAAATTGATTTATTTGACATAGAAAATGATTTTATTAGAATTTTCTTATAAAATAAAAAATGTGTATTATTTCATGTAGTATTTATTTACGATTTTTATTGAATTTTTTGAAGTGTTTTATTATAGTTTTATTTTAATAAAGTGTATATGTGTGTATTTACATGTATTTTGTATCTTTAAATTTTTTATTTGTTTTTTTAATTTTTTATTTTATTGGCTTATTTTATAAATTTATAACTTATTTTTGTGAGTATAAAGGTATTTTTATTTAATTTTTATGAGTTTATTTTCATTTTTAAATAAATAGGTATATGTATATGTAGGTATTCTTCTTGGTATTTTACCTATGTATTTTGTATACTTAATTTATTTAATGTATTTTCTTGATTTTTATTTTGGATTTACATTTTTAATAAGTTATATGTAATATTTATATTATTATAAAAATATAAAAGAAGAAAATAATTAAAGAATGTTTTTCCCTTTTATTTTTGTACATACTTGATCATAGATCTTTTGCCTATTAACTTGCATAGGCTTATTTTATTTTATTAATTCTTTTTAGTTTTATTCTAATTTTAGTATATACATGTATTATATACATTATTTACAAAATTCTAAAAATATAATTTGATAGAAATAATAGACAAGGAATATATTGAATATTTTAATCAGGCAGGCTGCACAATGGGGGCAAAAAACCTAACTTTTGCAGATGGACTCCAAAAATTATGAAACCAATTTTATTAAATAGTTCTTGGAAAGCTATATACAATTAAAGGTAAGTTTGGGTGATTTGGAGTTTTTATTTGCAAGATATGGGTCTGTGAAGTTGAGATTTTGGCTTTTTATTCTATGTATAAAATGTGCACTGAGTATTATTTTTACACAAACTAAATTTTGTATTTTTATTTACATTATTATCTACAACTTTCATGAACGAAGTTTCTTTATTTGATGAATAAATAATTATGTACAAAATAGGTGTCAAAATGCATAAATAAAGGCATGAATAAATGAGGTATTTATTGTACACTGGCCCTTATCTCCCCCTACTTTATTCCTTGTCGACCAATTCCATGCTGGCCTTGGTCTCGGGGTTAGGGTCATAAAATATTTGCAATATTTTACTCATTTTTCTTTTCTTCTCTTTATTCTATAATTTTGGCATTAAACACCTTATTTAATGTGTAATTAATACAATGAATCATGAATGCTATTATGTACAATTTGATGCTATTTACATGCATTTGCTGGGGTTTTTGAGGCCAAAATGATAGAATAAAGGTGATGAAATAGAGATTCATCAATACCTCATGTTGAGATTTCTAAGATCTTTAGTTATGAATTTACTGAGATTTTTTAGCATCCTGATGAGCCATCCCATTTTGAGGAGAGATTATTCATTATCAATCTTTTTAAGAAACTTCATGCTGAACATACCTTATCCATGGTCGACAGCTCACAGAGTGCATATCATATACGTGGTACCAGTGCAGTTGCAGAGGCTGTTGTAGAGCAGATTCAGACCCCACCTGAGCTCAAAGCTTTACCCTCATCTTTGAAGCATGCCTTCCTTGCAGGTGCCCCATAGATGTTTCCAGTCATCATCAGCTCGTAGTTGACCGACGATCAGAAATCTCGCTTGATAGAGGTTCTTGAGAGAAACTGCAAGCGTTTGGCTAGATTATTTCAGATCTCTGTGGGATTAGTCCAGCTTTATGCTCGCATCATATCTACTTAAGGATGACAGCGGGCTGATGAATCCTAATCTCTGGGATGTTGTCATGAAAGAGATCAGGAAATAGTGTGATGTTGGCTTTATTTATCCCATTTCGGATTCCAAGTGGGCCAGTCCATTGCATGTGGTCACGAAGAAATCCAAGATTACAATTGTGACAAATGACCGCGGTGAGGATAGTCTGACTCATGTACCCACTTCATGGCGTGTATGTGTAGATTACTGGTGCCTGAACTCAGCGACCAAGAAAGATCACTTTCCACTGCCCTTTAATTATCAGATTATTCAGAGGTTGGCAGGGAAGGAGTTATTTTGTTTCTTGGATGGGTACTTGGGATACAACCAGGTTGCAATCACTCCTGAGGATCAGCAGAAGGCTACTTTTATTTGTCCATTTTGCATCTACATCTTTAGATGGATGCCCTTGGGATTATGTAGCGCCTTGCTACATTCCATAGGTGTACGTTGGTCTTTTTTCCAACATGTTAGGTAGTTTTTTAGAGGTCTTCATGGATGATTTCTTGGTCTATGGGGATAGTTTTGACACATGTCTTACTTATTTAGATAGAGTACTTTAGAGATGTTGTGAGGTGGCTCTCGTAGGAGAAGAGTCACTTTCTGGTGACTAATGGGATTGTATTGGGCCACATCATCTCCAAATATGGTATGGAGGTTGACCCGACTAAGATTGATGTGATCTCCAAGTTAGAGCCGTCGCATAATTTGAAGCAGTTGAGGTCGTCCTTGGTCACATTAGATTTTATAAGTGATTCATTAAGGGCTTCAACAAAATCACCAGGCCTATGAGTGAGCTTCTGTGCAAGGAGAGTAAGTTTATTATTGATGAGAAATTCCTCCTTGCATTTTACCAGATGAAAGAGATGGTTACTAGAGCTCCTGTCCTTCAACCACCTGATTGGTCTCTCCTCTTTGAAATCATGATGGACGCATCAGATTATGCAGTTGGAGCTAATTTAGGCAAATAAGGGATCGGATATCGTTTGACATACACTATGATAGCAAGACTCTAGATGAGGCATAGCGTAATTACAAGGTTACAGAGAAAGAGATGGCAGTAGTGTTCTCTTTAGAGAAATTCCGCTCGTACCTACTTAGATGCAGAGTTATTGTTTACACAGATTATACTGCCATACAATACTTACAAGATAAGAAGGATGCTAAGCCATGACTTATCAGATCGATCGTTCTTCTTTAGGAGTTTGAATTTAGAGATTCGAGATAAACCTGGAGTGAAAAATATTGTGGCAGATCACCTTTCTCGTATCATAGATGCAGAATCCCCTAAGCAGTTACTACTTCATATATCAGAGACCTTTCCAGATGAGTCCATCTTGTTTGTTGACTCACTCCCACGGTATGATGATATTGTGAACTATCTCGTCTTCAAGAAAGTTACACAAGATTGGCCCAAGCTTAAGTTAGACAGATTTCTGTCAGAGATTCATTTTTACCAGTGGGAGGATCCGTATCTATTTCATGAGGGTGCCGATTGTATCTGGAGGAGGTGCATTGCTTATGAAGAACATGCCAGTGTACTTGAGCATTGTCATAGATTAGAGGTCGGTGGGAAATGTTCGGGGAAGCACACGATAGAGAAGGTTCTTCAATGCAGCCTATGGTGTCCAACTCTGTTTAAGGATGCTACGGATTATGTGAGATATTGTACTGATTATCAGATGATGGGAGGAACTATTGGTTCCAAAGATACCATGCCCTTGAGATATATCCAGATTTTAGATGCTTTAGATGCTTAGGACATAGACTTCATGGGCCCATTCCCTATCAGCCATGGATTTCAGTACATCATGCTTGCCATGGATTATGTTAGTCGTTGGGTGGAGGCTATCCTCACCCGAGACATTGATAGTCCTATGGTTTGTTCATTCTCAAGGACAATGTTATTGTGTGGTTCAGGATCCCCAAGATACCCATTTCAGATGGGGGAAGCCATTTCATCAATAGAGAGGTAAGAAAGCAAGTTAAGGAGTATGTCGTTGAGCATCATCTCGTGTCTCCCTGCCACCCACGCACTAACGGCTTGGTTGAGATTTCAAATAGGGAGATCAAGATGATTCTTTTGAAACATGTACGTTCAAATAGGAAGAATTGGTCCCAAATGCTTAACTCAGTTCTATGGGCTTATCGGACGATGTACAAGTATCCATTGAGCATGTCTCCCTATAGATTGGTTTGTGGAAAGCCTTGCCACTTGCCAGTTTAGCTTATTCACAAATCATTATAGGCACTATGTGTATGCAATTTAGATTATGAGAGAGCAGGACAGAGTAGGAAAGTGGATCTGAATAGATTGCTGGAATTATGATATTTTGCTTATGACAACTCACTCATGTATAAAGAGGAAGTCAAGCATTGGCATGATAGACATATTAGGAGAAAGACATTCATCCCTGATCATAAAGTATGGTCGTTTGATGCAAAATTGAAGTTGCTCCCCAGCAAAGTTAAAAGCAAATGGTCAGGACCATTCATTGTTAGAGTTGTGCATGACAATGGTAGTATTGTCATATCTGGGTTGCCATCTGATGCACAACCATTTGTTGTGAACGGACAATTGTTGAAGCCCTATCTAGATCATGATACGTTCATGTTCGTAGTTGATTCCGTCCATTTGGTTTCAGACGATGATCCTTTGACATCTTCTGTGTCTGATACATGAGCTTATATTCTTTTGTATATATTTCTTTCTTTTTATTCTTTCTTCTTCCATTGTTATCATTCACCTCTTTCCCATGTGTGTACTCCAAAGCTGACTACCTCGCATCACCCGGAGGAGATTCTAGTTAAAGCCCTCAGTCAGCCACTACTTAGGATGTACTCTATCCTAAGTATAAGGGAGGTGAATGACTTGAGTGGTTCTTTTCGTTATGTTTTATCAATCTTGTTTTTGCCATTACTTACGGATACTTTATCCTAAGTATAGGGGTATGATGTTGTTCATTTATTTCTTCTTCATTTTCATTTACTTTATTTTTCTTTTTCGTTCTTTTATTCCCTCACATGTCCTTCAACTTGTTGATATTCTTTTTTATACCTAGGGATCTTTTACCGTAAGTATAGGGGAGGACAAGTCGAGTCGTTGAGTTTGTACATTCTTTTCCTCGATTTTCCCTGCTTGTATAATCTCTATACTTAGGATTATTTGATCCTTAGTATAGGATGTATCATTGACTTCTATTCATTTCATTCATTATTCAGTCATTGTTATATAGATTCTTTTCACTTTTCTATACTTAGCACTAGTTACGTCTTCCACTGTCGCTTCTTGGTCACTATGAGGACATAGTTTGAGCTAAGTATGGGGGACTGCTGTATATATTATATATATATATATATATACTTTAACAAAACTCATATTTTTGTGTGTCTAATAATATGGCTAATAAAATTGGAATAAAAATGTTTTGTAAAAAGTTTGTAAAAATTCTTCAAAAAAATCTTGTGTCAATAGTTCTGTAAAATCTTTGTAAAAAATATTTGCATAAATGCTTTGTAAAATATTTGGAAAATTTTGGAAAAATCTTTGTAAAATTATTTGTGTAAAAATTGTTGTGAATTTATTTTGTTTGTAAAATCTTTGTAAACTATTTTGTATCAAAATTATTTATATTATAAAAATATTTGTAAAATGTTTGTAAATCAAATTTTGTAAAAATTAATTTGTAAAAGTTTGTAAATTATATTTAAACTTTTTTTGTAAAATGTTTGTAAAATTGTTTTGTAAAATTTTACAAAATATTTTTAAAGTATTTTGTAAATGTTTATAAATGTTTGTAAATTTTTTGTAAATTATTTTGTCAGTTTGTATATAAATAACTTGTTTGTAAATATTGTGTGTATTTACTAGTTATACAAATGTTTGTACATAGAACTTGTAATCACCTTGTAAATATGTGAATAAATTCTTTTGTGAATAAAATCCTCTTAATAAAATCCTTTTTATAAAACTTATATAAATTTGTATATAAAATTCTTTATTAAAATGTGTGTATAAAATTCTTTTGTACAAAAAATTCTTGTGAAATTTGTACATAAAACTTGTAAATATTCTTTTTGTAAAATAAAATGTGTTAATTTTGTATATAGTTTGTATAAAATTCTTTGTATATTTGTATAAAATCCTTGTAAATTATTGTAAATGTGTATAATTCTCTATTAAAAAATTCTATAAAACTTGAAAAAGATAAAATTCAGACAATGCAATACTCTCTAAAAACTTTTCAAAAATATTTGTTTTTTTTATTTTATTTTCTTTTCTTTGAAAAAATGTTTTGTATTTATTTCTTGTATTTGCATTTGCATTTTTCAGAATGATATTGATGCGTAAACTTGTTTGGAATAAAATCGAAGAATGGAGCTTGGTTAAGACCTCAATCCACTTAATTTCATAGGAACCTTATGGGAGCTAGAGTTGAGACTTTTCAGGTCATTGCAACTTTATTCTTTGAGTCCACAAGACTATGCTCACATGTCATCTTGATTGGTCTTAGTAGAATATTTCATACACACGCATGGTTCTTTTGGACAGTGGCCTAACTTGGACAAGCACTTTACACGCTGCTCTTCATCGATGAGGTGGTGACGGTTAGAATCCTCTGGCAAGAGACACACGTGATTGGAAACATACGTAGTCACCTTGAGTGGGTAGTGCGCCCCAACCTAGTCTAGTGGCATGGATGTCTAAAGACGGGAGTTGTATTTGAAATAAAACTTCGAATGAGGGATAGTCTGCTTGCACAATTTTTCTAAGACCCTAGAACATGTGCGGAAAGAAAGATTCTAAATCCATAGGGTCACAATAAGATCTATGCATTATAACAATTCTTTCCACCAAATAGAAGCAAATGTATTCCAATAAAAAATCAAGCATGTATATATTTGACCACATTGGTCCAGCCTCAGAGAGACTGCAGATCTTTGTGGAGACTTGGCTACACTAGTCAGATTTACAAGGAGATGTGGCTACACTGGTCACACTACACTTCTCTTCTTATTCTTCTATTTCTCCCACTTCGATTGTGGACACAGCACGTACCTGAACTAAGAAGGAAATACCCCACTCCTCGGGGAAAGAGTATCCAGACAAGGGAATTAGGGTTACCTTGCTAAGAGAAGGATGGTCTTTGTCATTTTTGATTTGGAGAGTTATATATCACACACACAGTACAAGTAGATTCATAGTCTTTAGAATTTTCATATGAGGATTTGTCCTGACCTAACTATTGAGGTGACCTGAATAGGAGTCTTGTGCAACATAGAGTCTGCTAGGTTTTAACTCCAATTCTCAATGAGGTTCCGCCAAACTAATAATCTAAAGGTCTGACCGAGCTCCATACTTTGATTTTGTGAAGATTAGTTTAAAATCAAATTTGTTCTAAGTTCTTTTTTTTCCTTTCTTCTTTTTCTTTTTTAGTCGTGTATTCTTCTAATAAGTGTTTCCTAAGGGTTTAACAAAGGTAAAGTATATGGGGTGATGAATCTGCATTTCATCATGTTTATATCATTTATTTTAGCTTAAAATACCTTCTTAAACACCTATAAATATTAATAAATACATGTTTTTATTATTCTTTATTCTTTTATAAATATTGTATAAATATAATTAATTTTAACCTAAAATAAAGAAATGAAGGAAAAAATAAAGAAAAATGAAATCTATATATATGCAATAAATACATGCTGACTCTGACCCCGAGAGAAGGTCAAGACTTGACCTTATCGACAAGGAATAAAGTAGGAGGACATAAGGCCTCTAGTAGAAAAATAAAAGAAAATCAAATTCCATTCATTCATCTTGTACAAATTGCACATACATCATTATTTTGTATATATTACTTCTAGTATTTTATTTATCACCCAATTCGTCTTAAATAAAAATATTTTCTTCTTGGAACGTGTACATAAAAAGGTTTTTAATATTAAAAATAATCGCAACAAGATTCGTCGAATATTGTGTAAATAATGACACTTTGAAAAAAACTGCAAAGCTCAACTTGTCAGATACATATCTTGTCCACAAAAACTCAAAATAAAGCAAACTGACTTTTATTATACTCTAAATAAAATAAGCTTCAAAATGATAGTGGCTTCATTAAAATCAGAGTTAAGATGTAAAAAGTGGCTTTGTGGAGTGTATTGTATATTGTGCCTTTACTATACAATAGGTGAATATATTATTTCATTTCTTTCATGTATATTTTCGTATATATTATATTTTAAAATATTCGTATATAATGCATTTGTTCTAATAAAATGTAAATAAATATTACAAAATCAAAATTCACAAAAATAAATTATTGTATATATTGTACATGTACCACTATGTATATATTGTAAATATCCCTATTTATTTATCTTAATAAATTATTTCATAAAAATAAAATAAAAATATGAATAAAATCCTTAAAAATGTGTAAATAAATAAAATATTAAATTATATATTTATTTAAAAAAGATATTATTAAAAATACAAGTGTTATATATAAGTATAAATACCTATGAATAAACGATAAATATTTATGTTAACCTATGTATTTAATTTATTTAATTTGTTAAAAAATATTATAGTTAAGATTTTTAATTATTAACATTTCTGTTTTACATTATTTATTTATTTAAATTCATTTTCGATTTTTATTATAATTTATTTACATTTTTAAGCCTTTTTATCGTTTTGTATACTTTGCCCTGTAGTGCAATCGGGTCCTCATTGGTTGGACCCGGGTTTATTGACCTGGGTCAACCTTCCCTTCCACTGGTCTGCCTGATAAAGTCTGTCTGATGGACTTCTTTCATGACGTTTCTCCGATCGACCCACCAATAATTAGCTCATGCCTCCTTCGTGGATCTTATAGCCCGACTAACCTTTAATCTCGCCCGATCATCTTTTTCAAATAATCTACCTCGATTTTTGTGCTTCTCACATTTGAAATTTCATCAGATACTTCTATAAATCCCACTCTTCAGCTCTGCCTCATTTTATGATCTGTGTTTCCCTGATTTTCTCACCCATGGGTGGTTTCTGAGCAGAGGTAGTGAAAGGGCTTCAGCTCCTTCATATGAGAGTGTGGGGAGGTGCAGGAATCCCAAGATCCATTCGTCACTGGAGATCGTTGGAGGACGACCAAACTTCTCTAACTTCTGTCGCAGATCGAGGCTATGATCACCATTCCTTCCACATGTCGGTAATGTTGCGTAGAATCTCTTAATTAAGTCTTTAATTTTGTGTTTTAATTTTCATTTTAGTGTAATTTCGATCAGCGTTCACCTGAGCTCTGATCTGCACGATCAAAGCTCTCCGATCTTCCATTTCCAAATCTGATCAGACCATCACGTTCGCACGACTCTTCTTCACCTTCCTGTCATGACCTGACCCCTCCAGATCTGACCGAGATCTAGATCCGATCTCCTTCTGACTGTCATATGCCTAAGATCCTCATCCCCTCACAATTCTATTGTGTTTCTACTAATAACTTATTTGGAGACCTCTCCGAGCATTAATAAAACATGTCAGGTGCTTAGGAGCGTGTTGGAACCCAAGGATCGACATCTGGAACTTGCTTTGTAGTTGTTGACCTGAGAGACCTCTAGATCAGCGATCAGCCATCGCTAGAGCTTCAAAGCAGATCTAGATGGCACGGAGGCACGTGGGAGAGCAGAGCAGACTTTTAGGAGGATGAACGAGTCGAGATCGATCAAGTTTTGCTAGATCAAAGATCGCATCTCCACACCTTCATCAACGTTCTTCCTAAGCATCTCGCATCCGTCAGATCAAGAACAAGCCACCCTAGTTTTGATCTGGACCATAGCAACCCTAAATTCCACCCCTTGATCCTCAAGTTCCAGATCAAATCCGCACCCTCTATGTTGCACGTGCCTTGCACTTGCCTTGATGATTATTTTGCTTTAGCCCCTTTATTGCTATCATTTTGTAAATAAATCCCTAGTGGGACATGTGTCATATAGTGAATGCTTGGATAATTGCACTATTTTCCCTTTTGTTTATGTTGTTTGCAATTTCATCATGTTTGACTTGTATAAACATGCATCTTGCATGATTTCTGGAAGTATTTGCAATATAGTTCCTATGTATATTTATTAATGTTTACCCCCTGTAAATAAATTATTTACCATTTAGTCCGTTCTAATACGACTCATGTACGCTGGCACATGACTTTTGAGGTGAAAATTGCACATCACCCCTCGCATTTTAGCTTTGGTTGTTTGATTAGTCCTTTAAATAAAAATCTTTGCATATAGGTCCTTATGAAGTAGTTTAATAATCTGTTTGATTAATTGTACGTATTAATTAGATAATTATCTTCAATAATTCCTTAAAAATTCACATAACTTATGCAAATCACCTCATTTATCACTAATTTTTGTTTTTCATTTTATTGTGCTCTATTATTTTTAATAAATAAAAAACACTCTTCATTTTCCTTAAGTTTAATTCAATAAAACATACAAAAATTGTTTGAAAAAATCTCTAAAAATATATGTGTTTGTGTTTTACTTTGTTTAATTTCTGTATAAATTTCATCTTTAAATTGCTCATAAAATCAAAAAATGGAGAAACATTAAAAACACTATAAAATTTCATAAAAATTCATTGATAATCCTAAAAATTTCATAAAATAGTTTTTTTGAAACCTTGAAAAATAACATGTATTACTATATATTTTTCTCTAATTTTTATTTTATTTCCTATTTTAAAACTCTAAAACATTTGCATTGTTATCTATTTATTATTTTCCTATTTTTACTTTTTTGAAAACCCTAAAAAAATTAAAAATCATAAAACAGTATAAAAATATCAAAATATGAAAAGATTCTTATTTACGTTTTCTATATATTTTTCGTATATTTTAAAAATATAAAAGGGCCTTGTTTATTTCCATTTCATTTATTCTTTTGATTTATTTATTCTTAAAATTAAAATTATAAAAATTTTAAAAAAAATAAAAATAATTAAAAAACAAAATTAGAATACTATAAAAAATATAAAACTAAAAACTGCATAAAAATTTAGAAAGCTAAAAAACCCATAAAAACCAAGAGTAGTTCAATAAAAAGAATCCCTCTTTTATTTCATAGATTTTTCTTTGATTTAAATAACCTTCAGGATTTGTTGCCTCTCTAAGTTTGATATTGTATGTTATACATGTAAATAAATAGCAAAATAATTCTCCTGCTTACATTTGATTGTTTTGTATTTTCTGCTTGAGAGCTTGTTAAATCATTTTTGTTTGAGACTTTCTTTGGGTTGCGACGACTGTTCACCTTGTGAATATTTCCATTTTCCCATTAAATAAAAATTAGAACCCGAGAACGTTGATAAAAATAAGATCCCTCTCTATAAATGATTCAACCAGTAAAGCGCCTTATTTGCTAAGGCAAAGGGAAAAGCGTCTAGGCATACATCCTCCTTTGTAACATTCGGATAACTATATGTCCTGCAGATCATCTCAAACTTTTGTAAAAAGGTAAATGGCTCCTCAGTAGTGTTCCTATAGAGTTGGAAAGAAGTGATGCAAATGATGGCCTGAGATCACATGGACTTTGAGTCGGCGGTAATCGAGTCCAATGTTGTACCATACTCACTCTAGGGCCATACTCATCATGTAAGGTGACTATGGGAACAACTGCAGTCGGTGGGTTCCCTCTTCCGGCTCTCAACATCGTAATCTCAGCTCTCAATTCTTCTTGGACTCTAAACTACTCTGTAAGGTGTGTACTCATCCGATGTAATGTGTCTAGAATCCATGCAATCACATCTGATCATGTATCATGTCTCTCTTCAGTTGGTATGTCCTCAACTGGTGCTTTTCCCCTCGCTACCATGGTGTTATTCAAATGCTCTGGAAAGGAAAAAAACCTAGTAATCAATCAGTGAAAATGTGCAGGAGAAAAAGAAATGCCGAGATGAGGGTCTTCCTCGACTATAGAGTTGGGAGGAGAGAGAGTTTGGGTCTGACCCACCTTGTGACTAAGTGAGACTGGCTTGGGAATAGGGTCATCCTGAGTTTGTATAAACATACATACCACGGTGGAAGATTGATGGCTCACAAAGTTCGAGCGTAAAGACCATCGATACGTCATCTTCCATGCCAAAAGATACGAACTAAGAGCAGAATGTCAATCCAAAAGAAAAAAGGAAGGTGTGTCTAACGTAGAGCCTCACACACCCCGCAAACACAATGGCAACCCCCAATACACCAACTTCACATAGTGATGACCATAAGAGTTTTATCATTTATCTTTTTAGTTTTAAAGTTAGGTGATTCAAGAAGTGATAATAAGTAGAATCACAAGTAGTGTCACACTGTCACCCAGCGTACAAATCACAAGTGGTGTCACCCTATCACCTAGCGTACATCTTCATACTCCCTCAAACAGTGGAACCATCTGCCCAGGCTGCTAGGTTATATCAGGATCAAAGGGAAATGTGAAGCTGGGTATCAAAAATGATTCTTCTATGGTGGGAGGCAAGTGCTTGCAGCTACGCCCGTGTATCAAAAAATAATACACGCACTTAGAGCACAAGTCCAAGGATTTTTTGCTCTAATCCTTAGGGCTACATCCTCATATGCTCTGTCTTGAGGTCAGTACCTGCAACAATGAGGGGATTGCTCTCCCAAAGCAATTAAGTTCAATTATATTTATTTTTTGGTTGAAATTTCAACAGAGAGTTTTTTTTATTTTATGATTTTCACTTTTTTAGATATATTTCAACGAAACTAAAGGGAGTTCAGCTTTTCTTTGTCAATGAAAAATTTATCACACGTGGAGAGAATCAAGGAATGCAATGCAAAAACATGATGCATGCAAAAATAGAAATCATACATGGCTTCACTGCTCTACATGCAAGTGATCCGGGCATAAATTTAAACCTAGTTCTAATGCATACAAAAATGATAAAATCATAACCCTAAACAGAAAATGCTAGCGTAAGAACGAATTGATTTTCAAAATTGTTTGATTTTACGCCTAAGTGTGGATGAGGGTAGTGGGTTTTATATTAATAATTTAATCAATCAAGCATGCACCCCTAGGTTCCACGAAATCATGAGAAACAAAGAAAAATGAGTGAGAAAACCGAAAACTGAGGTGAGGTCCCCCAGTACATGTGCTGGTGAAACAGACCCTGAGAAAAATCTTATGTTTGTGTACAAATCGGGATGTCCTTAAGGGATCCCTTCTACAAAATGAAAAACATGCAAATGCCCCTTCCTCTCTCACTAAGAAAATAGAAAAATGGGTAAGTGCCATCATCTCTCTCACTAAGAAAACAAAAAATGTAACTCAAAAAGAAAAATCCGACTGACTCGCACTGCTCCTCTACAACCGGCTCATAACGAAGAAGATGATCTCTGCACTCTCAACTGACTCGTATTCCCAAGAAGCCAACTGAACCTACAAGTCATGCACCACTTGTAAGCACACAAAAAAATGTAAAGAAAACAAAGAGAGAAATTGAAACTCAAAAAGAACAATGTAACAAAAAAACCCGATAAAATCGTAAGACAAAAAATCGATTAAAAGAAGAAGAAAAAAATCATAAAAATATCAAATTCTAAGTATGGCTAGCACCTATATGATCAAAGGTTCCATTTTGATAAGCACGCTCCACCTCACGACTTTTTGATGAAGAAAGTTCTCGGATGTAGTAACCGCAAAGAGAACGACGCATCAAATAATATGAAAGAGAGAGGGGTGGAAAATTAAGGAATAAAAGAAATAATTTTCTCTCTCTTTTTCACTTGATATTTACCAGGTAAGTGTAACTGGGCCAAATGCAAGGAAGTAGGACGTATACATAGAATTAGAGATCAAATTTTGTGATTGATTTTTGTCTTCATGAAATCTTTTTGTGGGTTTTAGTTTTTTTTCTTTTTCTTCATTTCGATTTTTCAATTTTGGAATTTTTTATTTTTATTTGGTTTTGAAATTTTTAATTGATTTTTCAAAAAGTGATTAATTTGGAAAAATGATGATACAATATACTAGATGGAATATAGTGTAATATACTATTCTAATATAATGGTTGAAGTGAAGAAAAAATGGATTTTTTATTTTCAAAAGGCAGAATATATTTTTTAAATGATTTATTATATAGTATATAGGTAATGATATGTATAGGTGGTACAATATAGTAGAAAGACACGAAAGAAAACCGAGCAACGTGCTCGAAGAATCACCTGAAGAAAAATCAAAACAAGATGAACTTTAGAAAGTCAACACAAATCGAAGAAGCAATGAAAAACCTCGAAAAATATGTCAAAATATCGCTAGGGAAGTTGTGTAACTAACCTAGAAAAATCAAAGGAAAATAAGGTCCCGTATAATGTCCAAATGTCTCAATGTACATGGCTACACAACAACAACAAAGCTTTTTCCCACAATTAAGTAGGGTCGGCTACATGGATTATTCGCCTCCATTCAGATCTATCTTGGGTCAATCTCAGGCTAATATCCACAAAACTAAGATCCCTTCATATAGTCTCTTTCCAACACTTCTTAGGTTTTCCTCGCCCTCTCTTAGCCGGCTCAATATTCCGACACTCGCATCTCCTAATCGGTGCATTAGTTGATCTTCTTTGCAAATGACCAAACCATCTTAAGCGGTTTTCTCGCATCTTATCCTCGATCGGACCTACACCAACTTTCTTTCTGATTGCCTCATTCTGAATCTAACTTTACGTGTGTGTCCATACATCCACCTTAGCATTTTCATTTCTTCTACAACCATTCTTTGCACATGTTTATTGTTCACAGGCCAACATTCAGATCCATAGAGCATAACAGGTCTTATGGTTGCTTTGTAAAACTTTTCTTTAATTTTTATAGGAATTTTCTTATCACAGAGCACGACAGAGGCTCCTCTCCACTTTAGCCAGCCTGCATTTAGTCTATTAGTAACATCTCCAACAATTTCCCATCATGTTGCAAAATAGATCCCAGATATCTAAAAGGATATCTCTTATGAATGTTATCATCACCAATATTCACCTCGATTCCTTCACCATTGCTTCCATCAAAGGTGCACTCTATATATTATGTCTTAGCCCTACTTATACAAAATCCTTTAGTCTCCAATGCATGTCTCCAGACCTCAAGTTTCTTCTTTACTCCATCTCTAGTCTCGTCAATCAACACAATATCATCAACAAATAACATACATTAAGGTAACTCATCCTGAATGTGACTTTTCAACTGATTCATAATCAAAGTAAAAAGAAAAGGACTCAAATATGAACCTTGATGTAAACCAATGTTGATGTCAAAAAAGTCAGTCTTCCCAAGCGGGGTCCTCACACAAGTTAAAGCCCTATCATACGTTTCCTTTATGAGGTTAATTTATAGGACATGTACTTGTCTCTTCTTCAAAACTCTCCACAATATCTCTCATGGGGCAAAGTCATAAGCCTTCTCTAAGTCAATAAAGATCATATGGAGGTTCTTCCTTTTAGCTCTATAAATCTCCATTGTTCTCCTCAGCAAATGGATGATTTTAATAGTTGAGCGACCTGGCATGAATCCGAAATTAGTTTTCTTTTACTTTGGAAACATGCCTCAACCTTCTTTCGATCACACGTTCCCAAATTTTCATAGTGTGACTCATAAGCTTGATACCTCTGTAATTTGAACAATTTTGAATGTCTCCTTTATTCTTATAAAGAGGTACTACGATACTCCTCTAATATTCAGGCATTTTCTTGCTTCGCCAAATAACATTGAATATATTCATAAGCCAAGTCAGACCACGCTCATCTAAAACTCTCCATACTTCTACAAGGATGTCATCCAGTCCTACACCTTTCCCAGGTCTCATAACCTTCAAAGCCTCCTTTACTTCTTTTCTTTGTATTTTTCTATAGCTTGCACGATTCAAGTAATTTTCACTACTAGCTAGATCACCCAAAGTGACCTCTCTATTTCCTTCTCCAGTGAAAAGTTTATGGAAGTATTGCTCCCATCTAGTCTCTATATCCTTTTGAGTAACAAGCATGTGACCTTCCTCATCTTTAATGCATATCACTTCAGAAAGGTATTTGGTCTTTCTTTCTCTTACTTTGGCCAACCAGAATATAATGTACATGTCTACAAATGCAATAAAAGAAATAAAACATTCTGGAAGGAATATAAAGATTTTGCATTTAAGTCCCTAGGGAGGGGTCTAAATGATAATAATGAAATTTATGCGGCAGCTTGATATATGAATCTTTGGTTGGCTTAGTGTAAAATTCCCACACCGATTCGTTGGGCGGCTAAAATTATTTGTTGAAGTGTGATCTAGGTTGCACGTCCTGGACACGTATCGATGAACTATACAATCTGGCATTCTTTGTGTTCTTCCCCAAATCGAAAATGGTTGCGACGGTGATTTTCTCCGATGATGATTGACAATGACGCAAGTAACACGCAAGGCTACTGTAATGGAGTCATGCCGAAAGGGGGGCTCCTTCCCCCTTTGAGCTCTCCTGTTGTGAGGAGTTGCATTGATGGTGAAGAAATCACATCTTTAGGGTTCCATGAGCTGGTTTATTTTGAGCACTCTTGTTAAGCATCAGATGAAGGATCTTCTAGTCTAGATGATGTGAAACTCCTCGATGTGATGCTCCTAGGGAAGAGCTCTGGGAGATTGGAGTACCTACAAAGAATTATAAGGTTCGATTCGAGAAGAATCAACCTGGAAGAGGGTGTGTTCCTGTGTAAAACAAAACTTCAGCACTTTGAGTTTCAACACAAAATTATCCAAGAATCAAGTCAAAGGAAAGGGGTTTTGGTTGCAATTGACTTATGGAAGGATTAAGGTCTAATAGGGTAATTAAGAGGCCTAAAAACTAATTAAAACAATTAGATTTTGGCTGATAAAGTCTCCTGGGAAGATGGAGACACGTGTTAGCACCACAAAATTCTGAGGATCAAAATATATTATAAAATATATATTAAATAGTAAATATGGTTATTTTAGAAAAGTATAAAAATAAAAAATGTAGATAATTAAATTATCTAGATTATGGTATATTATACTTATATAAATACTATATATTATGATATATAAATAAAGTATCAATAAATATATATATATATAATATGTGGTATAAATAGAACCTATATTTTTAATTGAATATTTTAACAAATAAGATATTGTTTTTATATTTTATTAATTTATATAATAATAAATAAGGTTTGTGTTACTTTTTATGTATTATAATAATTAATTTTACATAGATTAATAAATACATGTATATACAGTGTAGTTCATTTTTTACCTATTTTAGAGAGTTTTATTTATTTAAAATATTAAATAAGGATTTTAATTTTGGATTTCATTTTATAAATAAACTATAAAATCAAAAAAATATTTAAAAATTGTCAAATCGATTATAATATAAATAGTATGTACAAAATAAATTAAGGAACCCAGAAACCCAATTGTCATTAGGTCCAAACATTGAATTTTTACAATAAGACTCAGTTTTAGATGAAACCACCTTCATTAATTAGATAGATTTATATCTTAAACTTGAACAAAATGAAATTGGAGTTCATATGGTGAAGTTATGATGTTTGGAAGTTAGAAAATTGACAGTTTGGAGTTCTGATTTCTTGGCATATAAACAAATTGGAATTTTTATTTATTTTTATATATTTTACATATTTTATATACATAATAGTGAAGAGTTTGGTGAAAATGTGTACATATGAATTAGATAGAATTATGTAAAGATTGTTTATATACAATAATAAATGACACTAATTTGATATTTATATGGTCAGTTATTTTTAGTTTTCTTCCTTATCTCTCCCCTACTTTATTGTTTGTCGACGAAGTCATGCTGACTTGATCTCAGGGGTTAGGTTATATAAATATAACTTACAGCTATATCTATATTTTCTAAGTCATATTGTACGATATATACATATTTACAGTCTGGCTTATTTTCTTTATTTCTTTATTTCTTTATTATTTATTTATATATTTTTGATGCATAAAAATGAGTTTTACTCATGAATGTGCTTTTAATAAAAAAAATGAATAGCATACCTTCAAATTCAGTCATGCTTCCAAAGCAAGACAACCATGCATGGAATTTGGTTGGTCCCAATATCTCGTGAGTGAGCTCATGTCTTCCAGTTCAGTAGTGAACATCTATGATCTCTTTGAGAGTATTACTCATATTCCCTTGTATGTTCACCAGCTCGTTGATGAATATACCTTGATTAGGCCATCAACCTAATGGTCTGCCTAATTTACATACTTAGACATATAGCAATACATCTGTCTCCAGTTAGAGGATGTGTGCCTATATCGTGGCAGCATACGACGTGTGTCTTGGTTATCTCGATGTTGTTAAGTCAACTCTTTGACCTAACTTATCTGGCACCTCTGAATCTCTATTCTTCTGCAGAGGACCTTCATTAAGTGGTCGGTCAGATATCATGCTTTACAGAAGGATTGTCATCTCCTTCTTAGGATGGAGATCCTCTCTTAACAATCAATTGAGAGAGCTTGATGAGTTATCAATCTAACTCTTTAGATATCATCCAAGCACCAGCCTCCATGATTCAACCATTGAATCAACATTTGTATGATTAATAAGATGGCTATGGTACATAATCCTAATTGTACTAAGGGACCTTGTGCATTCATTCATTTAATCTCATATAGGGAGTGAAAAGAATCATTAACTTTTATTGATATATCAAAATATTACAATAACATTTATTATATAAATGGCTCGCTCGGGGCTCACATTTCTAACAATCTCCTATTAGCCCTCAGAACCATTCAGGTACAATCTTTAAATCTATACTCATTACATATTGGTCGAAAATATTTTGGGGTAAAGTTTTGTAAAGGTATCAACAACATTATCGGTAGAGTCCACCTTCGTGGTGATGATTTCACTATGCTTTCGAATCTCCCCAATGATGTGGTATTTCCTTTCCACGTGTTTGGTCTTCTGATACCATATAGGTTCCTTCGCCTGGACTATGGCTCATGTGTTATCACAGAGCAGCGGGATGGGAGTATCATAGGAAACTACAACAAGTTCCATAATGAACTTGTGTAACCATACCTCCTCATTTGTAGCATCCAATGCAGAAATATGTTTGGCTTCTGGTGTTGAATCAGTCGTAGTGTCTTGCTTATTGCTTCTCCAACTCAAAGCACCACCATTCAACAAGATTATAATCCTGAAGTTGACTTGCAATCATCCATATCAGATTGGAAGTCCGGATCTATGTATCATAAGACTTGGAGATCACCATATGCATAGACCAAGATGTAATCGTGTGTCTGTCTTAGATAGATGTTCTTCACTGCATTCCAGTATTGTTCTTCATAGCAGGATTGGCAACGTCTTGCCACACCCGCTACATGGCAGATATATAGATTTGTACACATCATGACATGCATTAGGCTTCCCACAGCTGATACGTAGGGGCACCCTTCCATGGCATTCTTTTCCTCAACACTTGAGGAGCCACACCTTTAGATAGGTGTATACTATGTCTTAAGGGAAAGAAGTTTTTCTTGGAATTTTCTATATAGAGTTGTTCCGAGATCTTCTTAATGTATCCATGTTGACACAATCGTAAAATCCTCTTTTCTCTATTTCTGAATAGCTTCAGACCAAATATATAAGAGGCTTCTCCAAGAGCATTCCTCTGGAAGATATGAGATAACAAGATCTTAACACTAGTCATCATCCATGTATCATTTCAAATGATAAGGATGTCATCTATGTAAAGCATGATGAACACAATGGCGCTCTCACTAAGCTTCTTGTACACACATAATTCATTAGGATTATGAACGGAATCATAACTCTCCATGGCTTCATCAAATATGATGTTCCTGCTACGAGAAGCTTATTTGAGCCCATAGATGGATTTCTTCAGCTTGCATACTTTGTCTTCCTCAGTATGAAGCCATGGGGATGCTCCATATAGATATTCTCTTCGAGGTATCCATTAAGGAATGCAGTCGTAATGTACATCTGCCAGATGTTGTAGTCAAGATATGCAGCTATATCTAGCAGTGCCCTGATGGATTTAAGCATAGCCACATGAGAGAATGTCTCATCATAGTCGATACCTCTCTGTTTATAGCCCTTGTCTACGAGCCATGCCTTGAAGTTCTCTATCTTTCCATCAGGTCCCCTCTTTCTCTTGAAGATCCATTTACACCCAATGGGTTGTACACCTCTAGGTGGATTCTCTAGGGTCCATCCATCATTCTTGTACATGGAGTCTATTTCAAAATTCATTGATAGCATCCATCTATCCACGCTATGATCTGTGAGTATTTTATCAAATGAAGCTGGATCATTGTCAGTTTCACATGGTACATGGAATCTGCACCTTTAAGTTGTATAACCACCATCAAACTCCCTCTAAGGGATACGTGTGTTTCATCTTCATCCACATCTTTAGTTTCTAATTCAGGAAACTCAATATCCTCAAGGGATGCAATGAGTTCCTTTACTTCACTTTTGTCTTGACTCTTAAGGAAGTCATCCTCTAAGAATTTTACATTTCTATAGATGAAAACCTTTTGAGCCTCAGGGTCTTAAAGTTGGTATCTAATTCCATCCTTTACATACCCAATGAAGCAGCACTCTCTAGTGTGAGATTTTAGATTACTTGCATCTATGTTCTTCGCATGGACCAAGAAACCCCAAATCCTCAAGTGTCTAACACTGGGCTTGGTTCCAAATTAAAGCTCGTAAGGGGTTTTGGGTACAGATTTGCTAGGAATCTTGTTAAGTATATATATATATATATATATATATATATATATATATATATATTGCAGACTCTACTGCATATCCCCAGAAAATAAGAGGTAAATATGCTTTACTCATCATTGAATTGACCACGTCCATGATGGTCTTGTTTCGTCTTGCAGCAACACCATTTAGTTGGGGAGTTCCAGGAGGAGTGAGATTGGATACAATTCCTCTCTCTTTTAGGTATTCCTTAAATTCAACTGAGAGTTACTCGCCACCTCAATCAAACCAAATTCATTTTATCTTGTTATCGATTTGATTCTCAACCAAAGCCATGAATTCTTTGAACTTTTCAAAGTTTTCATATTTATAACATAATAGGAAGATAAACATGTATTATGAATGATCATCAATAAACATCAAATAATGTTGATGTCCATTTTGTGTCACAGTACTGAAGGGATCACATACATCGGTATGTATTAGGTCAAGAATACCCTCGCATCGTGTACCCTTATTTCTGAAGGGTGCTTTGATCATTTTACCTCGAATGCAATGTTCACAGGTAGGTAAATTTTAGATATGTTGAAAATCTAAGGGTCCATGCTCTATCAATCTATTGATCCTATCAACAGATAAATGACCAAGCCTATGATGTTAAATCATGTTTGAATGATTTACGTCCTCTAGATCTTTTAGGGGTATTATTTGTGAATGTTAAATTCATGACATATTCATCAATGCACAATCCATAGAGTCTACTTGAAGTTAGAATATAATCTGCAATATGTTCATCATAACAGTTTATGACAAGTTTCTCAAAGAATAAGAATGAATATCCATTTCTAACTAACCGAGATACAGATAATAAGTTCCTTCTAACATATGGAACATAAAGACATTCTTTAAGTACAAGGACTCTCCCATTAGATAATTATAGTCTGCATGTCCCAATGGCGATTGTTGCGCCAGTTGCATCAAATCCCGTCTGGATGACTATCTCCCACTAGATAAATGTTCAAGGGGTGCACACCTTGAACATTTGCACAAAACCCCTCCCAGGTTTAGGTAATTCCACATTAGTCCATGTCAGTTGTTATTTTACTTATTCATTTCCTATATTGCTGGTAGGATCTTGCATTTGCACTTTATTTTGAGTATCATTTTCGCATCATATTTTTGTTATAAAATAGCATGTTGCAGAAAACTAATTCTCTATCGAGTGGATAGATAGTTTTGTGAGTTGTAGTTGATTTATTAATATTATTTTGGTAATTATTGGTATACTTTACCCAATGTGCGCTCTATAATTCATAATAATTCAACCATTACTCAAAAAATTCCCAAAAGTTCATACTTTGTAGGATTAATTATGTTCTAATTTGTGCCTAAAAATCAAGTCATTCGTACGTACATTTTTCTTAGAATAAATTATTTGGTGACTGATGTAACTAATTTTTAGTTCTCTGTAAACTTGGTAATTTTAGGAGTTAGAACTTCTTCTAGATAAATCTTAATTAGATCTAGATTAATTTTAGTTTTGAAAATTAATCAAGTTTGCTATTTATTAAAATTAATTTACTGAAAATCACACCGTCTGCATTATTTTATTTCTAAAAAAACATTTTTCATTAGAAAAAATTCAAAAGTTTACAATAGGTTAATTTCATCATTTTTAACCTCATGTCAATTTTCATAATTTTTTGCATATTATTTTCAAGAAAAATTACAAAAAAACCCACAAAAGTGTATGTTCTACACATACATTTCATGTCATAAAAATAAAAAAATAATTCTTCTGAAAATCATATATTAAGTTTGATAAATTCAACCCTAAGATGTTCCTTTGCCTCCTTGAGTCGATCATGAGGCTTGCCCAAGTTAAATAAACACAAAATTGCATATTGCTTAATTGATTGAATTATTTATTTGTGTGGTTAAATTTTGTTGGATCCATAATTTCACAACTACAACATAAAAAGATGAATTAACATATGATATCTTCGAGCTCGTCTCATACTCCTCAGATGGAGGAGCAAGCTCCTCCTTCTCGGGCTCGCATGATTCACTCCTATTGGTGCTCCTCTCTTTTTTATTATTTTTTTCTTCTTCACGTTTTTTTGGAATTTTTGGGGATCCGAATCTCCCATTTGTTGTTGTTGGTGGTGGTGTTAGTGCCTCTCCTTAAGTTATCCTCAGGTAGAGGCTCGATAGCATCCTTGTTACATTCGCATTGGATTAACCTACTAAGTATATGAAATAGAAATGCTAAGTACAAGATGTGTCTTCAAGTATTATCATTTGAATATGAAGGCAGATATAACTAGTTTGATGCAAGCATTGTGATACCATGTCTGGTATTAAGTGCAAATGGGTTCGGATATCAAGTTTTACATACAAACGATATAAAATATAAGGATTTATGTATAAGTAGCCATGGGAGATAAGTGCAACATTCAAGTAACAGTGTGGATTGGAAACAAGTTCTACTGTTCATTAGAATTGATTTGTATTGAAGAGAAGGTTGAATGCAATTTGATATGGAAAGGGATAAATTTAGTATGCTTTTATATATTGTTAACATTCTAGATTTCATATGGATGACAAGATAGAGCTTGTAAATTGGCTATTTGGAAATGTGTAAAAAATGAAGAAGGGTGAGTGAAGATTTAGAATTTAATTATGGTGCAAGTGGGATGCCTAATGCATGGATATAAGGAGGGATATTGCTATCCACGTGTGGAGATGAGAAGCAGAGTTTAGAAGACTCTAGATGTGGTATCTCAAACAATTAGGAGGTGGAGTATAGGTTGAATGGAACTTGTATCCATCAATTAAGAATGCTTCTCCACAAGATAAATAGTAGTGTTCCAAGAGAGATAAGGATGTGGGGTTGAAGTTGACATATGGAAACCACATGGCCAACATGCAAGGGCCATTGAACCTCTATATACATGGCACCCCATCATCCCCAAAGCTTCCATAATGTCATTTTCGTTTTCCAAAGAGGGACTAGGGGAGGAGCAAAGGGAGTGAAGAAGATTTGTAGCCAAGTCATCAAAACAAAGTTTCCTTTTCCCTATCCATTCATGCTTATAATCATGTAGAAATCACTATCACCCTTAAATGTGTTTAAAATTGCGTTTAGATAAAGTGTTACTAGATGGGTTTATGTTATAAGGAGTTCTTGAACTAGGATACATGCACAAGTCGAGTACATAAGGAGTTGAATTTTTTATCAGTTGAGTGGTCTCTCAAGTACTATTTTCAATATTCGCCCACATTTTGACCACTAAATTTGACGTTTAAGACTCTAGCTATCTTTTGGTTACATAGGTGTACGTGTTTCAATTAGTTTGGACATTAGATATGGCAATCTTTTAGTCATGGTACATGAAATGCTTAGATTCAAATCTTGTATGGAAGCAATATGGTGCTACAAGTTTTATACATGGTATAAAAATCAGAGCATCGTTATTTTGAATATCTGAGAGTTTGTTTATTAAAGTACATTTATTAGACGTTTCTATGTTTTATGCAAAGTTACTTCAGAAATAGCCCTATTTTTCTTACCAAATTGCTTGAGACCCGCTTGTGGGTCTAGGTTCATTTCAGTTTAGACTCAGACCTCTTTTTAGTAATATTATTTACAGATACACCTGAGCAGGAGTTGTAGAGGGCACATAGAAATCACATCTTTAGGCAAGGTGGATTCATCTCTGATCATATAATGAATGTTTAGGTAAACCTTTGGTTATAGGTAAAAAAGAGTTTGTAGTTTGTAAATATTAGACATTTTTATGTATACTTGTAATAGTTGAGATCTTACACACACACACACAAATAGTTGGAAATGTTCTTTTTGAGCATGGATCTTTAATTGTTGATGGTTAATGGTTGTTATGAAAGTGATTTTTGATGTTTGAATGGAATGTGTGATATGAAATGTCAGGTACATGTTGGCATTTGAGAGATTCATAAAATAAAGGAATCGTTGCCAAATTTACTAAATTTAATGTTAGAATCAAGATGAAGATTTTTCAGATACTTCAATGCCACGCTTGTCTCAAATAGCGGGATAGGTCATGAACCTTGTAGGATTAGAGAAAAGATTTTGGATCTTGATCAAGATCGATATTAGGAGTTTATTTAATAGTATTGGAAGTTTTGGTTTATTTATCATATTTTGATATAATCTTAGAAGAGAATTGAAGTGGATTGGAGGATATGGAGTATTTATCATATTTTTGACATGCTATTTGAGGATTTATATTTTATAAGAGTTGATGGAGGATCTAATTGAGGTATTTTTTATAAAACACCATGACAATTGAGCAACCTCCTATGACCGCCCAAGATTTTAGTCATGAGATGACACAAACAACAATAACAACAATGTGTATGACACATTGACATTGATAGCTCAGACATTAGGAGGCACAGTTGTCCAGTCTGTCAAAAGACGTGAATTTGAGCAATAGCTACCATTTGAACATGTAAAAAAGTTAGAACAATAACAATATCTAGGATACATTGATCCAAAGAAAGCAAGGGAATGGTTCAAGCATATGAAATGCTTTGATGGACTGTACAGATACACAGAAGTTGATATATGCAGTATTCTTAATGAAAGATAGTGTTGATGATTAATGGACATTAGTTAGGATGAAATACACAGACCTATCTCAGATTACATGGAATATATTCAAGAAGGAATTTGATGAAAAATAATATCAAAGGTTCTATCAAGAAGATCAGTGCAAGGAGCTTTTGTTCCTCACCCAGGGGAGCATGATAATTGATGAGTATGACAAGAGTTTTACCAAACTATTGAAGTTTACTTCTTCCTTAGTGACTACTAAAGAAGAGAAGTATGGATGTTTTGAGGATGGACTCCATGTGGATATTAAATCAATGGTTTCATCCTATGGGTATACTGATTGTGTCAAGTTGGTGGAAGCAGCACGTAGAGTCGAATGAGTAGTGCAAAAAAAAGAGAAGATGTAATGACCAAGGCAGGAAGATATTTGGAGATAGACCACAGTGGAGAGGTCCATATAATAAAGTTAGGAGAAATTTTAGAAATTCAAGGCAATGTAATTTATCTCCTCAAATGTATGGAGAACACAACACTGGTGGATTTACTACAGGGACTTCCTGAAACTCAAGACCACCTTTTCCTCAATGTACAACTTGTGGTAAACATCATAAAGAAGAATGATGTAGAGGGACTTTTGGAGGATATTATTGTGGCCAAACAGACCATATGCGTTGAAATTGCCTTTCTCTGAATTCAAATCATGGAACTACCAAATGGAAGCTCAGAATAATGCTCAAGGTGATGCCATAGATTTTAAAACCCTAACCATGGAAGCAAGTAGAAGAAATAATCTTCAATGAAGGCGAAACAAGAAGGAATAAAATGTAGGGAAAGTTGTTTGCATGATGCTACAAGAAGCCATCGATGTTAATGATGTAGTGTCAGGTACCACTGTCATTTTTGGTAGAAACACACATACTCTTATTAATTCAGGAGCTAGCTGTTGTTTTATTTATAGAATAATTTCTTTATATACTGATATAGAAATGGGTACTCTTGAGTATGACTTGTCCATCTTCTTACCAAAAGGGGAGCATGAAATTGGCTGCAATGTCTTTAGAGATTGCTTACTAAGGATAGGATGAGGATAGATTATGGTGAATTTAATTCCTATGGACATTAAAGAGTTTGATGAAATTATAAGACTGTATTGCTTAACTGTCGATCATTCTCTAGTATGTTATTATAAGAACGGTGTCATCTTTCAAAAACCTGATGAGAATGAGTTTAATTTCTATGGGAAAGGATAGTATAGTTGACTCGGGTCATTTCTAGCCTGGTAACACAAAAATTACTTAGGAAGGAATGCATATCGTATGTTTCTGTTGCACATAACACAAAAAAAGGAATTGTTAGTCTAGAGCATCCATATAGTGAAAGAATTTTCTAAAGTATTCTGAAGGAGCCACTGGGACTTCCACTAGATAGAGAGATCGATTTCGATATTGACCTAGTACCAGGTACCACTCCAAATGCTTTAGCACCATATCGAATGACTCTAACTGAGCTTAGGGAGCTTAGGATTCAGTTGTAAGAATTAACAAATAGGGTTTTATTCAGTCTAGTATTTCTCAATGGGGGGGATCTTGTTCTTTTTGTCAAGAAGAAAGATGGTTCTTTGAGGTTTCATATTGATTATCAGAGGTTGAATCAGGTGACAGTACATAATAACTAGCATCTTCCTCAAATAGATGATTTGTTTGATCAATTATCTGGGGATTATGTATTATCCAAGATGGATTTAAGATCAAACAATCATCGGTTGAAAACTAAAGTTGAAAATGTCCCCAAGACTGCATTCCGAACTTGATATGGGCAATATAAATTTTTGGTGATGCCTTTCGGATTAACAAATGCTCATGCTGCTTTTACGGATTTGATGAATTGTTCGTCTTTTCTTAGACAAATTTGAGCATAAAGAAAATTTGAGAATTGCATTGCAAACTTTGAAGGATCAAAAAATATTTGTGAAGTTTGATAAATGTCCATTTTGCTTGACAAAAGTTGCATTCCTTGGGCATATTATTTTAAAAGAGGGTATTTATGTAGACCTAGACAAAATTGAGGCAATTCTAAATTGGCGCAACCAACTAGTGTGTTAGAGATCCGAAGTTTTCTAGATTTGGTAGGATATTATAGAAGATTCATGGAGAACTTTTCTAAAATTGCAGCCCCATTAACAAGATTGACTAGGAAGGAGGTGAAGCTTGTATGGGATGATGAATGCAAAAAGAGTTTTCAAGACTCAAGAATTGCTTAACTTTGGCACCAATTTTTAACCTTCCATATGGGAAAGATGGATTTATAGTGTATAGTGATGCATCACGTAGACGATCAGGATGTGTCCTAATGCAATATGAAAAATGATTGCATATGAATCTAGAAAACTTAAATTAAATGAGCTGAATTATCCTAGACATGATTTGGAATCAGCTGCAGTCGTATTTGCCTTGAAAATTTGGAGGCACTACTTATATGGTAAGACATACCAAATCTTCACATATTATAGGAGCCTACAATATATTCTCTCAGAAGGAGTTGAATATGAGACAAAAAAGTTGTTTGAAATTGATTAATGACTATGATTATACCGTTGAGTACCATCCCAAAAAATCTAATGTAGTAGTAGATGCCATTAGTCGAAAGTCAGGCAATGGATTATCATGCATAAAAGTTGAAAGACATCCCTTACTAGAACAAATAAGGGGAATGCATGCAAGTCTGGCCATAGATGATTCTGGAGTTTTATTAGCCACTTTGTAAATCAGATCTATATTATATAATAGAATAAGGGAATCTCAAACACATGATCCTAAAATTAGAAGAATAGTAAAGAAAGTAGAGGAAGGAGGACCATTAGATTTTACAATAAATGAGCATGCAGTATTATTTTTCAAGCAAAGATTGTGTTTTCCAAAATCTCCAGAAATCAAAGCTAAAATTTTAGAGGAAGCACATAACTCGATGTATGCAATGCACCCAGGAAGCACAAAAATGTATAGAACATTGAAGATATCGTATTGCTGGTCAGAAATGAAAAGGAAGATTGGATAATATGTCTCTAGATGCCTAATTTATCAACAAACTAAACCACAACACATGCGACTAGATGGTGCATTACGACCACTTCCTATACACAAGTGGAAGTGGGAACACATCATTATGGATTTTGTTACAATATTACCTAAAAACCATCATAGTCATGATGCCACTTGGGACATTGTTGATATGTTGACCAAATCTTCTCACTTCATAGCAGTCCACATGACATATACATTGGATCGCTTGGGCAAAGATATTTGTGGTTGAAATAGTGAAATTGCATGGAGCACCGTTGTCTATTGTATATGATAGAGATCCTCACTTTATCTCTAGATTTTGGATCAGTCTTTATAAACCTATGAGTACAAAACTAGCATTTAGTACAACCTTTAACTCATAAACAGATGGCCAATTAGAACGTACCATTCAAACCTTAGAAGACATTATGCGGGCATGTGTTTTAAGTTTCAAGGATAGTTGAGATGAGAATATACGTAAAGTCATGAACTTGGTATCTCTCGGATCCTATATCATAAGATCCGACTCGTCAAGAGAAAACCAACGGAATTTATTTCGTGTGAATCGGACTTCATTTCGATTTACTATGATTTCCGGAAGAAAGAGAAGTAAGGAGGGTTAAGACGTCATTAACCCATAATGACTATCATTAAGACTAATTAAACATGATTAAAGAAACTAATGGCGGATTGAAAACCGCTAATGATCTTTAGCAAACACTAATCAATAGTTAGCAAAAGATAAGCGTAAGATGCGAAAGTTAAATCGCGGTTAGTGAAAGTTAATCACGATTAGTTAATTAATCATCATTAACGAATCTAGAATCCTCTGGAATGTTCTAACTTAAGCCCTAAGTTTCGGATAAGTTTGGTCAAAACCATGGGCCAAAACCATAGGTAGCTAACCACGGTCAAGGGCTAGAGCCTATAAATACCCCCCACCCATTCATTCTCTATGATTTCCACTACCACCACCACCACCCAAGGGCTAGGGTTGAGAGGTCGAGAGGAGGAGTGGGAGGCGAGGAAAGAGCATTAGCGAAGCGCTGCCGGGAGAACGAGGAGGAGGAAGGTATGATCCTCTCTTAGTTTGCTTCGTAAGCTAGGCTTTCAATTCATCCTCTTTTCTTCCAAGTTTTGTTCTTGATTCATCTTTCTTTCCGATTCGTTTCCTGTTGTGGTTCGAGTGAAATCTATGTAACACCCTACTTAGGTGCAAGCAGCTATGCACGTCAGTGAACCCTGTGATTCTTTACACATTCACTCACCTAAAACACGTGGTGTCTACCGATTCTCCATTGCTTATTGTTCTTTCTTTTCCACTTTATATTTATTTTGATGGAGAAATCCGTGTAATACCCTACTTAGGTGCGGCCGCCTATGCACGTCAGTGAACCCTGTGATTCGTCACACATTCACTCACCTACGATGTGTGGTGTCTACCGATCTCCATCGCTTGCATTTTTATTATATTCTTTCAGTTTCGCTGTTGTTTTCCTCTCAATTGATTTTATAGAGGAAATCCTTTTCTTTTTTATTTTGTAATATGTACCGATATAAGGGGAAACTCTGCAGAAATTTTCCGAGAAATATATCCCGATATAAGGGGAATCTCTGCCGAAATTTTTTGAGAAATATGTCCCACTATAAGGGGAAACTCTGTCGAAATTTTCCTAGAAATATCACCCCGTATAATGGGAAGCTCTGCTCAAATTTCAAGAGAAAATATGTTCTTGGCGTTCTTCGTGTTCTTCGTGTTCTTCGCGTTCTTCGTGTTATTCGTTCATTCTTCGCATTCTTGACATGTTCTTAGCTTTTAATGCGAAAAAGAAATTCGATCTTTTCAGGAGCCTTACAATATCCTTTCTGAAAACGAAACACGATAAAGCATTGCATACGCGAGAGAGAGCTCGATTAGTAACGAAATCCTTCCTTTTGCTGTTGGGTTTTCATATGAGATTGTTGAAATTTCTGATTTTATGTTCTTTTCTACGAAGAACCCTAATTTGGCTATTTTGAGAAAATATGAAAAGTTGCTTTGTGATTTCAACTAAAATAAGGTCTAAGCATCGAATTGAGGTAGTGATTTGGAAAGTTAGGGTTTGGAAGTTAAAATTAGCATAATTATGAGTATATAAATATATGAATTAATATATGTGTAAGTCTATATTCAGTATTTTATGGTTACACAAATATAAGGCTGAATTGATGAATTACATCATGGGAATTGCTATTTGTTGATTTGGATTGTCAAAAATATCATGTGTTACGTTAAGAAATGACTGGGAGTAGAACTACAGGTCGGGCATGCAACCTGTAGGTTTGTTGGAAGGAACCAGTATTGGTGTGACCCTACCTAGGTGGTACATGGTTGCCTTGTTTTGATAAGTGTGCTCGAAATGAATGATTTGCAACGCGTGGTACCGGGTGCCAATATATTCGGGTTGAACGACGGAAGATGTGGTCGTGCCATGTGGAGGCATGGGTGGTTCAATAGCGGCTGGGTCACGATGACATGTATTTAAAGTCGCTAGGTTATGTTATTAAAGGTTAGCCTGAGGTTTTAAGCAACCAGGTCATCGAGACGGCGTGTTCCTTTGTGTTCCAGGTTGAGGGTTTGAAACCCTGATTAATAAAAGAAAAGGAAAATTGTCAGGGTAGTATAGGAGGATTGGTTGAGGCGACATGTGACAACATAAGCTCATCAGATCAACGCAATCTCTAATCCTGAAGTATCCACAGCTTTGGAGTCCAAGAATGGTGACGTTCCCATGGACTAATCTCTTATGTGGAATAGAAAGGAATAAGACTTAAATTAATGAAAGGATTGTAACTTTTAATGACAACAAGTTTTGCAAAATTACACAATTTGTTTACTTTTCTATTCTTTGTTACTTAGCACTCACTAATTATAATCCTATGATTTATTGGAAAACCCAACAGGTGTCGGTGAGCCATCGCAAGGACTTTAGCCATCCAGTCAGCTACAATAGCTTTACTCTATAAGGTAGTTAGTAATATTTATGTGTATTTCCTTCCAGCTGATGTACATGTAAAGGGTTGTAGTCGGACAATGGATCATGTAAACTTTATTTTGTGAATGGAGAAGTATTAAATACTTCTTTTTTAGTATTTTTATTTGCAGTTTGTTTCTGAATGTTAGTTATTATTGCTGGATAAATTATTGTTGAGTAACCAGATCCGGATATGGGAGGATCCGACGGCCCGGAATAAGGGTTGCGACATATTGGTATCAGAGCCCGGTTACTCCAGTAATTTATTTAGTAATTGAAAACTATGAGCGGTATTCAGAAACTAAGGTTGTATTAAGATTCTTTGATCTTAATAATTGATTGCAGTACTATTCACAAGTCATTGCCCCTTATGTACATCATGCTAAGACATATAGGACCTAACCTTTGTCCTTGACTTATCCCAGGATCATGGGAGAGCAAGACGTGTCTAGACAATTAGCGGCTATGATGACAATGCTCCAAGACATGGGCCAAAGGTAGCAAGCATTGGAGGAGAGACTCAATGCACAAGCTGAGAGACCCGAGGCATCAAAGCATGCAGATGCTAGGATTGAAGGTTCTGTCCATCTTTCTGAGGAAGAATCTAGTTACCATCCTTCAATTGAGTCTGCTCCTACCCCGGTTGAAGGAGCAAAGGAGAAGGCCCTTCTTAGACACCAAACATTACTAGACAATTACCGAAAGGGAAAGATACCTTGATCTAAAGGCACAAAGACACCTGCTGAGGCAGAACTATGGCTTGATGATGTCAGCAGAGAATAATACACGCACCAGCAGATACTTGGGTGCATTTGTTGATTACTCCTTAGCAGACTATGCAAGACAATGGTGGAGATCCATTTCCAAGAAATTAGTAGATCTTGTTCCATGGGATGTTTTTGAAGAAAGGTTCCGAGCTCACTTTTGTCCCTCCCATTAGGAATAATTGAAGAGGAGGGAGTTAGATTCTTTGACCCAAGGATCCAAGAATGTACGAGATTATCATATTCACTTTACGGAGCTGCTACGTTACTCCCCAGCTTTAGAAGCTTCACCACAAGAGTGTCTTACCAAATTTGTTAGCGGTCTTCAGGGAGATTTGAGAGAGAAGCTTGCAGGTTATAGAGCCACTGCTGTAGATGAAGCCATGGACATCGCGTCTCGTATTGAGATGGAGAGGGATGAAAACTGCCAAAGAAGAAGCTTCCACTTTACTGGTGGACCATCCAAACATAAGGCGAATTATAACCGAAGAGATAGTCGTTATCCTCCAGTCGGGTCTAATATAAGCTCACCACAGACTTTGGGATAGGAATTATCTGGAAGAAGGGGTTTCTCTAGATCTCCACTATATCCTCATGACTCAGCAGCAGGAGCTAGCACCTCTGTGGTTGGGTCTTCAGCTCAAACAGGAGCACGTGTGTGTTTTTACTGTCATCAGGAAGGCCAAATCATGAAAGATTGTCCGAGGTTGAGAGGGTCAGAGTTTAAACCAACCCCAATTAACAGTATAACATCCACCTCGAGCAATGGAGCAACACGCGGAGGAAGACATGGTAGAGGTTGTGGCTCACAAGGAGCATCTCCTACACAGCAACCACCACAAAGTGTTGCGGGTTCTAGCTTGCCTATTCCTAATGGCCAACTCAATGCAATCACTTAGGAACAAGCTTACAACTCAGGCACGGTTGTACGAGGTACCGTTACTATTCATGGCTTTTCAGTACATGCCTTATTTGATTCTGGTGCTTCACATTCATTTATTACTCGATGGTTAGTACCCACTTTGATTAAGATACCAGTAGAAATACAACAGTCATATCTGATCAAGGGACCAGGAGGACAAATATTTATAACCCAAGAAATCCTGGATAATTGTATAGTACTGATAGCAGGACATCAGTTACCTATTTCACTACTACTAATAGAATGAAGGACTTTGATCTTATCCTAGGGATGGATTGTCTAGAAAGGCATCATGCATGTCTTGACTGTTTTCAGAAGATAGTAGTGTTTCACCTTCCTAACTCGTTAGAGTTCCAGTTCATTGGAAAGACGTCCCATGATAATGTCAAATATATCTCTACTTTGAAGGCACAACAGTTGTTAGAGAAAGGGTGCCAAGGCTATTTAGCTTATGTACCACTACATCAGGGTCAGACAAAATGATGGAAAATATACCTATAGTGTGCGAATTTCCTGATGTATTTCCAGAGGAACTACCTGGACTACCACCTGAGCGAGAGATTGAATTTGAAATCTCTCTCATACCTGATACTCAGCCTATCTCTATCCCTCCGTATAGGATGGCACCAACTGAGTTACGAGAGTTAAAGGTACAGTTGCAAGAACTGTTAGATAAAGGATTCATTCGTCCTAGTACTTCATCATGGGGTGCACCTATCTTATTTGTAAGAAAAAAGGATGGGTCAATGCGGTTGTGCATTGACTATAGACAACTAAACAAGAAGACCGTAAAGAACAAGTATCCGCTGCCAAGAATAGATGATATCTTTGATCAGTTAAAGGGTTCAACTGTGTATTCCAAGATTGATTTAAGATCTGGATACCATCAGTTAAAAATTAAAGATATAGATATTCCCAAGATAGCTTTTCGAACAAGATACGAGCATTATGAATTCTTAGTTATGCCTTTGGACTAAAAAATGCCCCAGTAGCCTTCATGGATCTCATGAATAGAGTATTCAAGGAGTTCTTAGATCATTTTGTAGTAGTCTTTATTGATGATGTACTTATTTACTCCAAGGATAAGTATCTGTATGAACACCATCTCAGGCAGGCACTTGAAACTCTAAGGAAGAACAAATTGTCTGCTAAATATAGCAAATGTGATATCTTTCTTAGGTCATGTTATTTCTGAGGAAGGTATATCAATTGATCCTACGAAGGTTAGTGTGGTGATGAGTTGGGAATGCCCGAAGACTATCACAGAAATACGATCTTTTCTGGGATTAGTTGGATATTATAGAAGATTTGTGAAGGACTTTTCACGAATAACATTGCCAATGACTAGGTTGACCCAGAAGGAAGTTCCATTCATATGGTCATATGCATGCGAAACTAGTTTCCAAACACTGAAAGAATGCCTAACATCTGCACCCATCCTTACTCTACCCTCTGGGAGTGAAGGGTTTACAGTGTACACTGACACATCTAAAGAAGGACTTTGGGCAGTTCTTATGTAACATGGTAAGGTAGTTGTGTATGCATCACGACAGCTCAGGACACATGAGAAGAACTACCCAACACATGACCTTGAATTAATTGTCGTAGTTTTTGTTTTAAAAATATGGAGACACTACCTGTATGGTATTACTTTTGAAATCTTCACCGATCATAAAAGCTTGAAATGTTTGTTTGATCAAAAGGAGCTCAATATGAGACAGAGACGGTGGCTAGTGTTGTTGAAAGATTATGATTGCACTATCTCCTACCACCCTGGTAAGGGGAATGTCGTAGCAGATGCCCTTAGCAGAAGAACTTATTCACTTGGGTTAGTGAGTGCTATCCACTTCTAGGGTTTACTATCAACGTTAATTGAATGGAAACCATTTGATAGTAGTGTTGATACTATAACTATTCCTCACCGATACAAACCAGAGATCTGGGATAAAATAAAGAAAGGACAGGAGGATGATCCAGTCCTTAAAGACTTGAGACACCAACTTGAGAAGAATGACATAAAGGGATTCTAGATACAAGATGGGTTACTATATAACCATCACAGAGCTTGTGTACCATGCATACCTGAACTGAGGAAAGATATCTTACGTGAAGCTCATTGTTCTAGATTATCTATTCATCCAGGAATTACGAAGATGTATAAGGATCTTCATTCATACTTTTTGTGGTCAGGAATGAAAAAAGATGTTGTTGAGTTTGTGAATTCATGTTTCACTTGCCAACAGGTAAAAGCTTCACACCAAAAGCCACCAGGATTGTTACAACCCCTCCCCATACCCGAGTGGAAATGGTAAAGCATTTCCATAGACTTATTACTGGCTTACCTCAGGCAACTGGTGGTAAGGATAGTATTTGGGTTATAATAGATCGTCTAACCAAGGTGGCACACTTTATTACAATAATCCTATCTTTCACTCCAGACCAGCTTGCTGAGTTATATATTACACATGTGATATGCCTCCATGGTATCCCAAAGGAAGTAGTTTCCGAATGAGATTCACGATTCACCTTACACTATTGGGAGAACTTCATGAAAGCCTTAGGCACAGAACTATTCTTGAGCATAGCATATCATCCACAAACAGATGGTCAATCAGAACATACTATTCAGACTTTAGAGGATATGTTACGAGCATGTACCTTAGAATGGAAAGGATCATGGTTGAAACATTTGCCTCTTATAGAATTCACATACAACAACAGTTACCATACAAGTATTGGCATGGAACCATTTGAAGCACTTTATGGACGTAGGTGTACTACTCCTTTGTGTTGGTAAGAGGTCGGAATAATGAACCTTTATGATTCAGATAGATTCTAAGAGACACGGGAAGCTGTAGAGCTTGCTCGAAAAAGACTAATAACTGCCCAGAGTCGCCAGAAAAGCTATAGTTAAACCATGCGAAGAGACCTTGAATTTGAGGTAGGTGACTTTGTATTTCTCAAAGTATCACCTATGAAGGGTGTTCAGAGGTTTGGCTTGCGTGGGAAGTCAGCACCCAGGTTCGTGGGTCCCTTTGAAATTTTCAACGGATTGGAAAAGTCGCCTATAGACTTGCGCTTCCTCCACATCTTTCGGCAATACATGATGTTTTTCATATATCAAATCTAAGAAAGTATGTTAGGGATCCAGAGCATAAGATAAGTGATGATTTACATGTTGAGCCAGACTTGACATACCAAGAGATACATGTGCAAATACTTGACGAGGATATCAAGAAGTTGAGAAACAAAGAGGTACCTCTAGTTAAAGTGTTATGGCGCAACCAAGAGTTTGAAGAAGCAACCTAGGAATCTGAGGTAGAAATGAAAGAAAAGTACATGTACTTGTTTGAATGATAAAACTATGTATTCTGTATATGTTCATTATAAATAAAAGGACGTTCATTCTCTTTAAGGTTGTCATAGTCTCAATCCTCTTTAAGGTTGTTATGCATGTATCTCTAGTCTCGAGGACAAGACTTCCTTTAAGGTTGTTATAATTGTAAAGCCATGAACTTGGAATCTCTCGCATCCTATAACATAAGATCCGACTCGTCAAGAGAAAACCAACGGAATTTGTTTCGTGTGAATCGGACTTCATTTCGATTTGCTATGATTATCGGAAGAAAGAGAAGTAAGGAGGGTTAAGACGTCATTAACCCATAAGGATTGTCATTAAGACTAATTAAGCACGATTAAAGAAAATAATGATGGATTGAAAATCATTAATGATCATTAGCAAATACTAATCAATAGTTAGCAAAAGATAAGTGTAAGCCACGAAAGTTAAATCGCAATTAGTGAAAGTTAATCACTATTAGTGTTAATTAAGCATCATTAGCGAATCTAGAATCCTCTGCAATGTTCTAACTTAATCCCTAAGTTTCGGATAAGTTTTGGTCAAAACCATGGGCCAAAACCATGGGCCTCTAACCACAGTTAAGGACTAAACCATGATTTACTAACCATGCTTAGCGGTTTTCTGGAGCCTATAAATACCCCCCTACCCATTCATTCTCTACGATTTACACTACCACCACCACCCAAGGGCTAGGGTTGAGAGGTCGGGAGGAGGAGTGGGAGGTGGGGAAAGAGTGCTAGCGAAGCATTATTGGGAGAATGAGGAGGAGGAAGGTATCATCCTCTCTTAGTTTGCTTCGTAAGCTAGGCTTTCAGTTCATCCTTGTTTCTTCCAAGTTTTGTTCTTGATTCATCTTTCTTTCCGATTTGTTTCCTGTTGTGGTTTGAGGCGAAATCTGTGTAACACCTTACTTAGGTGCGGGCGGCTATGCACGTCAGTGAATCCTGTGATTCATCACACATTCTCTCACCTAAGACGCGTGGTGTCTACCGATTCTCCATTGCTTATTATTCTTTATTTTCCGCTTTTATAGTTATTTTGATGGATAAATCCATGTAATACTCTACTTAGGTGCGGGCGGCTATGCACGTCAGTTAACCCTGTGATTCGTCACACATTCACTCACCTAAGACGTGTGGTGTCTACCGATTCTCCATCGCTTGCAGTTTGATTGTATTCTTCAGTTTCATTGTTGTTTTCCTCTCGATTGATTTTATAGAGGAAACTCTTTTTTGTTTTTATTTTGAAATATGTCCTGATATAAGGGGAAACTCTGCCGAAATTTTCCGAGAAATATGTCCCGATATAAGGGAAAACTTTGCCGAAATTTTCTGAGAAATATGTCCCGATATAAGGGGAAACTCTGCCGAAATTTTCCGAGAAATATGTCCCAATATAAGGGGAAACTCTGTCGAAATTTTTCTAGAAATATCATCCCGTATAAGGGGAAGCTCTGCTGAAATTTCAAGAGAAAATATGTTTTTGACATTCTTCGTGTTCTTCATGTTCTACACGTTCTTCGTGTTCTTCATTCGTTCTTTGTGTTCTTGACACGTTCTTAGTGTTTTTTTGAAATTCGATCTTTTCAGGAGCCTTAAAACATCCTTTCTAAAAACAAAACATGATAAAGTATTGCATACGCAAGAGAGAGCTCGATTAGGTAACGAAATCCTTCCTTTTGCTGTTGGGTTTTCATATGAGATCATTGAATTTTCTGATTTTATGTTATGTACTACGAAGGACCCTAATTTAGCTATTTTTGAGAAAATATAAAAAGTTGCTTTATGATTTCAACTAAAATAAGGTCTAAGCATCGAATTGATGCAGTGGTTTGGAAAGTTAGGGTTTGGAAGTTAAAATTAGCATAATTATGAGTATATAAATACATGAATTAATATATGTGTAAGTCTATATTCGGTATTTTATGGTTATGCAAATATAAGGCTGAATTGAGGAATTACATCACGAGAATTGATATTTGTTAGTTTGGATCGTGAAAAAGATCATGTGTTACGTTAAGAAATGACTGGGAGTAGAACTGCAGGTCGGGCATGTAACATGTAGGTTTGTCGGAAGGAACCCGTATTTGTGTGACCCTACCTAGGTGGTACACGATTGCCTTGTTTTGATAAGTGCGCACGAAATGAATGATTTGCAATGCATGGTACCGGGTGCCAATGTATTCGGGTTGAACGACGGAAGATGTTGTCGTGCCTTGTGGAGGTACGGGTGGTTCGATAGTGGTTGGGTCACGATAACATGTATTTAAAGCTGCTAGGTTATGTGATTAAAGGTTAGCATGATGTTTTAAGTTATCGGGTCCTCGAGGACGGTGTGCTCCTTTGTGTTCCAGGCTGAGGGTTTGAAACCCTGTTTAATAAAAGAAAAGAAAAATTGTGAGGGTAGTATTAGAGGATTGGTTGAGGCGATGTGCGACAACATAAGCTCACCAGATCAACGTTATCTCCAATCCTGAAGTATCAACAGCTTCAGAGTCCAAGAATGGTTGGGTTCCCCTGGACTAATCCCTGATGTGGAATCGAAAGGAATAAGACCTAAATTAATGAAAGGATTGTAACTTTTAATGACAACAAGTTTTGCAAAATTACACAATTTGTTTACTTTTCTCTTCTTCGTTACTTAGCACTCGCTAATTATTATCCTATGATTTATTGGAAAACCCAACAGATGTCGGTGAGCCATCGCAAGGAATTTAGCCATCCAGTCAGCCACAATAGATTTACTCTATAAGGTAGTTAGTAATATTTCTGTGTATTTCCTTCCAGCTGATGTACATGTAAAGGGTTGTAGTCGGACAATGGATCATGTAAACTTTATTTTGTCAATGGAGAAGTATTAATACTTCTTTTTGGGTATGTTTATTTGCAGTTTGTTTCTGAATGTTAGTTGTGATTGCTGGATAAACTATTGCTGAGTAACCAGATCCGGATATGGGAGGATCCAAAAGCCTGGAATTAGGGTCGCGACAATATATCATTCATAGAATTCGCACACGGTAATAGGTATCAAGATAGTCTTGGAATGTATTTGTATGAATCTTTACACGATCGAGCATGCAGAACTCCCATTTGTTGGAATGAAGTAGGTAAACACAAGCTGGTGTGTCAAAATTGATACAAAATTCAATAGCAAAAGTCAAGGAAATAGGGAGACATTTAAAAATTGCAAAAGATAGACAAAAGTGTTATGCAGATAAGAGAAGGAGATATCTTGAGTTTTAAGTAGGGGAGCAGGTATTTCTATGAGTATCTATATGGAAGGTTTTGATCATACTCGGAAAACATGGAAAATTAGGTCCAAGATACATTGGTCTGTATGAGATTATGGAGAAAATAGGCAGTATGGCATATCATCTTTGGTTTCCACCTAAATTGGCAAGAATACAAGATGTCTTTCATGTTTCTACCCTAAGAAATATATCCTAGATTCATCTAATCCAACCGCAAGGAGTACAACTAAAAGATGACCTTATTTGGATTCCAAAGTTCAAGAATTAGGGTTTAGGATTTAGGGTTTAAAAATTTGGATTCCAAAGTTCAAGAAGATCCCTTTAGTGAAAGTTTTATGTAAATGTCAGCTTAGAGAAGAAGCTGCTTGGGAAAGAGAGGATGAAATGAGATCTCAATACCCATATTTATTTTAATTGAATGAGGTACGTAATTTCGTGTATAATTTTTTTAAGGGAGTATTGTAACATTCGCATTAGATTAACATACTAAGAATATCAAATAGAAATGCCAAGTATCAAATGTATGTTTAAGTGTTATCATTTGAATATGAACACACATATGTAGCTAGTTGATGCTAGTATTGTGATACCGTGTCCAATATTAAGTGCAAATGGGTTCAGATATCAAGATTTACATATAAGTGATATCATATATAAGGTTTTATGTATAGGGTTAAATGAGTATGCTCCCTGGGAGCATATAAAAGCATGCTCCCACCTTTTTCTCACAAAATTTTTTGGAACGGAACCCATGGGGATTTACTTGGAATAATAAGTAGAATATGTGCTTTCAAATTTCATGTAAAGCAGACGTTCCAAATACTTCCATATGGAGGAGGTTAATTTCAACAATTGTAAGACCGTTAAAATTTAGCAACCTTGATGGAGGAGATAGAAGTCTCGAACTAAGTCAAATTTTGAATGACATCATGGTGATATATTGTGATCTGAATTCCACTAGATTTCATTTCAGAAAAAATAAAAAAATATGGGGAAAAAGGGTGGAATCATGTAAGTTACATCCTCTCAGGTAGCATACTCCTTTTCCCTATATTTATAAGTTAAGGGAGTTAAATGCAACATTCAAGTAACATTGTGGATTAGAAACAAGTTATACCACTCATTGAAATTTATTTGTAGTGAATTGAATGCATTTATGATATGGAAATGGACAAATTTAGTATGCTTTTATAAATTGTTAAAATTTTATATTTCACATGGATGACAAGTTAAAGCTTGTAAATTGACTATTGAAAATGTGTAAAAAAATAAAGAAGAGAGAATGAAGGTTTAGAATTTAATTATGATGCAAATAAGATGCCTAATGCATGGATATAAGGAGAGATAGTTCTATCTACATGTGGAGATGAGAAAGATAGTTTAGAAGCCTCTAGATAAAGGTATTTCAAATAATAAGGAGGTGGAGTGTAGGTTGAATGGGGCATATGTCCAGCAAGTAAGAATACTTCTCCACAAGAGAAATCGTGGTGTTCCAATGGATATAAGGTTGTGGGGTTGAAGTGGACATGTGGAAACCATGTGGCCAACATGCAAGGGTCATTGAACCTATATATATAGGGTACCCATCACCCCCAAAGCTTTCATAATGCTATTTTCATTTTTCAAAGAGAAACTAGAGGAGGAGCAAAGGGAGTGAAGAAGATCTATAATCAAGTGTTAAAATTTCCCTATCCATTCATGCTTATATAATCATGTAGAAATCATTATCACCCTTAGATTGGTTTAAAATTTTGCTTAGATAAAGTGTTACAAGATGGATTTATGTTATAGGGAGTACTTGGATTAGGATACTGAAAAATGCTTAAATGTATTATGCTAATTCGGTGAAATTAGCATTTTGATGTTTTCGTTGTAGGCAGGCAATTCATATCAATAAAAAATACCACTTAATTAATCTCACTATTAAAGCGAGCAGTCAGATTTTTATTTTACTTAGGCAAGACCAAGGTCAAACTCAGGGAGGTCATTGTCTCCTTATGTTGGTTAAAAGTCAATCTAGATGCCAAGTTTCCATAGAGGCATTTTTGTATTTATGTAATTAATGATGACATACAATTACGAGAAGTTTAGGGGCTAAAATGTAAATTTTAAATAACGATATCCAAAAATCCTAAAACTTGACCAGAATGTGAAAATGATAAAATTAATGGAATATAATTTTTTGTAATTGTCATATGCAAAATGGATTTAATATGAATCAAAACGCAGATATGATGATTTTTCGTAAATTAATTCTAATAATAGCAAACCTATTTAATTCTCAGAAATAAAATTATCCTAGATAGGTTAATGTGAGGGGTATCTAGGAAAAATGTTATATCCTAAAAATAATGGTTCTACTACCTATTAAAAATTATTGCTCAAACCATGATTTAATTTATTATGGCCTCAAATGCATGCAAATTGAATGAATTTTGGGCATCAAATAGAACATGCTTAATTCTACATGCTATGAAATTTTTGGAATTGTTTGAGTAATAATCAATTTAATATGAATTTCAGACTATGCAGTGGGTAAAATATACAATTTTCCGCCAAAATAGTTATATTAATAAACCACATTTCACAAAAAATCCATTCATCTTTCACAATTAGAGAATAGTTGTCCTACAAATTGCATTTTTTAGAATTAAAAAATGATGAAATTGGTGTTCAAATTAAAGCATAAACACAAGGGCATGATTGCAATAAATAAAATAAAATTCATGATAAAATATTTATGCTGACGGGACTAAAATTAGAATACCTAGAACTGTAGGGGGTAGCATATAATTTCCCCATCAGGGCGTGCATCGCGCACATGATCTCCAATAGCGAGGATCTTCTATTAATTGGTGAAGTACATGGGGCATTAACGCAAAAGTCCCCATCCCCACATGCTTCTCCTGTGAGGGGGAGAAGGAGTGGGCGACGGAGTTGTTGACGGTGGCTACTGGAGGCTCACAGACAGAGGAGCGGGCGACGAAATTCGAGGTGAGTGACCGATCGTTGGCGAGTGCACGTCTCGAGACAAAGAAGCGGTTGGGCTAGGTTGGACAAAAGGCAGCTGGGTGAAACATCTAAAGAGTAGCTTGAGGTCGATCTCGCTAATCTCACACAATTAGTTGTCGCTGTGTGACTGACCTCGAAGGCCAATTGGCACCTCAACAACTAACCCACACAACAAAGAAATCAAGCCATCAAATATAGATGTGTGAATCAAAAACCCTACAATAAATGTGTATATAACAACAAGTAGAGTAGGTGTTGAACACAGGGAGACAAGTCGATGTAGTAATATTATTATTTATAAATAAATAATGAATAAATAATAATGTGTATTTGTACAATTACTTAATCAAATAATCAATGAATTAATTAATATTTCTATGGTTTTTTATTAAAATAATTCTTTTTTATTTCTTATTTCTTTTTATAATTTCATGATTATTTATTTCCTTTACTTTTTAATATGTGATATAGATATATATCAATTTATATAAGTAATATATATAATATCGATATTATATATATAATATATAATATATATACAAAAATTAGAAAATATAAATAAATACAGTCCCTTTTACATTTTAAGTGATTAAAAAATAATTATAAGGTACTTATAATAAATTTAAACTATATGTATTTATATATAAAGATATAATACAATATGGGGTATTATAATGATAAATAGATATATAAATAATCAAAAAGATCCAAATAAAATGTTTTTGTGCTTTTAATATTTTTTAATTTTTATGTGATTGTTTAGGAATATTTGCTATTTTTTTGATATTTTAAAGTCCAAAATACATAAAATCCGGGACTTTTTAAATGGGCTGAATGTTTTAAGGTATTACAAATATATAATGACTCAAATTTCTTTAGAACTATTTTTAATAGATAATATCTAATGTAAAGAAAATATAGATATAAATATTTTTAGATTTTGAAAAGATTTTTTGAAATTTTTATAAAGATTTTGGCGCTTTTCAATTTTTAGTGATTTTCTTTTTCTATTTTTAGGGATTTTTTGTCTGATGCTATAAAATATAGTATTAAACAAATACATATTTTTTGGAATTTCTAAATATGATTTTATTTTTTGGATTTTTTTAAGTTAACAGGGAATATCCACACTATTTTTTATTTTTAATAAATAGAAAAAATGTATGAAATGCAAAATAAAAATTATAACGTGAAAGAACATTACATCAAGCACATTATCCTATTTTTTCATAATTTTTGGAGCATGGATGATATTCTTAAAAAATAGAAAACATGCACAAAAATTAATTAAACTAGTAGGGTTATAATTATAATTAAATTAAAAGTTTGTGTATAACATGTAAATTACCCAAAAGTTCTGAACTAAAATACAAAATTGAAACATTAAATTCTTATTACAAGAAATCAGAAGGATTTACATGCAAAATACCCACGCACGTGGGCTGCCACGTGAGTTACCGTGGCGGGGGACTAGAGTAAAATTTTAGAATAGTTCAAGGGCTTACATGCAATTCGTACACTACTTTTTTAATGAAATAAAATTTTTACAAAGCTATTTAATAGTTATAAAAATGTTAGAGGGCATTAGTAAAATATACCCAATGATCGACGGAAGCGGACGACACAAAGGGAGCCACGTAGGCTCACTTAGATCGAATCCAACGACCCAAAGGGGTGACGCTTCGTCAAACACTAATGGCTAGGATTAGACCTAGCACATGTTCTTCATCGGACAGCTGGGAGGCCTGAAGGAAGAACACAGAAGAACTATATGCCCTCCTCGACACGATCGTTGATTTCTCCTTCGTCCGGCCACTGTTCACTATGCCAACGATCTCTATAGCTTCCTGGCATCATCCTACAATTGCAAGTGGTCCACGGATGATTCTAGGTCCCCTCGAATGGGACCTCAGCTTGATGAAACCCTAGCGACCTGGAGGTGGTATGTTGTCTATAATCCTTGCTCCAGGTGCTCTTCAAGGCATGGCACATGCAGAAAAGGTTTTCCTGGCTCGAGATGAAAGTGCTCAGCCCAAAATTATAGCTTGAATCTATGTGGAAGGGAGGAGCTTTGACTCATTTGATTTCGAGTAGGAATCAAGGTGGAAATGGGGTGTTCTTGTAGAGAAAATGATGAGGATCGAGATGAGTGTGGAAGCGTGTTGTATAGCAGGGTATTTCATGGTGAATCAGACATGGCCTCGATTCGAACTAGGTCGAAGAAGCTGAACCACCAGGCAGAGCTCTAGCAATGGTTGGATCTCCTCCTTCTCGACTTCTCCTTGCTGCAAATCAGCAGTTGTGACTCTTTTCACTAATGTAAAGCTTCTAGGACCGATTTGAGGGGCAACAAACCAATAAAGATGTATCAAAATAGGTAAAAAGGGCCTGGGGTTTGTTTATAGATGAAATTTTTTGTCAACTTTGATCATGAGAAAGCCATGGATTGCGTGAAGGTATATGTGATCTAGGTTGTTATCGAGATGGACGATCGTATCGGGCATGATTCATCGAGAGAATCAAAAATTATTTCATGTCATGAATCAACGCCGAGAAGATGGAGAAAGTGAGGGGTGGTGCAGTTCTGACATGAGTCAGAGAAGGAGGATGTACAACTGACCTTGGGTCAACTTTTGAGGTGTTCTGGTTGGTCCACATGGACAAACTAGAAAAAGGGGAATAAGAAATAAATTGTAAAATCAATAAATAATAGTAAACAAATTTATTAATTTTAGGTTATAAAATAAGAAATATTTCTAATTTTCTGTAGTATTTAATACAAATTTGTATTTTTTAGGTATTTTATTTTAGGTTTATATTTACATGTATAACCATAGGTACTTTTACCTATATATTGAATATTTTATTTTTATTTTGTATTTTAAATTTTATTATTTTGTACACAAAATTTATATATTTCTATCTTATTCAAAATACTTAAATATTTTTATTGTATTTTTATAAAGTTATTGTTACCTTTAAATAAATATGTATATTTATTATACTGATACGTGTATAGGGTATTCATCTATGTATTGAAATAGATTTATTTTTATTTATTTTAACGGTTTTATTTCATTTTAATTATTGATATATGTTTTAAGTGATATTTACTAAATTATAAAAATATAAAATATTAAATAATATAAAGAATAAATAAAATGAATATTTTATTCAGGTATATTGTACAATAGGGGTCCAAAATCTAACTTTTGCATCTTAACACCAAATTGAATGAAACCACATTCATTAAATAGCTAATAAAAAGTTATATACAATTAGAGGTGATATTTATGAATTTTAGTTCGTATGGAGGATATATAGGTCTGGGGAGTTTGGATTTTGGATTTTTATTCTGAGTATATAAAGCACAATATGCATTATTTTTGTGTGAAATAAATTTTGTATTTTTCTGTATATTTTTATACACAACTTTCATGTTGATGATTTTATTATTTGAATTATGAAAATAATAAAATAAAATAGGTCCCAAAGATCAATTAAAGTTGAATTAAAAGTAGGGTTTTATGTATGTGGCTTTCTATGTATCTTTGTACATTTCTTCTGCCCTTTCTTCCCCTACTTTATTCCTTGTTGACCAAGTCATCATGATGACTGAGTCTCGGGGGTTTTACAGTCACTCAACACCTATGGTGTCTCGTTTCTTTTTCTTTTCTTTCTTTATTCTTTAATTTTAGAAATAAATATAATAAATATACAATATTTTGTATGGTATTATGTACAAATTACAGAGTGTTTATTTTGACAAAATAATGATATATACATGCATTTAGATAGGGATTTAAGGCCAAAATGAAATAATAAAGATTATGAAATGGAGATTCATCACCCCTTATACTTGCCTTTGTTAGTCCCTAGCAAACACTTATGCCTAATAAGTGCACCAAAGAAAATAAAGAAAAGAAAAAGAAAGAACTTGGATTGATTTTAACTTTTAAACTCGTTCTCATAATATCAAAGTCTGGAGCTCAGTTCGAACATTATTGGGAACCAGATTTGCAACACAACAGCCTCTGAGAATTATAAAACTTTGCCCAGGTCTCCTCAAGAGCCAGTTCAGAACACTTTGATGTCATACGCAGTCCCTTATGACTATGAATTTATTAATTTCAGTATGTGTGATCTAGCTCATCTCGGCTGAAGTGGTAGAAGTCAGTCTTCTCCAACATGGTGACCCTGATTACCCAATCCAATAACTCTTTCCCCTATAAGGCGGTATTCCCTTCTAAGTTCAAGTATAACCAGCTCAAGAAGAGGAGGTGGAGAGAAAAATGGATGGTAGCCAGTGTAGCTACCTATCCTGGGATGCTTGATCAATATATCCAAGTCATCCGGCTGCAAGATCACATGGATACTTTGACTTTGAAGCTCAAGCTTGCTTATTGAATACATATATGCATGCTCTGACAGGAATTGTTTTTTCTTGGAATTTTTATATGTCGCTTCTTTTTGGAGTTTTTGACGATGCATTTTTTAATACTATATACAACACTATGTACATTAGAATTTTTTCCTCTTGAGCTAGTAGATTATTCTTCTTTTGAAGCATTATTGCAACCTGCAGCATTCCGTCATTGGGCCTCATGGCTACTGGACTGGGTTGGGGTACAATGGCCATAGATACATGACTTATGATATTTCCATTGGCTTATGTATCATGCTGGTAAATCCAGTCCTCTACCACTTCAACTGAGGTGAGCAAAGTTTAAGGTGTAGGTGTGCAAGCTAGGTCACTATCAATAAAAGTCATGCATCTGTTCCGAAATATTCTACTTAGGCAGTCAAGACGACACTGTACCAAGTCTCATGGTCTCAAAGAATTAAATCTAATAGACATGAAGTGTCTCAATTCCTGTTCCTTAAAGGTTCTTGTGATTAAGTGTATTAAGGTTCAACTAAGCTCCAATCTTCGGATTTTACTTAGACTTGTCCAATTGTCAACATCAATCTGGAAAAATGCAAATGCTATGAACAATGTAGGAAAATATTTTTGTGATGCAATTTTCTGGTTTTGAACTTTTTTGTGTTTTTAAAAGTTTTGCAAAATTTTATGCAAGTTTTTGAAAATATTTTACAAATTTTAAATGGATTTTTAATTTTACATTTTGTTAGGGATTTTTCAAAAATGAAAGAGTTACAAGAAAAATGTGCAGATATATACATAGGAGTGCATCTAGTTGTTTACAAAAAAAATAGATTTAGGAATTTACTCAAGGTATTTACTGTGTTTGTAAAGAATTTATTTTACTTGGATCATATACATGTTTCTCAAAATAATTCGAAAGGATTTTAGAAATATTTTAAAACTTTATTTTACAATTAGTTTGACAAATAATTTTTACAAACATTTAAAAAATTTGAAAATCATTTTGCAAATATTTTTCAAATAGTATGTATAGATTTTTCAAACTAGTTTCGCAACCATTTTCCAAACCATTTGCAAATAGATTTTCAAAACATTTTATTCAAACTAAGAAAATAAAGCTTTACAAACAAAATATTTTTATAAAGGCTGAAAATATTTTACAAAACATTCTTCAAATAGTCTTCAAAAGAATTTTCAAACAGATTTTCCAAATATTTTGCAAAACATTTTTACCTGATTTAGTAATCAGTATATACAAAGAATTTTTGGTGTGCTTTTTAATTTTTATTATATAGCCATATTATTAAAAATACGTAAGTACGAGTTATGGCTAAAATATATGCAACGTATATATTGGCACCCCTATACTTAGCTTGAGTTATGTCCTCATAGATCGAAGAGAAAAGGAAGATGTAGCTCGTACTAAATATAGAAAAATCTATATTACAACGATTAAGTAAAGAATATGAAGTTAATCATGCCCCTGTACGTAGGATCAATTAATCCTAAGTATAGCAGAGGGAGGATGGAGGGTGGGAACGAATAAATCATCAACTCGACGTGTCTCCCCCTATACTTAGGGTAAAATATCCCTAAGTATAGATAGAAGTCAAAAGTTGAGGAGACAGGCGAGGGATCGAAGAATGAGTACTTGAATACATTCATCCCCCTTTACTTAGGATGAAGTATATCCTAAGTATAACAATGATGAATGGGATGAATGCCACTTGTTGGTAGAATAAAAGAATGGAAAAAGAAGAAGAAAAAGATTAACTAATCAAAAATGTTTTTTATGCCTCATTAGATACATTGAGTTCTTCATGATAGACCACTAGTATAGAATCAACCACAGACAGAAATGTATCATGTTCAAGATAAGGCTTGAGTAGTTGTATGTTGATCATGAATGGTTGTGTGTATGTTGACAGTCCAAAATATCATGATGCTTCCATTGTTACGCACATGCATTACTTTAAAAGGCTCGGTCCATTTTCTCTTCAGCTTCCCTGGGAATAATTTGAGCTTTGCGTCAAACAATGGAACCTTCTGACCAGGTTTGAAAGTATTGCGGCGGATGTGATTTTCATGTCATCTCTTGACCTTCTCCTTGTACATTAGGCTGTTGTCGTATACGTATTCACGGAATTCAAAAAGTCGGTTCAGGTCCGGCTTTCTATTCTTCCCGGCCTTCTTGGAGTCCAAATTATAGACATCGATTGCCCATAAAGATTTATGGATGAGTTTCACGGGCAAATGGAATGGCTTGCCGTACACCATGCGATAGGGAGACATTCCTAATGGTGACTTGTAAGCAATCTGATAGGCCCAAAGAACGGAATCAAGAAGTTTAGACCAATTCTTCCTATCAGTATGCACAAGCTTCTGCAGAATTATCTTGATCTCCATGTTTGAACATTCGGTCAGGACATTGGATTGTTGGTGGTACGGAGAGGCGACGAGATGTTCAATGCAGAATTCATGTCTCAACTTCTTCACCTCTCTGTTGATGAAATGGATACCCCCATCGGATATCAAAATTTTTGGGATCCTGAACCTTACAATGATATCTCTTTCAATAAGCGACAAACGGTGCGACTGTCGACAGCTCAGGTTGGCATAGCCTCCACCCAATGATTGACATAATCGACATCAAGCAGAATGTACTCATATCCATGACTATTGGGAAATGGGCCCATAAAATCAATGCCCCCACATATCAAAAACATATGAGATCTAAATGCTTTTCAGAGGCATTATGCCTCTCATTCCTATGGTTTCGTCCATCTTCTGACATTCAGTATAATGTTTGATAAAGTCTTCTGCATTTTTGAAGAGAGTTGGCCACCAAAGGCTGCATTGGAGTATTTTAGCCGTCGTACATCTCCCAGAGTGGTGTCCTCCTGATTCTCTGGCATGGTAATGCTCGAGGACACTTTGAACTTCCTCCTGAGGAGTGAACCTCCTCCAGATGCAATCCGCCCTCTAACAAAAGAGATATGGATCCTCCCACTAATAACAAAGAATATCCGGCATGAACTTGTTGACTTTGAGCTTTGGTCACTCTTGTGGAGTTCTCTTATACACAATATAATTCACAATATCGGCAAACCAGGGGAGCGAGGTGATTGACAAAATTGCTTCATCCGGGAAAGTTTTTATAATTTATGTGCATAATTAGAATACAATAAAACCATAAAAAATAAAATAAAATAGTATACTAAATACATAGATGGATATCTATACTTATACATACACATTATATACCTTTATTTATTTAAAAGTACATATTATATCAGAAAAATACAATAAAAATATATTTGTGCATATTTAAATAAGATATAAATGTATAAATTAAATTTATAAAATAATAAAATATAAAATAAGAATAAAATGCATATTATATAGGTAAATATACATTTATACTTGTAAAAATAAACATATAATAAATTAATCCATAAAAATAAATAAAATTGGATTAAAATGTAGGGTTTTTATCAACTGTGCCCCTTTGAGATATTGCAATTTCAATTATGCCCGTCCCTTTTTTTGAAATATCAGTTTTGCCCCTACCTTCTTGCAAAATTCACAATCCTGCCCTTTTGTAATATCAGTTATGACCCTACTTTACCTTAATAGAAGGGCACAATTGTGAATTTTGCAAGAAAGTAGGGGCATAACTGATATTCCAAAAGAGGGAGGGGCATAACTCAAAATTGCAATATCTCAGAGGGGCACAACCAATAAAAACCCTAAAATATAACATAAAATAATAAAAGTTTTATTTCATAAATTTTATTTAATTAAATCATTTTTTATTTTTTTTAAATTATTTACGATTTTCTATTCTATTTTTTCCTTAGCGATCCCTGTTGGACCAATGGGGAGTCGCCCACTGTTGAACACCGATCAACTTCTCTAACCCGAGTCCTAGTTATTACAGACCCCTTGGAGTGCCCCAGGGATGAGTTCTTCGTGACAGTAGGAGCCCCAGGGTCGAGTTCTTCATGACAGGATGAGCTCCACGTGCTCTAGGTACCCAGAGGAGTGGCATAGGAGAGTTCCCAATCATCTCCAGCAGTGCTCCCCATGAGGTCGATCTCTTTGGCTCCAGCCAAATTGAGTCATTCTTGCCAGTTTTTTTAGGTAGTTCTTAATCGTAGGTTTTGCTTTGTGTTTAATGTTATGCTTTCATTAGTAGTCGTAGCCTGTTATTATGATTTAGCTTCGTCGGAGCTCTTGAGCTCTGGCCATCGTCACCCATCGTTACTCCTGGTTCCGACCCACTTAATCGCCTCACTACCTAACCCTTTAAATTCTCCATCTGTAACCACTCGCAAGCCACCCATGTCGAACGTTTATCTGGAGATCGAATTCCAACCCATCAACCTCCGTCAGACTTCGCTTCCTTTACAATTTCACCATCGATCGCTTTCAAGTAATAGACATGGCAAGCTCCATTGCCTCATCGAGTCTTCTATCTTGTTTGTAGGTCCTAAAGAGCATGTTTGAGGGTTGATTGATTCAAAGAGTAACCCCAGGTCTGCTGAATAACCTTCGAGCTCCAGGGGTTGATCACCGACCCCTGGACCCATATGTGACCTCTTGAAGTTGCGGGGCACCAGCATGAACGTAAAGATACACTCGACGTAACCCAGGAGCCCAAAAGCTCGCTCTTCATCAATTCCAAACTCGCCTGGGGCGAGTTCTTCAGGAGTTCTTCCAACATATCTCTGCGTTATTGAATCAAGAGCCGAGTCCTAGGTGTGCAGCTGTCGTCAGATCAGAAGAGCTTCGACTGTCGGATCTCCTTGGGAGATCTAATATCATTCATAGCTGACGAAACGTCATCTGCTCATCTGGAGGCGACGCGTGTCAAGAGAAGGAATCTATGTCATCTGATCACGCACGTTAAGGGGGTAATTGCATATTGAGTCCTCTGTATTTTCATGTATTAGTATTTAATATTTATAATATCAGTTGTAGTTGTAAAACTAGTGTAATATTTTCAAAGAGGACCTCAAGCTTTTATTGATTCATATTTTGGTCCTTACCAGCTCAGCTTGCGCGTCGCCCCATGTGAGTTCACATTTTGCATAGAAGCCCTTTACACCTTCTGTAATTATAGTTCAATATTCGAATATTGGTTGTAAACTTTTTGGTATTTTGAATCTTGCACCCTACTCTTTAGTTTATTTGCAAATATACCCACATTAGATCAATTAATTTTTGTGTTTGTTTTCTATTTTCTAAAAATATCATTCATGCACCAAAAATTCTAAAAAATAGGAGAATGTGTCTGGTTGCTTGAGCTTTCACACCCAAATTTTTCTTTGCATTTTTTCATTTTTCCTATTTATTAAAAATTGAAATAATACATTGTATTCGTTATTTGCTTTAAAAAATTACAAAAAAATCATAAAACCATATTTAAAAATTCAAAAAAATCAGATTTCTTTATTATTGTATTTTGTGCCTCCAAACCAAAAATATCTAAAAATAGAAAAAGAAAATCACTAAAAGTTAAAAAGCTCCAAATTCCTTACAAAAATCATAAAATAATCTTTGAAAACACCAAAAATATTTCTTTTGGTTATGTATTTTTATTTATGAAAATTACTATATATTAAAATTAATTTTAGAATTTTTGAACCTATACTTTTATTTTTAAATATCGGATTCGGAATTATGTAATCAGAAAGAAAGTTGGTGTAGCTCCGATCGAGGATAAGATGCGAGAAAATCGCTTAAGATGGTTTGGACATTTGCAAAGAAGATCAGTTGATGCACCAGTTAGGAGATGCGAGTATTGGGATGTTGAGCCGGCTAAGAGAGGGCGAGGACGGCCCAAGAAGTGTTGGAAGGAGACCATACGAAGGGATCTTAGTTCTATGGAGATAAGTCCAGGATTGACTCAAGATAGATCTGAATGGAGGCGAAGAATCCATGTAGCCGACCCTACTTAATTGTGGGAAAATACATTGTTGTTGTTGTTGTACTTTTATTTTTAAATAACAAAATACTCCGTTCTATTTAAAAAAGTCCCCGATTTCGTGTTTTTTAGACTTTAAAAATACCTAAGAATTGGCAAATATTCTTGAAAATTTTAAAAAATTAGAAAAATATAAAAAACATAAAAATATTTTATTCTGTAAATTTTGGCTAATTTCAATTGTATTTATAATTATATTACCATATATTGTATATATAGTTGTATATAAACCTTTATTACAAATTTAAAAGAAAAGAAACTAAAATCAAAAAATTACAAAAAGAAAATAAAAATGTAAAAATGTAAAAAAAATATATAAATATAAAATATAAAAAAAGAAAAAGAAAAGGAAGTTTGTATTTTATTTTATTTTATTTAAAAACCCACAAATTAATTAATTAATTGAGTAAATATTATATAAATACACCATTATTATTTATTTATTATTTATTTATAAATAATATTTTTTGCTACCATGTATTTCTCCATGTGTTCGACACTCTACATACTTGCATCATATTTTGTAGAGTAAAATAAAATAAATTTTAACTTCACTTTTGTTTTGCATTGCTATACATATTCATGGGTTAATTGTTGTTTGAATTAGGATTTTCTGGGTTTGCCACAACGACTTTGTCTTCACCTTGTGAGGACATATTAGACCTGCAAAAAATCATGTTCAATAAATGGTGTCGTTGCTGTGGAGCAATCGAGGGTAGCCTTTAGTTGTACATTATACTATTTATTTTTATTTTCATTTTTTGCTATTTATTTTTTATATTTATTTGACTGCCTCTAATAATCTTTTTCTTTGTTGATATTTCTTGCGAGGAACTGACTGGCAACGGTGACTTCTTGGGAAGTTGACGCACCCTAGCTGACCAGGAGAGAGCAAGAGAAGGAGGCAAGGAGAGAGCAAAAAGAAGAGCAGTCTATTTTAGTTTTTTGTTTTACTTAGTGAGAGAGTATTTCCTTTTTATTTTTGTAAATTAATTTGTAATAATTTTGTACATTAGACACGGTCACATCACGAGGTCCAGTGCATGAGTGATTGTTCACTCGAGGGCCTCATCGGATTTTTCACGTTTTCTCGCTTTTTTTTCTTCATTTCATGAGTTTTGAGTTTTTCATTTTCTTTTATTTGTTTTGTGTTATTGAGCCCTATTTTAAGATTTTTTGGTCGATTTATTAGGTTCGAAGCCCTAATTAAATTGCATATACCTATAGTTACACTTGGATCTAGTCAAATCTAATTATTGGGTATTTGGATTGGAGACCACGCACAATGAGAGGCTCCACACAACGCTTGCAGGACCCAGTGTGGTTTGCACCGAGAAGCCTCCAAGACTAGAGCTTTGGTTTCTTTTCTAGATAGTCAACTCTTGTTCTTCACGCTAATAGTAATTAAAGTTTGTAGGGTGGTTTCATCGGCTTGCATTGCATATAGAGTAAGCTTCAATTCTGCTTACCATCTTGCATGAAGAGAGTCGGAGGCAAGGTGAGCATCTCTATCTGAGCATACATCATTGATTTACACTTGCATTGCTTTTCCAACTCCCTCCCTCTAATTTTGACGACGTAGGATACTAAAGGAATTAATTCCTCGTTAGGATTCGTGCTTTTTTATTAAAAATAAAAAAAGTGATACCCAATAAAATTGGGACTGCAAAATCTACTTGACCCTAAAAATCAAAAAGGAAAATCATTGTTTTGGGGAGAGTAACCCCTCATTGTATTCAGCATTTTATACTTGGCATGTACACATTAAGGATTAGTGTCTCAATCCCAGGCCTACATGCGTGCTTGTACATTTTTTTGTAATTATGTTTAATATATAAAGTTTGAATATTAGTTATAATTTTGGGGATATTTATATTGTTCCCCTATGCTTATTTTAAATTGCAAATATGCCCCTGCTAATGCTTTAATTTCTTAGTATGTTTTCCATTTATCAAAAATAACATACGTGCTTCAAAACTCTCGAAAAAATAGGGTTAAATTCTTGATTTCTTGTAGTTTCACATTATAATTTTCGAACAATATTTTAGGATTTTTTCTTATTTTAGAAAAATCAAAAATAGCTCTGATATTCCCTGTTTGCAGTATAAAATACCAAAAAAATATTAAAAAATATTTTTAAAAATTCCCAAAAAATAGTGTATATTTATTATAGTATGTAGTCCCCTAGACCAAAAATCCTTACAAATAGAAAAAGGAAATGATAAAAAATAAAAACTACAAAATCCTATAAAAAATTATAAAACCTCTTCTAAAAATCTAAAAATATTTGTTCATGACCTATATTTTTACATATATATTAGAATATATAAAAAATAATTTTAGAAAATTCTGACTTTATTTTTATTTTTAATTTCCAAAACAATCCGGCCTATTCATTTAATCCATGATTTGGGATATTTTTGACTTTCAAATTACGTTAAAATTAACAAAATTACTTGAGAAATCACAAAATAGTAAAAAGTTATAAAAAACCCAAAAATATTTGATTTTGTTATTTTTGATTATTTTTACTTTTATTTATAAGTTAATTACCCTATAGACTATTATATATACACATATATTAGTATATAAGTCATCATATTATTTCTTATTATAAATATTTAAAAATTATTTTAAAAAAGTATTTTTAAGATATATATTTAAGTAAACTTTTTTATACCCACATTTTTTAATGAGTGTGCATAACTATATACATATATACATATATACATATATTATTTATTCATAAATAATATTAAGTGCTACATCGTGTATTCCCTGTGTTTGACACCCTACTCTACTTGTCACTATACATATTTATTTGTAGGGTTTATAATAAATTTTGATTCACACCTGCTTATTCATTGATTGATATCTTTGTCTTGATCTCTTGGAGGAGTCACCTCAGCGACTTCTCTCCCACCTTGTGTGGAGCGTACGACTCTCTCCTCCGATTCGAGTGGCTAAATAAATGGCATCGTTGCTGGGGAGCAATGGATTGTAGCACCTTTTTGTATATACAGTTGCATATTATTCTTTATTTACTCTCTGCTTATTTTATTTTGATAATTATTTGATTGTTCTAATACTTGTTTCTTGTTGATCTTTCTTGCTTGGGACCTCTTGACGAGGGTTATCTCTTAGGAGGTGGATGCACCCGAGGTGAACAGAGGTTGGCATTCACTTGTGAGCCAGACCAGGAGAGAGCAGAAGAGGGAAGCTTGGAGAGGAGAAGAGAAGCCAGACTTAGCTTTTATTTTCATTTTTGTGAGAGATTGTGTCATTTTATTTTAAAAATAATTTTGTAATAATTTGGACACTACAATACTTAGTGAGGTCCAGTGCTGGGGTGTCTATTCTCATGGGGACCTTATCGCGGACTTTCGTGTTTTATCATCCTTCTTTTATTTTGTTTCATGCAATTTGAGCTTTCCACCTTTGTTTCTATTTGTTTTCTGTAAGCAAGCCCTTAGACATAGGTTGATTGACTCAGTAGCTAGGTCCAAAGCCCTAATTATATTGCATGCACCTATAGTGATACGTGCTTGGACTTAGTCAAATAATTAGTTGCAAATTACACGAATTTGGAACCACGAGCCATGAGAGACCTCAGACAATGCTTGTAGGGCCCCTTGTGGCGGGCACCAATAGGTCTCCGAGATCAGACATTTAGGATCCATTTTTGAGTAGTTGGTATTTGTTTCTTCCTAATAATAGAAGCTACTTTTTAGGACGTTGTCTCGCTTTTGCATATCGCCGTATAGTATAAATATTTCAATTCTGCCTTGCATCCCACAGGAGAGAGCTGTGAAGCACTATAAGTAATTCTAACTTTGCATGCATCATTAGTCACTAAAGCGAGTTTTCCATCTTAGTGATGACTTTCATGGCTTTTTCGCTTTTTCCCCATGTGTTTATATCACTTAGGGCATAAAGGAACAATACGAAAAATCGTTAGGCGGCTTGCTCTGAAAAATACTCAAAACGAAAACTAAAAAGGGACTGCTAAATAAACTTGACCTTAATTAAAATTTGTAATGAACCATTCATTGTTTGGGGTTCATAAAGCCCCCATTGTTTTCAAGTACACTCCAGAAAGAGTGAGGCGCGACCCGCTAAGGATTAAAGCCCAAATTCCGATCTATGGCACCTTGATTATCACCTGGGTTGGCGAAGTATTGGCTCTCTTATCGTATGTGACTGAGTAAGGCCTTTTCGAGCATGGTGTTCCCACCTTGTGCGGAGCATTCGACTTGGTCTGAAGTACTAAGCTTAGGACACGCCCTCACAGGTGTGTCTGTCTCTTCAGTTTATGCCCGAGTAGGTCCTTGCATGCTCACAGGTGATTCTATTGCGAGCGTGGTTTGAAGTATTGGTTTCGCCTATCGGCTTCCTCTCTCTATTTCTTTGGTTGAGTAGCCGCCCAGGCACGAGATCAAGGACCTTTCAATGCGCAGATCACATGTTACAAAGGAGGTGGAAGAAGTACGGGGCACTGGCCTGGCAGTATACATGCTCCTATAGGGTTAGCGTACTTAAGAACTTGTTATAAGATTGTCGAATAATAACAATAAAATTGAAAAGATAAAAATATAGTTGAGCTCTTACAGCTTCACATGTGTTGAGTGGGTGAATCCGTCCTTGTCTTCTGTTTGTTTGAATTATATTTAGGTTGAAAGATCAGTTCTGCACATTTTATGCCTTTTTCACTTTCTTGTATTTTATTTCTCAATTGATCTCCCGCTCGCTTTGAGCCTTCTACTATTTTACACTTCATTTACTCCTTGTTTGACCACTGTATCATTCTTCCATTCTCGATCTCCTCTTGAACTTCGAGATGGTGACACATGGATGGCTTAGTCAGGACCCCACTGACACCTACATCGATTCCATGTGCTCGTCTTCTCCAATAATTCAGGTTGTTTCTCAAGAACAAAGTTTGGACTCCATGAACTGATCTCCAGACTCTCCATATTCTCTAATAATTTGGGATCACTCTTGTCTCGAACTCTGCCTAATTTGGATGACCATTGATTTCACTCCTTACAACTCGCCATCCTTAATGAAATTTTGTGTTGACCTTAACACAGAATGATTTTCAACATACGGTGCTTCAATACAAACTGATCAGGGCATCATTCCGTGTGCAATTCATGAGCCTGATCTCGCTCCAGAAATTCTCTCAGATTCAGAGTCAGAAACAAATATAAAGATGGCTCCCAGAGGAAAAGGGAAGGGACCGCAGCACCCACCGCAGCCATAACCAAAGACAAAGGATCTCTTATGTTGAATTCAAAAGATTTCAATATAAGAGTACTTCAACATTTATACATGCTTCATTCAATTCATACAATATGAAAATTATGAAGCTTCATGAATGACTTATGTATAGATGGTAGAATTATGATACTCATCATATCTACATACATCTTAACTCTTAAAGACTTTGGTTCATGTAGGTGCTCAAATATTTTGAATACATCATCTCTTATAGAGCCATCATTCTGCATGCTGCAGTGAACCATGTCATTCATGATTAAATGTCGAGAGCACATATCTATGCCAGAACATCTTGTATTTTATAAGGATTACTTGACAATTACGATCATCATTGACATGTCACTTCTAAAGTACATTCGATGAGAAATCAAGATTATAGAGACATACAAATCCTAGGTTGTGTCCTATTGTCTATTTAATTGTCTTTCCTCGTTATTATGAGGAAACTTGCACATTGCAACCACATACATTATGTGTACGGTGTGCCCGCATAGCAAACTTCACCCAAGCAGCACATGCATCCATTCACGAGGCTGGGGAGATATTTACAGAGTTGCAAGAGAAATGTCCCCATAACGACATTCCTAGGACTAGCCTAGTCCAACACTTCTTTAGGGGACTCACAGTTGAACATCGGAAGCTCGTGCATGTCGTGTGTGGCGGCTCACATTTCAACAAAGACGAGGACATCGTCTGTTAGATCTTTGAGGAGATGGCTGAAGGAGAGGTCGCCTTGTCGTCGCTCCATGCCTATCAGCATTAGCCTCACACTATCCAGTAGCCAATTCATATGACGTCGGACAGGGACAAAAGATCCAACTTGAGCATTATAGGGAGCCACTTATCCAAGGTGGATATCATATAAAAACGATCATAGGACCTCGAGAAACTTATTGTGATCGAACAGAGGACACAGAATCTGGAGAAGTTGGATCAGATTACCAAGCAGCTAGAGCTGATGGTCAGCACAATCAGTTCCTGCAACTTCATGTCTGCATCGGCTACTACTCCCACTGAGTCGGAGGAACCAGCATCACCACAGCCTCCTCAGCAAAGTCAGACCCAGCCATCGGTCCAACATGTATATTATGTGCAAACCCTAGAACCGACATCTCCACAGCAGAAGCTCGTGGTCTACCGGCCTGAGTCCTAACCTATGCAAGATCCATGTTTCTCTCCTCCACCTCTCATTCAAGAGGTGAATGGTGTATGGGCCAATGATGCACAATATTCACATCCAGGCGGACCTCAATAGGGCCAACAGTCAAGCAACCGCCAGTTCCTTCAATGGTAAGGAGGGAGATTTTTCCAGAATCAACCTCAGTTCCACCATCAGTCTCCGCCATACAATGGCAATTAGAGATAGAATTAGTACCAACAACTGCAGTACCAGTTCTACTAGAAGAATCAACAGTATGTGGTTATTCCCTACCATAACTATCCTTCTTAGCATCAACAACAGTACCACACCTCTCCTCAGTACCATCCTCAGCAGTCGCACCAGCAGCCCACACACAAGTTCCAGCATCAGCGTGGCCCGCACGTTGACTCGTCCGAGGTTGCCCCTCCAACAAACCACGCCTTGGATTATTTGACTCATCTAGTGAAAAGCCTAGCAGAGATGAGCCAAAAACCTAATGACCTTACCACTACGAAAATTTCCATTTCAGCACAAGTGGAGGCTAACCCAATAATTTTAGGAAGAAAGAGCAGGTAGTTTGTAATGTTCTAGCCGGTATAAAAGAGTCATATATGCTTGATTTGTTTTTATCTAATGTTTTCACTCTTCTCAGGAGCGGTAGGACCTTGCAGCCATCAGCCACATGCAAAGGAAATAATAAAGCTTCACCGGGTGAATAATCATCTTCTGCATCAGTCGATGATGGAAGTAGTAGGCTATGTCTATCATGTAACTAATTTAAAAATTAGATGGTCATGTCTTGTACTGTAATATATTTTCACTTATTGCAGGATTCAAGATAAATAAACAGATGTCAATATGAAAAATGGAAACACACCATTCAGGGGCGGAACCATGATTTTTATCAAGGGGGGCCAAGTATACATCTATCATGTATAAGTATAAAAATGAAAAAAAATTGTATTTCCAAATTATATTTTTTAAGTAGAGTTAACAATTTCAAATGTGATTTTTAAAATTTGATGAACTTACCATGCCAATGTTATTTAAGTTTTTCAATAAGGTATAAATTATTTTTTCCAATTGTAATTTTTTAATAGTTTTAGTTAAAAATTTTCATATTTAAAAAGAAACCACATTTTTTCTATTACAAAGATAATTTAACAAAATGGGAGAGACAAATAAGTCCCAATCTTATTTTATATCAAATTATACTTATAATATTAATATATTAAAAGTGAGTGGAAAGATTTTTTTAAAAAAATAAAGGATGTAATTAATGTTTTTAAGTAAAAGAAAGGATGGAGAGAGGTAAAGTGAGTAGAGCTAATTTTTTTAACAAAAACTGCATTGATGGGATTCAAACCATAATTCAATAATTGAAGGATGCAACACTTTACCAGTAATACATTAAACATTTAGTGATAATTTTTGAAATTATTCTTTCTATATTTAAATGTGGAGCAGGGGCCATACCAAAAATTAACAACAATATATAAGTCAAGTGGAATAATTAGGAGGTGGGGCTGATGAATCCGCGATTCATCATCGCAATATCTTGATCTTAGCAAAATCCCCAAGTAAAATTCCAGAAAAATGTCCATAAAATCAATAAATTAACAAAATGACTCTTGTAAATAAAATACACTAATTATTGTATGTAAGATTGTACAAAATGAATTAACAATAAAAAGCCGCAAAAATAAAGGAGTTTTATACTTGTAAATAGCCCGAAACTTCATGTATTTTTAATAATTTCATTTCAACTCCTTTTTGCCTAATTCTTTCTCTAACTTGTTTATAAAAAAGTATATAAAAATACAAAACAAATTTCACCTCAAATAAATGCTCTTAGATCCCAAAGAGAAAAAGCCGTAAAGTCCAACTTCCAAGCCAAATTCCCGCTCCGTATGAACTCCAAATTCACCAAACTCACTTTTAAAATTCAAGTTAGAAAATTATCTATCAACGGAAGTGGTTTCATTAAAATCAGAGCTCATTCGCAAAAGTTGGGTTTTGGGACCTAGATGTACATTGTACATTATGTATATATTCATTCTTTAGTCATTTTTTATTTTATCTTTCTCAATTACTAAAAGTACAAAAAAAATTATGATTGTGTTGTATTTTGATTATTGTATTTTATTGTATTTTTTCGTTGTAAATATCTCTTATTAAAAAGATAAAAAAATACATATTAGAAAAGCAAACAAAAAATTGTACAGTTGTATGTATTTACTTGTAAATTCACCACTATTTTTTCTCTCTTTATTTTTGTTGTATTTAAAGTAGCATACTTTATATCATTATTTATTTATTTATTCCCATTCTCTACAATAACTTCCAATTTCCTCCATTAACCACCAAGTCTTCATCTAACCTCCATTCCATTCCACCATTTTTTTAACCTCCCATTCAACTCCACCATCTTTCTAACTCCCATTCTTCTTCTCTTTATATTCATATGTACATCCTCATTTTTCCCGATCCGCCATTCTAATAGAAAAGGGAGAGAGCTTGGAGTGTTTTGTTGGTGACAGCGGCGAGACATCTTCCTCAAGCGACGACCTCCTTCAGGCGAGATCCGCGGAGCTCCGCTCCGCGTCACGAGTTCCCCATCGAGCTCGCTCAGCCTCTTCGATTTTATTTCGCCAATCGGATCAAGGTGACGACAGGAGTCCAGCGTAGCTGCTCCGCCTATCCGGCGAAGATTCAGGTAAGTATTCCTCCTCATTTCTCTCGTTGTTTTATTTTATCTAATATCTTGTTTCCTTGTCATTTGAATCACCATCATTAATTTTTTTATCCATCACATCCCCATTTTTTTAATTTTCATATTATCGCGATCAACCCACCATTATATTTGCATTTGTTTACACTTGTCATTTTGCATTTTGTTCATTTTTCTTTGTTGAAACAAAACAAAAAAAATTAAAAGCATTTGTTTATTTTGCATTCGTTCATTTTCAGTTTAAATAAAAAATTCAAAAAAATCAAAAAAAAATATTTGCATTAAAGTAGTAAAAAAATTCAAAAAAAATTAAAAAAAACGGGGCAGCAGCAGGTCACCGCCGCCCCCTCCATCCACGACAGCGGCCACCCGCCGCCCCCTTTTTGCAGCCACCAGCCGCCGGTGGCCGTCGACGCTCCTCCTGCGACCGGCCACTGCACGCAGCCGCCTCCAGCCAAGCTCGACTCCTCCCGCGCGCGGCGCCGCGTCCCCACGCCTACGCGCGGCTCCGCCATCGCCACCACCCGTGTTTACCGCAGGAGCCCCCATCGCCTGTCCCCGTGCCTCTCAGCCAACGCCGTCGTCGGCCTCGCCCTCCTGTGCGCGGTGCGGCGCCTTCCTCGCGGCCGCGCACGGCCGAGCAGCCGCCGCCGCCCCCCCTATCCGTTGGGTTCCTCTTTCGTGACCTCCCAAGAAGAAGAAGGTTCTTTTCTTTGTTTTTTTTATTGTAAATATTGCCAGTGTGTCCTTTCTTGTTTTCATAATTACAAACAAGTCCCTGTACATGCTTTTGTGTTGATTTTTTTCTGAATTTGCACAAAGACCCTTGTGTTTGTGTTTTAATTTGGACACCATTTATGCATCTTTTTGTTCAATGAAAAATACCTCTGTGATGAGCAACTAATTGTCTACATTTTCACTATTTAATTGTATTTTTGTGAGTCATAGGTAATTAATTAAAAACGGTTAACTGAAATTCTGTGTATTTTACCCAATCTGGACTCTTGAATTTATATCTCACAAACGATTGCTCTAAAAATTCCACAAAAATTATATATGATGCCTTGATATGTGATGAACTCACTGTCCAAATTTCATCTAAAATGGAGATGTCAGTACCTGGAATAATTTATAGAGTGGATTTAGTGTTTGATTTTTAATTAAATCTACATAAATCATTTTTGCAAAATTTCAACTCTCTTGGATTGCTTATGAAAACATCTTTTTGAGATTATTTGCATTCTGATTAATTTGCCAATGTGGATTTATTAGAAATTATTTACTCATTTTCACTCTGTTTTCACTAAAAAATCCATAAAAAATTCATAACTTGTCAAAAAAATCCAAAAAACTTACTGTAGTCTCCTTGCATCATGTTTTAGTTCCAGTAAAAGTTTCATAATTTTTGCTTACTGTTTGTGTGAGAAATTGCGAAAAAACCCATAAAAAGTGTGCATTTTTCATTTTTGTATTTTAAACCTAAAAAATACAAAAAAAATGTGTTTTCTGTTCCCCACTGGATTAGGACTTTAGGAAAAATATAATTTGGCTGAATTGGATTAATTTGACACTAAAATTAATTTGGCCAATTGTGTGATTTCTTAGTGTCTTGATTCACCCGCATTTTGCATTTGCTTTGGTTTTTGCAAAAAAAAATAAAAAAAACCGCACTGAAATTTAGACCTAAGTTTTTGAATTAAACCCAAAGTTGTTCCTTTGCCTCCCTGAGTTCGACCCCGGACTTGCCCGGGATATAAATTAAGCCGAGACACTCTTCACAGAGATTTTCTCTCGGTTCTGACCGAACCGCTAAGTACACGTATTACAACGTGACCAAATTAAATATAGTATTCAGCGACTCGTCAGATGGCACCGTTGCCGGGGGGCAAATGGCTTAGGGACTAATTTAAAATTTTGTATTTAGATTTTCGCTTTCTTGGGTAGTCTGACCCCCGAGCCACTTGTATTTATTCCATTTTTTTGCAATTATCTTTCCTTCTCATTTTTTTGTATATATTTTGTTTTTGAACTCTCTAACATAAATCTTATTTTTCTTGCGAGGGCCCGGTGAACTTGGAGTGCATCGGAGGTCGACGGACGCGACGTGCGCCGACTGCTGAAGTGCGAGGAGAATTAATTTAATTTCGAGAGCATTTCTTTTCATTTTTGTAATTATTATTGTAATAATTTAGGTAATTCTCACTTTCCAGCGGCTCTTGTTTGAGAGCTCGCGCTTGTATCCGGACTGGACATTTGACCCGCTCGTGGTCGTGTGGTTGATTGACGTAGAATAGGACTTGCACTCACGGCTCTCAAAGAATTTTTATTAGAATATCTTTATTGCTTGTGATCGTAATTTTTAGGACTACACATCACATATAACGAGATGCACTTAGACCGCAGAGCTATTACTCAAATTTAACTTGTTCATCACTCACTAATAGAACTGCCTGTCTAGGAACGGTTTTCTCGTTTGCATTCATATAGTATAAAATTTCAATTCTGCCTTGCATCCCGCATGTAGAGCGCGAGGATCACTGTAAGTCTTCTGAACTGGGCATGTATCATTGATTTCATTATTTGCATCGACTTTTCTCGACTCCCTCCCCATGGTTTTTGAAACATAGGTTAAAAGGAAATCGGGACTGATCGTTAAGCGTGCTTTGTTTGGTGGACTAATCAAGTGATAACCAAACTTAAAATCAGGACTGCTAATTAGAGTTGACCAAAAAAACTGATTAAAACTAACACTTGTTTTGGGAGAGCAAAACCCTCATTGTATGCTTGGTTAATTGTGATTGTTGAGAGGTGAGTACGCATCCCTAGGATAGTGCCCAAAACCTACTTTTTAGCCTTGCGTAATTGGATTTATATGTTGATTTATCACCTAATTAAAACTGAAAAGATAAACAGTCGGACTTTTACGACCATCACTGTGTTGAGTAGGTGAGCTCAGGGTTTGCTCTTGTGTTTGTTTGTTTGTGTGTTATTCGGTGCACTTGCACGCTTTCTTCCTCGATCCGCTTCATTCTCCCATCTCCCTTCCAAGATGTCAGAATTTTGGTCATCATATCCAAGTCACCCTTCTTCGACCATATTCCGATCATATCCACCCACTTATTCCTCCTCATACCCATACACCGACCGCAAAGTCAGAACTCCGACTGACTTCTCCACTTCTTCGTCCTTCTCACCTACCCCACATTCTTACACCCATGACCCACAACCACTCTGTATTGACTCACCACATTCTTGTCTGCTTGCTGGAATCAAGAAACCAATCGAAGAGCAAGCGACTGCTGAGATGAATGATTGGCATAATCAGTTGACCCCACATACCTCACTTTCACCTCGAGTTGGGACAGAACAACAATTTCCATATACACATCCCGACTTAACCTTTGGGTACAACATGGTCGACCAGACAAATCGAATGGAGAGGCCTGCACCGTACGATCTTCCTGACTTGATTGACCTGAGTGATAAAGACCACATTAACCAACCTTCATATCACCCATTCGGAGAGCCGACATATACAGGGGATTGGATTCATGCGACTAATTTACAGACCCCCTGTCTACTAACTCCACCAGATGAGGCTTCGACCAACATCTGCCATACAGATAGACCATACTCAACCCAATATTACATGCCTGAGTCAAGATGTGTTGAGTATAAGATCCCAAGTTCTCAGCGGTATCCTCCAACTGAGCAGATTTCTCTCATGATGTGTCATGAGAACTTATTAGAGGATGACATTTGTAGACCGATAAAGAGTCCAGGTAGGAATGTGGATCATGGATCTTGCGGATTGAATTTCGAAAACCTGGAAGACACCGGATTGACCACACATCATGTACAGCTGGAGTCCCTTCTACCTCCCTCTTCTACTAACCACTTTCCCTCCAAACTAGAGTCTGTACATTCTCCTAGTCCTCCTTCACCTACCAAAAAGACCAAAAAAATGAAAACTCAGAAAATACCATAAAAATTAAAAAAGGAAAAGATCTAAAAAAATTGGATCCTGCGGTTAGGGAAGCATTGGATAGAAAGTTGATTTTTGAGCTTCCCTTAATAATGGCCATTGAGCACTTTCCCGACCTTAAAAGAATTGTGAGAAGTAAATTGATGCCTAAAAGGTCGGGAAATAAGAGAACAAGGACTGAGATACATATAGTGTCTATGGCCACATCTTTAATGATAGGGAGAAAAACCAAGAGCCGCAGAGTAAAGCAGTTACCTAGATTTGATTGTGAAATCAAAGATACCACATTCACCCATGCAAGAATCGATGATGACTTACCGATTAATATCCTCCCGAACTCCGTGTTTGCCAAGCTCAAACTCGGATCTGCCAAGAAGTCAAGAGAGATCATTCAGTTGGCAGATCGAACCATTAAACGGTTGAGAGGAACCATTTCAGTCATCGTCACTTTCCAAGGTGCTCTACTGGAGATAGACTTCACGATCATTGACATTGAGCACCGAGGAGAGTTCACCCAGTCTCCGATCATTCTTGGGAAGCCGTTCTTACCCTTGGCTAAGGCAACTATAGATTGTAAGACTCGGGAGATCGATTTTTCTCTGCATTGGGAGCACTCCGACCTCACCCGATCTTTGAGGACACACGATATTCCAAGGTAACCCGTAAAGTTGCAGACAGTCGTGACCTTTGAGAGACAGTTGAGTCCCGTCTCTCTACTACACCTGAGATACCGACTGTCCAGACGACCATTGGTTTAGAGACTTCCTACAACCACACACCGCCTACTGCTTGCACCACCACCACGACAGCTTCTAGAGAGGACTCACGACCAGAAGCTATCATTGAGTCGGACATGACCTTTGTGGATTGCCTTGATCATTTCGATGATCCGACACAAGAACCTAACAATATCAAGCCAACTGAGAACACTGTTCCTTATCAGAGACTTGTGCTGACCCTGCAGGAGTATTATAATGCATATGGTGACTCATCTGATGATGAACCTCTGGTCAGAACCTCACACACACCACATCCAGGACATACACCAAAGGAGACAACTGGGACCAAATTGACCAATCTTGATAAATCGGTTGCTCCATCCTCTAGTCGGTCATCTGGTAAGAAGAAGACGGGTGTTGATTCCTTGAGGTGTTCCCCCGAACTCCTTAGGACGTATCAATCCCCTCTTCCTCTTGATGCTTCAGGTTCTAGAAAACCGACTAAGAAGGTTACCTTCGATGTTCCAGAGAAGGAACTTTCTGAGGAGTCCTCATCAGGTCCGGATGAGGTGATCTATATGAGTGAGCTTAGTTCGGTTGTTCTGAAGCCATACTTGAGCAAGCAGCCGTGTGTCGACCCCCGTTGGACGTTCCCCACACCTCACTATTATTCTTCGGAGGACGATTCTGACAGCGACACAAGTGTATACTACCCACCCCATCGCTCCTGCAAGAAGGTCCGTCACAAACCTTCTTGATCCTTGTATATTCTCCCTCCTCCTTGTACATATTTTCCTTCCTTTATTCACCTCCCTCCCTCATGATTCGCATCACTCGCCCCAGTTCCGTATCGTTTTCATTTTTGTGGCTATACTTAAGATGACTAGATCCTGCGTATAGGGGGTGAGTGACCCGATTTGCTCCTTCTCTTCTTTTTTCCTTTTTGTATATTCTTTCCCATTCTCATCGGTCCCCAATTCTTGTGTTCTTTCCAATACTTAGGCTGACCAGAGCCTGAGTATAGGGGGACCGATGCCCGTTGTGTATTATCCACATTTTTTTTTCACTTCTATTCTTTTCACCCACTTATACTTAGTACGAGCTATGGCTTTTTGTCATCTTGTGCCATGAGGACATAACACAAGCTAAGTATAGGGGGGCATGTATATATTACATATATACTTTACCCATACCTCGTACTTTCACGTATTTTTGTATATATTATACAATAATTATGGGGTAGGTAAAAAATTCAAAAAAATCTCTTAAAAAACAAAACAAAAAAAACTTTTTCCTATAAAAAACTCTTTTTCCTTATTTGCAAAAAAAAACTTTTCAAAAAAAATCCTCTTAAAAAAACTTTTCAGAAAAATCCTCTTAAAAAAAACTTCCTCAAAAAAAAAGTTTTTCTTATTTACCTATCTTTTTCAAAAAAAACTCTTGAAAAAAAAGAGAAAAACTTTTCTAACAAAAAAAAACTTCTTCGCCTTTGTTTATAAAAAAAAACCTTTTTGAAAAAAAACTTTTTCTAAAGCTTTAAAAAAAATCAATCATAAAAAAAATTAAAAAAAACTAACTAATAAGTTGGTTTAATCCCTAACACAATTCACTTCACAAGACTAGTGATGTTCAAGAACACTTGGTTTATGAGGTCTTGAGATTTTGAGTTAACCAGCCTTAGTCATTAGGGTCCTTGACTTAATTATTCACATTTGCCTAGTTTGAAAGATTTGTGTGCTATATTGCATGCTTAGTCTCTACCTTAAGAATATGATCAGCACCTCACGTACACGACTGCAGTTATGATGAGATGAGTTGAAATTTCACTTGAGGAACTGGGATGAGGGATTTGAGTTTGGACTTGATTTAATGATGCTCGAGGATGGGATAAAATCAATGAAGGCTTCATGAAACCAGAGTGTCAGCACATGTAGCCAGTATGAGAACATGGTTCTTGTACTATCTCTTGACATTTACCTATGTACCAGGGTGTGATAAAATAAAAAAATTGTTGATCAGTGTGCGCCAACTCTTGGTAAAAGCAGTGGAGCTAGCCAAAAAATACTAAAAGCAATGAAATGTCAAATAAAAGCTCTCATTCCACAAAGTCAATTATCAAAAGAGCTTCCACCAAAGGCGAGCGCTCCCAACCATTTCAAAGTGTCCACTTGGACCACCGCTATTAGGACCAGGAGTCGGGCTTGCACAAAAAAAGGGCTCTGCTTCATAAATGCTACAAGTCTGGGTGTACAAGGTACGATAGGTACTCAAAAAAGGCACACCCCTGTGTACTCCCAGGAAAACAAGTGCAGACGACTCCAACTTCTCTTGACGGACGCACTGATCAACACCAAAAAAATATGCGTTGAGTAATAAGGCACTCGAGAGGATCCTTGTTCCAATAAGAGGGAGAGAAGAAATGACACAATCCTATGCCCTCCATCAACTGGCCTTCCATCTACACTTTTAAGTCTGACAACTAAAGAGACGGTGGATTGGTTGCAAGAAATGGTTTATTCCCTAGTGTTGAGGATCGGGTCCTTAGGAGAGTCTCTTGGACTGGAACCTTTTGTGACGTTGTGACTCTACTCTTGTAACTGCGGTCAACACTTAAAGTCATATCCCTACTATATATGTATACCAAGAGAGTCTGATGATTAGTGAAATTGGATACCTTTTGACTAGAGCTTGGTTCAGCTTAGAATTTTAGGATCTCTAAAACCGAGAGTTCTTGAACGGATCAAATCTTGTATTCACATGTACAATCAGGGGTTAATCCAACTTATTCATTCTTTATTTGCTCGAGGACTAGAAAAGTTTAAGTATAGGGGGGTGATGAATCCGCGATTCATCATCGCAATATCTTGATCTTAGCAAAATCCCCGAGTAAAATTCCAGAAAAATGTCCATAAAATCAATAAATTAACAAAATGACTCTTGTAAATAAAATACACTAATTATTGTATATAAGATTGTACAAAATGAATTAACAATAAAAGGCCGCAAAAATAAAGGAGTTTTATACTTGTAAATAGCCCAAAAATTCATGTATTTTTAATAATTTCATTACAACTCCTTTTTGCCTAATTCTTTCTCTAACTTGTATATAAAAATGTATATAAAAATACAAAAATACAAAACAAATTTCACCTCAAATAAATGCTCCTAGATCCCAAAGAGAAAAGGCCGTAAAGTCCAACTTCCAAGCTAAATTCCCGCTCCGTATGAACTCCAAATTCACCAAACTCACTTTTAGAATTCAAGTTAGAAAATTATCTATCCAAGGAAGTGGTTTCATTAAAATCGGAGCTCATTTGCAAAAGTTGGGTTTTGGGACCTAGATGTACATTGTACATTATGTATATATTCATTCTTTAGTCATTTTTTATTTTATCTTTCTCAATTACTAAAAATACAAAAAATTATGATTGTGTTGTATTTTGATTATTGTATTTTATTGTATTTTTTCGTTGTAAATATCTCTTATTAAAAAGATAAAAAAATACATATTAGAAAAGCAAACAAAAAATTGTACATGTTGTATGTATTTACTTGTAAATTCACCACTATTTTTTCCCTCTTTATTTTTGTTGTATTTAAAGTAGCATACTTTATATCATTATTTATTTATTTTTTTCTCATTCTCTACAATAACTTACATTTTCCTCCATTAACCACCAAGTCTTCATCTAACCTCCATTCCATTCCACCATTTTTTTAACCTCCCATTCAACTCCACCATCTTTCTAACTCCCATTCTTCTTCTCTTTATATTCATATGTACATCCTCATTTTTCCCGATCCGCCATTCTAATAGAAAAGGGCGAGAGCTTGGAGTGTTTTGTTGGTGACAGCGGCGAGACATCTTCCTCAAGCGATGACCTCCTTCAGGCGAGATCCGCAGAGCTCCGCTCAGCGTCACGAGCTCCCCATCGAGCTCGCTCAGCCTCTTCGATTTTATTTCGCCAATCAGATCGAGGCGACGACAGGAGTCCAGCGTAGCTACTCCGCCTATCCGCGAAGATTCAGGTAAGTATTCCTCCTCATTTCTCTCGTTATTTTATTTTATCTAATATCTTGTTTTCTTGTCGTTTGAATCACCATCATTAATTTTTTTATCCATCACATCCCCATTTTTTTAATTTTCATATCATCGCGATCAACCCACCATAATATTTGCATTTGTGCACACTTGTCATTTTGCATTTTGTTCATTTTTCTTTGTTGAAATAAAACAAAAAAATTAAAAGAATTTGTCTATTTTGCATTCGTTCATTTTCAGTTTAAATAAAAAATTCAAAAAAATCAAAAAAAATTATTTGCATTAAAGCAGTAAAAAAATTCAAAAAAAAAATAAAAAAAAACAGGGCAGCACCAGGTCACCGTCGCCCCCTCCATCCACGGGCAGCGGCCACCCGCCGCCCCCTTTTTGCAGCCACCTGCCGCCGGTGGCCGTCGACGCTCCTCCTACGACCGGCCACCACGCGCAGCCGCCTCCAGCCCAGCTCGACTCCTCCCGCGCACGGCACCGCCTCCCCACGCCTGCGCGCGGCTCCGCCATCGCCACCACCCGTGTTTGCCGCAGGAGCCCCCATCGCACGTCCCCGTGCCTCTCAGCCAACGCCGCCGTCCGCCTCGCCCTCCTGTGCGCGGCGCGACGCCTTCCTCGCGGCCGCGCGCGGCCGAGCTGCCGCCGCCGCCCCCCCTATCTGTTGGGTTCCTCTTTCGTGACCTCCCAGGAAGAAGAAGGTTCTTTTCTTTGTTTTTTTTATTGTAAATATTGCCAGTGTGTCCTTTCTTATTTTCATAATTACAAACAAGTCCCTGTACATGCTTTTGTGTTGATTTTTTTTGTTTTCTGATTTTGCACAAAGACCCTTGTGTTTGTGTTTTAATTTGGACACCATTTATGCATCTTTTTGTTCAATGAAAAATACCTCTGTGATGAGCAACTAATTGTCTACATTTTCACTATTTATTTGTATTTTTGTGAGTCATGGGTAATTAATTAAAAATTGTTAACTGAAATTCTGTTTATTTTACCCAATCTGGACTCTTGAATTTATATCTCATAAATGATTGCTCTAAAAATTCCACAAAAATTATATATGATGCCTTGATATGTGATGACATCACTGTCTAAATTTCATCTAAAATGGAGATGTCTTGTCTTGGAAAAATTTATAGAGTGGATTTAGTGTTTGATTTTTAATTAAATCTACATAAATAATTTTTGTAAAATTTTAACTCTCCTGGATTGCTTATGAAAACATCTTTTTGAGATAATTTGCACTATGATTAATTTGCTAATGTGGATTTATTAGAAATTATTTACTCATTTTCACTCTGTTTTCACTAAAAAATCCATAAAAAATTCATAACTTGTCAAAAAATTCCAAAAAAAATATTGTAGTCTCCTTGCATCATGTTTTAGTTCCAGTAAAAGTTTCATAATTTTTGCTTACTGTTTGTGTGAGAAATTGTGAAAAAACCCATAAAAAGTGTGCATTTTTCGTTGTTGCATTTTAAACCTGAAAAATACAAAAAAATGTGTTTCCTGTTCCCCACTGGATTAGGACTTTAGAAAAAATATAATTTGGCTGAATTGGATTATTTGACATTAAAATTAATTTGGCCAATTGTGTGATTTCTTAGTGTCTTGATTCACCCGCATTTTGCATTGCTTTGGTTTTTGCAAAAAAAAAAATTAAAAAAAAACCGCATTGAAATTTAGACCTAAGTTTTTGAATTAAACCCAAAGTTGTTCCTTTGCCTCCCAGAGTTCGACCCCGGACTTGCCCGGGATATAAATTAAGCCGAGACACTCTTCACGGAGATTTTCTCTCAGTTCTGACTGAACCGCTAAGTACACGTATTACAACGTGACCAAATTAAATATAGTATTCAGCGACTCGTCAGGGGCATGCCCCCCCAAGAAGTATACTAGTTCTACCCCTGACACCATTCCTATTTATTATGACAAATAAGATGGGCATGTCATTTTTTTAGTTACATTTCTTTTATGATTATCGTATAGTGCATGTGAATGTTGTTGTATAAGTTATGAACATTTTTTGTAAAATATATAAGTCAAAACATTTGTAGGATAATCCGTATTCATTTCTCGAATAACCGTATTCAATTTTTGAATATATGTTTTACATCTGTGTTTGTTTTTTAATGATATGGTTCCCTGATTTATACATTCGTATAACATTCGTATCCGAATCCATATTTGAATTAAAAAATGGATAAGGATATGATAAGACCTATATCTATATCCGTATCCAAACGTTTGCATCCCTAGCTCTAGTTCAAAGGGGCGAAGTGATTTCTCCTAAAAGTACAAAGTAAACCTAAAATTAAGTACTGAAATTGAAAATGCACTAAGAGATTTTACCTTAAATAGCGGTATAGGGGGCCTCGACTGAGATGGAAGCTCGGGAAGCTGAACTTCCGGAGACTTGGCCGGAGATGGCTAGATCAGCTCCGACACCTACCCTCCTCATTGCAGATCGAAGCCACTCGCTCATGTCACCAACAAGCTGCTTCTGAGGATGATCTGAGGGGTTAGAATAGGGTTAAGAGCGAACAAAAAGTCAAAAGAGGAGATGGGGTCATATTTACAGGCGATTTTTCAAGGAGTTTCGAGGAGTGATGGTGTGAACGAGGGCGGAGGTAGGTGGAGATTCGGTGATGGGCGTGGAAGAAGGACGATTAGGCTTCACGATGGTGGAAGGCTCGAGGTAAGGGGGTGAAGGATGGAGGCGAGGAAATTGGGTGCAGGTGGATTGCTCGTGACTTCTGACAGAAGTCAAAAGGTTGAGGTACAGTTGACCCTAGGTCAACAAAATCTCGTACCTAGTTGGTCCACTTGGACCAATCAGGAAATTCCAAGGCGGAGATGCCTTGGAAAATGAATATAAAATAATATCTGATATAATTATTTTTTGTCATAACATAAAGATATTCCTAATTTTATGTAGTATTTATTATCTATTTTTATTTATTTTTTTGATATACTTTATTGTATGTTACTTTTTACAAGTACGAATATATGTATATTCATTTATATTTTATGTATTTTATTTTTATTTATGCTTTATATTCTATTATTTTATATACATATTCTATATATTTATAACTTATTTAAATATACATAAATATATTTTTATTGTATTTTTCTTATGTTGTTTGCACACTTAAATAAATATAGGTATATAACATATATGTATAAGTATAGGTACTTCATATATGTATTTTGTTACTTATTTTATGTTTGTATTTTCTTTATAGTTTTATTTTATTCTAAATATGTACATATACTATAAATAATATTTACAAATTTATAAAAATAAAAATTTACAAAAATAATGAAGAATAAATAAAATGAATATTTTATTTGGGTATATTGTACAATAGGGGTCCAAAACCTAGATTTCACATCTTAAATCCAAATTGAATGAAACCACCTTCATTAAATAGCTTATCAAAAGTTGTACACAATTAAAGGTGATTTTGATGTATTTTAGTTTTTATTTAGAAGATATGGGTATGGGAATTTCAGGTTTTATCTTTTATTTAGAGTATAAAAGGTACATTGTATATTAATTTTCTTTGAAATAAATTTTGTATTTTTATTTGTATTGTTATACACAACTTTCATGTACAAAGTTTATTGACTTGATGAATAAATATTAAAGAATAAAATAGGTCCCAAAAGGTAATTTTTGGCCTATTTTTGTAGGGTTTTCCGACTGTGTTTTCAGTACAATTCGCCGCCCTATATCCCCCTATGTTATTCCTTGTCGACTAAGCCATCTTGATGATTGAGTCTCGAGGGTTGTGGTCATTCAACACCCATGGTGTCCCATTTTATTTTATTTTCTTTCCTTTATTCTTTTATTTTGGCAATAAATGCAGTAATTATACAATATTTTCTACAGTATTTTATACAACTTATTGAGTATTTATTTTGGAAAATTAATACAATATACATGCATTTAGCTAGGTTTTGAAGGTCAAAATCAAAGAATAAAGGTGATGAAATGAGGATTCATCTGTTTGTGAATTTCTCCCTTATTTCAAAGAATGGCTCGTGTGACAACTGAATGAAACCCACGATCTTGGACCTCATCTGATTAGTCCTATTGACTAGGCATCACTTCTTTAAGAGTAGATCATTGAACCGCATCCATGTTGTACACATCACCCCTAGGTTCTTCAACCAATGAGCTGCCTTATCTTTTAAGGAAAATGAGGTTGCTCACAATCTAATGTAGTTTAAACTAACCCTCTGGTGAATCAGGTTCTCACATACTAGTTCGAAGTCCCTAAGAGACGCATATGATTCCCCGGTTCTGTTTCCATTGAACTTTAGCAACCGTGCTAAGAAGTGGGGATTCAGTTTAAATGCATCGACATGTGTTATTGGTTGTAGACAATTATAGTTCTCAATTAATGGTAGATTACACCCCTCACCCATGGGATTGTCCATACCCTCAGCTTCTCTCCTCTGGCCCATCTGTGTTCTTAATGCTTCATTCTATTACTTTTTTAGTGTGAGTCTTTCTAGAATGGCTTGCATGGCGTCATATATGTTCTCCTCATCATCGTGACTCTCCTTAAAGGTCATTTCTTTCAAGACTTATTCACCTTCAGATAGAATGTGATTTGAATTAGAATTTGATGTAGAAACGAGGTTGAACTCACCGAGGCGAAAGTCATCCCCGGTGAGGAAGGAAGAGAGGAATGGATTTATCTGGGGCTAACAAAACCCAAGGATCAACTTATTAATCATGGACTCGAGAAATAGGTTGGTGAGAGTCTAGAGAGATCTAGAAAGATATTCATCATATACATGTAAAGACAATCGGTTAGGAGTGTTCAAGGATACGTTCGCAAAGTCCGAACACATCACTCCAATCATCCATCTTCAATGTCAAGAGTAAATCGAGGAGCATAAGAATGAATCAAGAAAAATCACGGGAAGGCATAAAAAATTCTGGTGCTATACAAAAAAAACAATGCGCAATGTAAATCCCCTTTTCACCAGCTTCACATAACGAAGGTCGTAAAGTTCTGGTCATTTATCTTTTCATTTTGAAGTTAGGTGATAATACAATTCCTCTTAATCGCAACCATACAAGATGAGTCTCCCAATACCCAAGTGTGGTTCTACTATATCTCAAACAAAGGATCTATCTGCTCGGGATGTCAGGTTATATCAAGTCCCTAATGGTAATTGCAGACTAATGCACCCAAAACATCTTCTATGCTCTAAGGCAAGCGCTTGCAACTCCCAAAACTGTTAGAGTCAAACCTGGAGACTAAGATGTAAATTCAAGGGTTTTCGACTCTATTCCTCATGGGTACATCCTCTCCTTCTCTTGTTTGGAAGATACATGTGTACACGGATCGGGATTGCTCTCCCACAATCAATGACTCAAATTTATTCAAAAATTTTTTTTCAAATTGTATTAGCAGTCCCATTTATTTTGATTGTCATTTGTAACTAAATCCTCACCAAGCACACTTATCGATCAGTTCTGATTCCTTTAAATCCTAAGTTTTAAAATAAGGGAAGGATTTGAGAAAAGTGGATGCGAGCGATGTAAAACAATGATGTATGCCTAGTTAAGAACGCTTATAATGATTCCCAACATTTTCCATGCGGGATGCAATATAGTACTGAAAATTTTACTTTATATGAAAATGCAACGAGAAAACCACACCTAAGCAGAAAGTTCAATTAATGGAAACAGTTGGATTTAATCTGACTAAATAAAATGATCTAAGATACGTCTTATTAAGTGAATATGTGGTCATAATGATTACAAGCACAGATAGAATACAACTTAGAACAAGCTCTGATAGCCACAAGTGTGGGGTCTATCCTATGTAAATCACCACACAACTACGAGACCCTGACCACACAAAAGGGGTCGAAACATGTCAAAATTCTTGTGTACACCAGTGAGATTTCAACCGAAATCTGGTGTAAATATGTAGTTGATTATTTACAAAATATAGTACAAGAATGAATGAAGAATACAAGAAATAAACCCAGAGGCTCTACACTCTCTCACGACTCAGAAATTTAAATCATCTATTGGTCATCTCAACAGTCAGCTCTAAGTCTCCTTCCTCTAGCTCATCTCAATGCTCCTCGGGTGCTCAAGACCTTAGCTAAGAGACTACCAAGCCTTCTCAAATTAGTTCGACGATGGAAGCTTGAAACCTATTGGTGAATCCCTAATTCTCACTCTTTATTCTTTTATTTTAGCTATTTATCTTGGCAAATCAGCATGTATATAGGTGTAAATACAATAACATAACAATCAACATGAATGTGTTAATATTGCATAATTAGCATTTATTTGTGCAAAAATAAAAGAATAAAGGAAAAGAAAATTGAAGGAGGTATTTAAAATAAATACAAAGAGACCCGAACCTCGAGAGAAGGTCAAGCCTTGACCTGATCGCCCAATAAAATAAGTAGAGAGAGATAAGGCCTACTCTGTATTGTACATATTACCCATATATGTAAATAATTATTTTTCATCTAAATAAAATTAAATTATTATTTTTACCTCCTTGTATACATCCCTAGAAACAAAAAAATAAAATAAAAATCAGAAAAATGAAATAAAAATAAAAATAAATTCCTTTTCATTGTACAAAACACATGTATATAAAACACATTCACCATTTATTTTTATACTTGTAAATAACTTCTAAAAATAAAATAAAAATTATTTTGTACTCCTAAAATTATGTTGAAAATAAATAAAATATAAAATTGGAGGTATTTATGTAAAAATAATAAAATAAAAATAATTATACATAATACATAGGTAGGGTAAACCTCATATATAATACTATATATTATATATACACTAATTTATTTTTCATAAAAATAATTAAAAATCATAGAAAAAATCCATGAAAAATAAGAAACATTTTTTATTTTATATACTTTTTTATTTTGAATTTGTTTATTACTTTTTATTGATTTTATAAATAATTTGTAAATTCCAATTTCCTGATTGGTCCAGCCGGATGTTGACCTCCGGTCAACGCCTTCTTCCAAGGTTGACCCGACCCGATTCCTTCCGCCGGAGCTTTTTCTCCAATTTTTCCCAGTCAGGTCAGGCCTCCTCTTGATATGATTCTTTGCGCGAGCCTTCTCCTAGGATCCATCACCTTCGCGGATTCCTAGGAAGGCGCGGATCTTCTTATGGTTGTACGCTCTCACTCGATTCTTCCAACATCCTGGGAACCCTATAAAGTATCTCCTCCACCTCCACTGTAGCTCAGCTCGTGCCTTGCTCGTTCTTCCACCCATAGCAACCTCCAGTTGAGTGACAACGATCGGAGAGCACCTTTCGATTGAAGCTTGGTGGATTAAATCTCGCAGCTCAGTTATGTGGCCGGACCTCCGTCGCGTTTAGCCTCCTTGGTCAGCCATAGCCCGGTTGAGGCTACTACCCCAACGACCCTCTTCGCCTAAAGTTAAGGAACCTGTTCCAACCTTCATGTAACACTTCCTTCGACTCCCATTCCGTTCCCATTCGAATTTTTCACTCGCCCGCTGCTGTAGTTCATCTGCTCCGACCCCCCTAGTCGGAGCCCCATATCACCCTCACTCCCTTATTGATCGAACCAACGATGACCACTCCATCTCGCATCGCAGTTTGATCAGCCTTGGACTCGACCATCAGGTCGAGATTAAGGCAAAAGATCTCCTTCTATCACCCTCGCCGGAGATCAACCTCCATATCCCTTTGCTTCTCTTATCTTTATCAAGCAATAGCCCAACCGAGCAAAGCCCCCGAGTCGCTCTACCATTTGTAGGTCTCCTTGCATGCAAAAGGACCCATTTAGAGCTTCTAGTTGCTCAGGTGGAGCACCTCTAGGTGGCCAGCCATTGCCACGACCATTCACTCGTCACCACTCACATCGGACCCCTCAGACCGACGCGCCACACCTCCACGAAGCTGGTGGACCTCCTCGCTCTTCAATCAGACCGGCGGATTACCTCCCCAGCACTATCGAAGTCCGATCGGGAGGTGTTCGTATAGACCTTCTTCCAGCGTCAGATGAACATCCTCGCCCCAGATGACATCCTAGCCGCCGACCATTGCAGTGTTTCAGCCATCAGATCTGACGCCCCCTGGTGCATCTGATCACACTTAGTGGACATTCTCTGGTCTATCAGATCTGAGGTTGTCGGTGATCAGGATCGTACGCCTGCGCCACTTCTGGAGATCGCCACGTGTCCTCACGTGATCTGCACGCGCCCTGCAAGGGTATTTTGCCCTTTTACCCTTTCCTTGTTATGTTTTACTATGTTGTCTATTAAATAAAAGTTGTAGCATAGAGTTTTTGTAGTTTGGACCTCATAGTTTCAGTATTTGCACTTTAGTCCAGTTGAGTTGCAGCCACGTGTCGTTCCACAAAGCACTAGTGTTTTTGCCTTTTATGCCTAGAACTTCTGTTGTGTTATGCTTTGAATGAAATATTTATGACATTTGCATTTATACCACTGTGAGTGAGTTTTTGAGCATGTGTGTGAATATCCTAGACATTTTGTAATATTGACCCTAAGCTTTCTATATGCATTGTCAATTGGTCTGGAAATTTTAGTATAATTGCACTTAGGTCCCTATTTGTTGTGTGTTGTTTTTAATCAAATAAATACCTCATTAACTCCAAAAAAATCCATAAAAATTATTTAGCTCCAACTAACATGTAATATTTATAGTGATTTTTGTGGATTAATTTAGTATTATTTGATATTTTTAAAAATCAAAAACACCTAAAAATTATTCGTTCTACTTTATAAAATACCTAAAAATTATAAAAAGTGTTTTAAAAATTACAAAAAAATGATGTATGCTTGTCTTTGTGTGCTTTACCTTCAATAGTTTTTTTGTGTTGAAAATCATTATAAAAGTACTAAAAATCACAAAACCCTTAAAAATTAAAAATCATTAAAAATTCTAAAAAAATTTAAAAAAATAGAATTCCAGTTTCTTTTGTTAGATATTTTTATTTACTTTTTCATAAAAATCACAACCAGGATATTCGGACAATTTTAGTATTTTAAATTTGCCTTTTAGTCCAAGTTTTACACTGTTTTCCCTATTTCCTTTTTTGTTTTTTTATAAAATCGTATAAAAATTAAAAAAATCCCAGAAAATCACAAAAAACATTCGAATATTTGAAAACATAAAAATATTTTTATTTTGGAATTTTAAGCATTTTTAATCTTAATAAAAATTGTCGAAGCTTGTTTGTAAGCCTTAGGTTCTTTTGTTTGTTTGTTTGTTTCCTTAGTTAAAAACTAAAGCATTTGCAAAATTAAAAATAAATAAAAATATGCTTTTGTTTCTCTGAATACGACTATTTCTTAGTTTTTACTCGTGCTCCTTGAGTTCGACCATGGACACTATACCGGGTTAAATACATAGCAGAGACCGCTTACATTGTGTTGCTTTATATGTTTGATTGAGTGGTTTCAATTTTTCTTGTTGAGCTTATTCCTTGTGATCCGGGTTGCAATGACCCTATGTTTATTTCATTTCTTAACCCGTGTCGCTCGACCGCTCATCAGAATGGTATCATGATGAACGTGAAATTCACCTCTTTAATAATGTGGAATTGTAGTTAGGAAGCGAATTTCGGTCGATCAAAATACCACAAGCTTTGAATGTTGTGGAGAATTTTAACTTGGTATGTGTACCAAGGTCGAACACAGGGAACAGAGATTTTTAGTTGCACGGTTTTAAATTAAATCAAGTAATTAACAAATGCTCGATTAATTTATGTGTTGCAAAAAAAATATACAATGCAATGATGAAGATGCGAATGTGATGCAAAGAAAATAAATTGAGAGAACTATGCCCATGATCTGTGATTTTTAAACATATTAAATCCTCAAATAATATGATCTTAATTACGCAAAATTAACCACAAATCGAAATGGATTGACCTTGACTCATTGCTTCAGCTTAATAAGCAACTAATATTAAGAATAGTGAAGCAGATTATCCGGACTCCAAATATCTTTGATTCAATTCCTCAAATAATCGGCAATAATTTTAGAGGAATAAATGTGAATTAACCACCTGTGAAGATTTTACTAATTAAAGTAATTAGCAATGATTACAACAGTTTAATCAGAGTAAAATCATCTTCCGAGTTCCTGCCAAATTTAATCATTGATTTCTCAAGCATAAACCTATCAAAAGTGGTCTGCAAAAGTCGACAGATATCCTCAAATATAATCATTAATAAACAGCCTCAAATCTGTCCACAAATTATGCTAAGTTGTAGAGCATGAAAATACCTTCAAAATGACATATAATGCGCTAAAATTGGAGTCTGTATGAGAAAGATATGATAAAATGAAGTTTCAAGGACTAAAATGTAAATAAAACAATTTTTTTGCTTCAAATAGGTCACTGGAGGGGCTTATCTGTAATTTGGAAAGTCGGAGGGCTCCTCTACAAATTACCCCATGCAGGGGTATAAATGTAAATTCTGAAAGTTTCGGGGACCTCGTTGCAATTTTCCCCAAGCGTCATCCGGAGGCTCGGAGGAGAGGCGGAGGCTCGAGGCTCCCGAGCCCGTGGTTCGGAGTCCCGAGCCTGTGTTATGGAGACGAGGCGCAGGTTCAGGGTCCAGGGCTCCGGCTCGGAGGCCCGAGCCTACGTGGCGGAGGGCGGTGCTTCGGGGGACCCGAGCCTCGAGGCTGGGGCCGAGGCTCGGGGGGGGGGCGTGGCGGCTCGAGGACCGTCGGATCAAGGGCTATTTGCCCGATCCGACGGCAGCTGCTCGTGGCGAGGGCGGAGGTGTCGTGCAGCGAGGAGGCGGCGACGGTCACTGCGCAAGCCGGAGCAGCCGAGGTGCAAAGGAGGCGGTCGGCTGGCCCTTCGCCGGTCGACACACGACCGGCGGAGGGAGGCGGAGGCGGAGGAAGCAGGGCCACGAGGCGGAGGTGGCGGGCCTAGGACGGAGGGACCTCGCGGGCGGAGGGGCGAGGCAGAGGCGGAGGTACGGGCTGTTCAGCGAGGCGCGACGGCGATGGTGGCACAGGCAGAGCTGTTGTGCTACCGAGGCGGAGGCGGTCAGCCCTAGGCCAGTCGATACACGACCGGCGCGATGGAGGATCTGCTCCCAGTAGGGTACCTGCAAGTTAGCAAAAACAAGCAAAAAAATCGACCGGAAATGGTCGGGGGCACACAGAAGAAAGCTAGGAGCGGAGCTCCGACCTTTGCGAGGTCGGAGATGGAGGGGGATGATGAAGCCACTACTCAGCCAGGAGATGGATGAGGATCTCACCTTGCTCGTCTTCACCAGCACATGAGCTCGAAGCTGTCACCTACGAGGATAGCAGCTGGGGAGGGAGTTTTGGAAAAGGTGGATGGGTTCAATGGTTGGCCACGGTTGGGGTTTTATAGGAGCGAGGTGGTGGTTGGTCTCGTAAGGGCCGGCGAAGGGGAATGGCGTGGTGGCGGCCGTTACGAGGGTGAAGGAGGAGTGGTTGTTGATGGCCGTGCATGGCGTTGGGTGGTGGAGGAGAAACGGCCGGGGGGTGGGGTAAGGTAACGGATGAGGAAGAAGAGGGTCACGTGCGCAGCACATGACCCGAGGGAGGGGCCTGGAGAGAGAAGGTGGGGGTGCCACGTGGCACGCCCAGGGGCTGCCACGTGGTGCCCTAAAAAAATTTCAAAAATTAAAGACAAAGAAAAATAGAAAAGAAATAGAAGAAGACCTCGGATCAAAATATTTTCTTCACAAATGTTGTTTGTCTCGACGAGATCTACAACTTTCATAAAGGACCCATGAAAAAACAGGTCATCTGTGAGAAGTGGTATTTTTAGTGGTTCTCCATGTGTATAGAAAACCGACTTTTTGGGATTTTGTATTTTTTGGTGGTTTTAGAGGGGATAAAAATTATAGAAAAATCGATAAAATACAAGAAAATTAATTACACACTAATCTAATTTTTTTGGATTTCTAATAAATAAGAAAATAGGAAAATAAAATAAAAGTACGAAACGCACAACTTTTGTACAGACCGACAACGGACGCTTGGACTCAGTCAGTTTCTTTGTTTTCAGTTTTGATCTGGATTTGGATTTTTGTGTCGCTTAATAAAACTTTCATCAAAGAACACAAAGGAAAAAGAAATAAAATTAAAAGGGTTAATTATACACATAAAAACTCAGGTCAAAAATAGCAAAAAGTTAAAATACGCAAAAGAGGCCCAAAACCCAACTCTCACAAATGAGCTCTGAATTTTACAAAATTAGTCTTATTTTGAAGGTATTTGAAAATGGAGTACTTTAAAAGTGAGTAGACAAAATCGGACAATATATATGGGAGATATGCTCGTTTTAGTCTGTCAGATGTGAAATTAGACTTTGGGATTATTTGACACTTATTGGAGTTAGTAATTTTTTGTATTTTTTATTTAATAAGGTTAGTAATATCTACACGATGGAGGTGGTTTGGGGTCAATCGGAGTTAGGATGAATTAGTTAAAAATGTGAGAAGTTAGCGGCTTTTTGGGCTAATTTACACTTGGGATTTTTAATGCAATTATGCATGATGAAATGCAAATATTATTCACACATGTATGAATGCTAATAATGCTCCATTAATGATTTATTATAGGTGAATGATGGAGAACATAGCCTAAATGACCAATTTTAGCATGATGAATATGGGATTCATCACTTCATTGCCGGGGAGCATGGATTAGCAGTCTTTTAAGATTTTTGTATTTTCATCTCTATTTTATATAACTGATTTTATGACATTCTCCTTGCTTGGCTTTTTGTGCGAGGGACCGCTTGAGGACGTTGTGGCTTTCAGTTGGAGTAACTGCATCCGAGGAAGAGCGGGAGAACAATAGGGAGTTAGTTATATTAGATAGAGTAGATTAGCTTAGATTAGTCTTTATTTCCAGCACATTCCATTATTGTTGTAATAATACAAGACCATCAAACTCTTCAGGACACTTGGCTTATCGGGTTCTGTTTTGCCGAGCACTGGTGTGCTTGGGGGAACTCACTGCGGTTTTTGCCAGTTTTGTTTTGACCGCCATTTTTTCTCTTTGATTCTTGAAGAATTTGGCCCCTAGACTTAGGAATTTCCTTGATTGTGACGTAAATAATTTATGGCCCAATCCCTAATATATTGCTTGCACCTATAGATCATAATTGGACCTTATTAATAATTCGAAATAAAAAGTTAATCTGATTGATTGATAAGTCACGTGCCGCTAGAGGCCGTATACAGCGCGTGCAAGATCCGTTGACTGAGAAGAGAAGTGCGGGACGGGCAGCGCATCTTGCTTGGATGGATGCCCTATGATTCATGGGACCGAGCTCGCATTGTTAGAGGCGATCGCGAGGGCGCACTCTTCTCAATCTCGATCTCGCGCACCTCAGTTCACAAAAGAATGCACTTGCTAAGCCTATGGTGGTTGATTGGTTTTCCCGTGATTGTCGGCTTGGAAATGGCAGTTGCATGATGATTCTGACAACCAAAGCAGGGAAAGGCCTATCCCTCCCCTGCCACTCTTTCCTTTTCTGAGACTGAGTCTAACTAGGCTAGTTCGGGCTGGGATTCCAACTCAACAGTGACCAGTCTCACTTGATATAATAGCTCCCGTATACTTGACCTAGCATTGTCTAGTTTCATGCGTCGCTCTCTTCCCCCCATCCCTCCTGTTTTCCGCGAAATCTATTTCAGTAGAGCGTATGATGTCGATGGCCCGAGGTAGAGCACTCAATGGTCCCGGGTGGCTTTCGCTTGACCTGAAGCTTGGATCCTGATTGACTTTGTATTCTCTTCTAATAACCATTCTTCCCTTAATGACTAACAAAGGCTAATATAATACGTCGACATCACTCCTGAAGCACCCTTTTTCGAAGGAGATTCAATCACGAAGTATGCACCTGCGGAGGACCTGATGAACAGGACCATCGTTCCACCAATTGATATGTTTCCACAAATAATTTAAATTCAATTTCGTGATCCGTATCTTCAATTTTTGGAAATTTATGAAACTCTTCTGTCAAGCCCTGATTAATGAACCTACAAAATCCCTCATGCTACGTCAGAGAGGCTAGTAACATCAGCTATCGGCACCTGATTTGATGAGGTTCTCGGAATAAAGAGGGCAGATTTTCCGGCCCGCCTTCGGGGCCTCTGCGCTCCGCCTCAGCCCTTTGACATGAGGGTGAGTCCAATGATGTCCAAGCCATGAATGGATGGGAACAGCCGTCTGATGGAAAACCACTTTCACGTTCGGTTCAGAGAGCACTTTTTTCGTTTCGTTGATCGATCTTAGACTCCTTCCCTTTTGTGAGCGCTATACGACTCTAAAGGTAAACGCCTGACCAGCTGCTATTGAGGAATGTCTTCCTCTTTCGGATTGGCTAACTGACTGGGTTGGAACTATGCTTTGATTTGCCAATGTCGGCTCAGCACTCACTTCTAACGTCTCTTCGCCTGTCGGCCTCGTCATATATAACTTCCTCATCCTTATCGACTAGCGTCTCACTTTCGCTTCACTCACCTAACCCGCTTGACTTTGGCCAATTCCGATAAGCCGCTCTGGGCTCATCTTTCGACTTCTTGCCCTGGCTGCGAAAAGAAAGGAGGGTAGGGAAGGTGCGAGGGGAAAGATAGCTGGGTTTTTCTTGCCTTTCTTCTTAAATGAATGGTCTTTCGTCTCGGTTCGAAAGGCTGCTCCCATTTCGCTCGCCGCTACTACGGGAATCGCTTTTGCTTTCTTTTCCTCTGGCTACTAAGATGTTTCAGTGCGAATTCGTCAGTCTGAATTCAAGGATAGAGCGTAGATGAGACGTGCGGAGAAGTCCGCGATGATGATGCGAGCCGAATATATAATAGGTGGATCCCCCCCCTCACCTCCTTATCAACAGTTGAAGGCTGACGGGGGGGGGGGGGTCTGACGGGCAGGAATGGCAGTGAGGAATAGGCAAATTACCTTCTGCGATCTCTCTTCCGCATTCATCAAACCTCTCCCTCTTCTTTTATATATTTGCAGATTCTAACTTAAAAGCTTGATTGATCTCGGCCGCAAGGGGGAGGACTGAAAATCCTGCCCTCCTTCTTTCTGCCCCTAACCTGCCACGTATCCGGCATCTGATGTTCGTACAGCAGTATGCACGGGCGACTGTTTACCAAAAACACAGCCTGTTAGATAGACGTTCAGATCAAGCGAGAGCGGCAGGCGTCGTATACTCGACATCTTTTGCCCTGGTGTAGGTACCGGACTAGTCCTGAGCGTAGGTGGCAAGCAGTTATATGTACCCGGTGCTTTACCCGTAGACGCTTCTCCAGCTCTCGCAAGAATGGGATGGGAGTCGTCCTCGGAGGGACTTCCCGAATACAGTAGACATATTAGGGGGGCGTAGGCCTCTTTTCCCATTGATCTTTCATTCGTGCTTCACCCAGGGGACCATTTCCGTTCCGATTTGTCAGAGTAGACTAGAATGTCATTCCCGCTGGCATAGGTAGGTGGCACACTGCTTCACACCCAAAAAGAAGCGAGCTACGTCTGAGCTAAGCTTGGATACGGTTGCCTGCGCCCAAAAACGATGATGAGCGTCGCAAGAAACAGAAAGAGAGCGTCAGACGTAGAAGTGACCAATTCCGCGTTTGGCTTCGGGAAGTTCCCCCTATAGTGACGCATCTCAGACTTTTTATAACATCAAAATCGCGATAGCGAACGTTTATCTCTATTTGAATTAATGTTCGCAGAAGCGGCCCGTCGATCCCAAGCCAGACTCAGCAACTAGAGTGAGTCGCCGGGCATGACAAGATGAAAGCACTTCCACTCTACTATATATGTGACTTAAAGATCTTCGATCATCGAGTTGGCGGTATATGTGGCTCCTAATTATATTTATATTATTTTGTCTTTATCTCATTCACAGAGAGCAGATTAAATTCTGAATCTTTTTTGGTAACCAATCCGATTGTAATATCATAATAGGTAGAAATTGGATTAATTTGGCTCTGAAACCTCTACCCCTTGTCGCTGGAACCCGTAGTTAGCTTTCGATCGGGCATGGCCGCCTCCACTCTGCCAGTTGGGGAAGACTCTCCCTGACGGCAGGTCAGCTCTCTGCTCTAAAAGCTTGCAAAGCCGCGAACGCTTCTTTGATTTTCTTCTTTTTCTTCACTTTGTACTACATGGCCATGGGAAGAAAGCAGTTGCCTAAGCCCGGCTGCGTCTTGACCCCTATCCCATTTTTGGGCCAATTCCCCCTTCAGTGTGGTCGGTTCCACTGCTTTTTGATGTGATTTTCACAAATGAGAAAGGGGAAGTGAGAGAAGCTGGGGATGGTGATATGATCTATATTTGACATCCCAGAGGGGCTATAATTGGAGATACCATTGTTTCTGGTACAGAAGTGCCCCTAGATGTAGTACTTTTTTTTCTTCAATGCAGTGCAGCATTTCCCCCGGTCTAGCGCTCACTCATTTTGTCGTTAGCAACTTATCTGGGATCGACCTCACAGAAGAAAGGGAGCAGCGATGGCAGACTGAAATCCAGAGCCAGTTGTCATGAGCAGTCGAAGATTCGAATCACCATCCAAGACAATCTCCCTCTTCTTCGAGCGCTCTCACTTGTGTGAAAGTCGTAGCCTTCGTCATCGCGAAAGCAAGAAGCGTCCTCTCTGGGACTATGATTCTAGATAAGACCCAGGGAAGAGGACTAGGCTTCTTGCGAGGTGCGAAGCGGAGTTCGACAGCTTTGCTCGGAGAAGAAGCAATGACGTGAGGAAGGTAGGGGTTTCCAGATTGGCAGTCCTCGAGGTGGGCATCAGTCCTTCTCCTCAGTAGGTCAAGAGATCAAAGTCAGGTCAAAGCCAGATGTCAGTCAGTATACTAGACATAGGAGGGAAGGGGATGATGGGCCAAAGAGTCCGGTCTTGACGATGAAGAGGAAAAGGGACTATCGAGACCATCCTCTGATAGGTATGGAAGAGAAAAGTCATCGACGAAAGTCCACAACTATCTTGACGGCCTCCCCCGCTTCTTAGTTAGCACGGTCTCCCCAGCGGCTCTCATAGCGTCTTTCTATATTTGAGAGAGGAAAGAAAGAGTCCATTTTTTCACAACCCGGTTGGAGGGTAGGTAACCACCACCGGTAAGGTCAATTCCGCTTTGGGACTGAGACGTCGGTAGGCATTACTGTACCCCCAAGAGCAGGCTAGCTTTCTGCTAGTAAGTTAGAGGCTAGCGCTTAGGTATCGGCAGACATCTTTCGGAAGAGAAAGGGTTCTCCCTCTATTGATAGATCAGGGGCCCGCCGGAACGAAACGATCTTTCAGCAGGAAGGGGGACCATCACCAAAACGCCAGTCCGAGGTAATGCTGGCATCGAGGTTTGTCAGTGAGGAAGCGGGACCAATATCAAGTAGAGGAAGTTCGATTTCTATTCTAGCTAGGTAAGATAGTGTAGCGGGGGTAAGGTCAGGAAAGTGGCCTAAGAGAGGAAGCAAAACCGGCAAAGCTTAAATTTATGCGCAGATCACCCTGCATGTAGAGTGTTGGAGTTAGGTACGCATCTCTTACTTTGCATGCATCATAGTGTTTGATCGCGCATCGTATTTTTTGACTTCTCCCCCTGTTTTTGGATTTAAAATAATCAGGAGATCGAAAAATTCATTAGGCATTTGTTTGTTTCTGAAAAATACCATAAAAGGAGAAAATCATAAAATTGGGACTATTAATGCAAACTTGGTCTTAAAAGACACCTCACTTAAAAATCTCTTGGGAGAGTCAACCCCTCCTCTTTGGTTTGCTTGCGTGCGAGAGTGACCTGCATGCTAAGCTAGAGCCATACCTGAACTCTTGTTAGACTACTGGTCTTGGAGTTAGTCGTTCTCCAATGAGGATCTCTCCGATCTCAGTAAAGCGGGCCGTGATATCCTTAACAGAGCGAGTCGATCGGGCAGCCGGTAAACGGTCCGCAACATGTACTGGCTGGGAAAGATCTAGCTTTGAGATCGGGCCTATATCTTGGGAGCATTGGGTTCCTATCAACTCGCTTAATCGCTCTACAAGATTGAATTATCACCTAAATAAAATCGACAAGAAAAATGACCGAACCTTTTACGGTCATCAGCTCTCGTGTGAGTAGGTGAATTGGGGGTTTGACTGCTGATCTTGTTTGCATCCAGATCTCATCTGCACGTTTTCCCTATCATGATGATGGGTCGGAGGTCCCTTAGGCTTCCTTTGACAGTACCGCTCTCGAGAACTCCAACCCATTCATCTATGGAGGTTCTGGGGAGCTTAGACCCGCTCTCCGAACCTCAGTTTGCCTCCGCCCTATTCCCCCTCGACCACCCTTCTTCTAGTCCTGAGGTGCTCAAGCAGAGACCAGCAGCACAACTATTTGTTCATATGACGGCACCTGAGTTCAGGTTTTTTGCCTTTGTAGAGACCCATGAGATGGCCAACATTAACGGGCACACCGATAAGCAGCCCCAGGGTTCTACGTATGTTTTGGATCAGGGCGCCATCAACAACACACTCCTAGCCTCCCTCGAGAAGATGCAATGACAGATTCGAGATCAGGGGGCATTTATGGCCGAGGTGCGTCAGGAACTAGAACAGATGCGAGCTGATAGAGAGGAGCAGACGAGAGCAGCTGGTGGAGACATTTCAGCACCTGGAAGAGGAGATGGAGGATAACTAGAAGAGCCACATGAGCCAGCCAGACCTGCCAGGCCGATGAGGGAGTTGTACAATCTGGGTGCAACCCTTACACACCACTGGATCCAGCTTCCGGCAATTTTGGGTGACTTCAAGCTCGGCCTCCAGACTATTCAGCTCTTGCCTAATTTCCATGGGCTTTCCACCGAGGAGCCACATCTGCGCCTGAAGGAGTTTGAGATGATCTACAGTATAGTCCATGACAGATTCGTGGATGAGGATACCATAAAGATGATCGCATTTCCATTCTCTCTCGTTGACAGAGCAGCCTACTGGTTGAAGCATATAGGGAGATACGTTACCACTAGGGAGCATCTCCGAATCGAATACTTTAACAAGTACTATCCACTCAGTCGGATGAATGTAGTACGAGCTCTGATCAACAACTTCTCCATGATCCCCAATGAGCAGTTCCATGAGGCGTGGGATCGATTCCGTAGCTGACATATCTAAGCACAACCTAGTATAGAGCTTCTTTTGTGGACTGACACCGGAGTTGCAGGGGCTGGTTAACACTTCTTGTGGGGGCTCCTACTTCACCAAAGATGAGGTTCAGGTCTGGGCCATCTATGAGGAGATGGTCGAGAACTATATAGTGATGTCCCAGACCAATCTCTACACTCATGGGAAGCCCCTACCCCAGGATGTGTCCTATCAGAGGATAGCACGGGTTGATGTGGGTCCATCCACTTCTTCGTCAACATCAGCAGCATAGGTAGAGTCATCAGTTGCTGACATGGGTATCATCAGCAAGAAGTTCGACCTCATATAGATCATTGAGAAGAAGTAGTGCCAGGGCATGACACAGATCGACCAGTTGGCACAGACTTTGAGTGACCTGAAGACCCATATCATGTGTCTCCAGGAGGCACAGACGGCTTCTCAGCCCCATCTCATGTCACGGGCTGATCCTAGTAGCAGCAGCTCTTCCCAACACTCCGCCTAGTACCGACAGGTTCACCACATCCCAACGAAGTTGGTCTAGACATTGCAGCAGCAGTACTCTTAGCCACCACCATCTCAGGACACTCAGATGGTGGTGTACTAGTAGGATCAACCACTAGCAGTCCTTCTCCCATCCCCATATGAGTAGGAGCCGTTGATGGAAGTCAACTGATTTGGTATGACCGACAACAGCCCGGGATCCGTCGAGATCATCTCGGATTCAGGTGGTCTACCGGAGGCACCTCGTCGTCGCAGCAGCAATCTCCAGCTCAGGGTGGGCAGTTCGGCCAGCAGCAGCAACCCGAGTACTCCCAGCAACCGCCATACCACTACCAGTCGGGTCTTCGTCCCTACCAGCAGGGACAACAGTGAAGGCAACAGCCTCAACAGCAACAGTTCACTCAGCCTCCCCCTCACCAGTTCCACCAGAAGCATCAATTCCAGCGGGGAAACCCGTCCGGTTCTCATGGGCCAGCTTATGAGAACCCAACCCTTGATGATCTAGCTCGCCTACTCTCAGACCAGCAGGCATCCTTTAGGCGGGAGATGGACGAGTTTCACCAAGATATGAGGGAGATAATGCAGGGCAAGGACTCCATACATGCTCAGATCAAGCCCAACCCTAACAATCTCAAGAGGAAGTCTGAGAAGGTACAGTTCAAAAAGACCACCACTCCTAGTGATTTATTGGGTGACATTGCTTCATATACATATGATGCTGATTTTGTATCACTTAGGAGCGATAGGATGTCGCGACGCCTCATCTGAGCGACGACACCACGATGAGCTAGGAGCGCCAAACATGGAGGACAGTAGTGCTGAGGCCGCTGATGATGATGTTGATAATGGTGGTACTGAAGCCACCAAGGACGTTGATCCAGTCGAATGTACTGATGTCGTCGTTTCCCTAGATGCAGCAGGTGATACTGATGCCACCATCATTCCAGGTGTTGAGCCAGAGCACGGTGCGTATGCCACAAAGACAGATGTCGTGGGTGGTACTGATGCCACCGCTTCTAGTCTAGTTGTGTTTCCTCTAGTTCTTGTATCTCATGAAAATATGAAAAACACCCAAAAATTTAATAAAGGAAAGGTTTTTTTATCTTCGAGTCCATATATGATGCATGATGGTACTTATATGGATTTCATTCCCTCACAGCAGCAGGAACTTTTTCCTTGCCCACTATCTGAGGAGGGCCCAACCATCCCCTTCCATCAAGCACTCCGCTTGCCTAAGGGGAATAAAAAAGAAAATCCAAAAAAGAACCAACAGTTAGAGTTCAGCCAGCAAATGATAGACAGATTTCACATCTAGCTGACTCTACAGGAGGTACTTGAGCACATCCCTCTCTTTCAGAAGAACCTGAGAGAGAAGACCACCATCCGTCGGAAGAAGAGGAACCATCAGGCAGAAATCCATGTGCTGACCATGCCACTTGCTTCATCATCCAGAACCATCTGCCAGCCAAGAAGCCAAATGCAGGAGCTCCCTATGTCATGTGCCACATTCATGAGCAGAGATTTGATCGTACTCTATTAGACAACGGCTCTCCATCAACCTTCTTCCGGCAGCCTTACTCGACCGATTCGAGTTTGGCCCTCGTAGACAAAGCAGGACAGTCCTTCAGTTTGTTGATCGATCTATCAAGAGGTTGAAGGGGTTGTTGAAGGACAAGGTCGTCACAGTTCAGGGCCTGAAATTCCCCGTGGACTTCATTGTGTTGTACATGGAGATCCCTGAGTCTGTGACTGATACCCCCATCATTCTAGGACTTCCATTCTTGGCCACATCCACAGCAGTGTCCGACCATGATAGTGGGAAGGTATACTTTCACGTTGAGGATGAAAGTATACAAATAGAGACGATCAACGTGACTAGAGTGTGAGATTCAACTTGCTCAGAGCAGTTCAACGATGCAGAGCAGACGACAGAGGTAGAGTGAGACGTACACCAGAAGTGCGACATTGTGATCTTTGATGATGAAGCCGTTTGGACTGACCTCATTTCACGAGCTCTTCTCTCACTTTTAGACGCTGTAAATTCACAGCTTCTAACAAAGGAGAGTTCGGAGAGCACACTCTTGTCCGAGGACACTTTTGAGGCTGACGACAACACTCAGGATAGCGAGGCAGAGTACATTTCTTGTGCTTCTGATTCAGATCACTCAGATTCAGATAGAGACTGGGACGATTTTGATGATTACTTGCCTTGTCCGATTCCCACAGAGCCAGCAGCTAGGGTGGAGAGTGAGCCAGCACCAAGTACAGAGACACCAGCAGGGCCATCTTCACCAGATATTCATGATCAGCGAGAGTTCTCACATTCAGATCTGGTTGCATTCACTCATATTTCCAGAAGCCAGATTTGCCATCTCCTAGTTTCCCAGACTTGAAGCCTTTGCCGCAGTCACTGAAGTATAGATTTTTTGCGAGTGAGCATGAGATGTACCCAGTCATTATCTCAACATATTTGACTGAAGAGCAAAAATCTCATTTGATGGAGGTTCTTGAAAGGAACCGCAAGACAATAGGATGGAGCGCAGCTGATCTCTGGGGGATAAGTTCGGCCATGTGCTTCCACTATATCTATCTCGAGGAGGACGCGAAGCCATCGCGTGAGTTCCAGCGACGGCAGAACCCGAATCTTCGAGAAGTGGCCATAAAAGAGATATCCAAATGGTGGAGCGTCGATTTTATCTACCCCATCTCCGAATCCAAGTGGGTTAGTCCATTGCATGTGGTTCTTAAGAAGACGGGCATCACCACAATTGTGAGTGAGTCTGGAGAGGAGATCGCTACCTGGGTACCCACTTCTTGGAGGGTCTGTGTGGACTACAGACGATTAAACCAGGCTACCAAGAAGGATCATTTCCCACTGCCTTTTATTGATCAGATTATAGAGAGGCTAGCTAGGAAGAGTCACTATTGTTTCCCTGACAGGTACTCCAGCTATAATCAAGTGGCCATAGCGCCCAAAGGCCAAGATAAAACGACATTCACCTGTCCGTTTGGGACATATGCTTTCAGACGGTTGCCTTTGGTCTATGTAACGCTCTGGCGACATTCCAAAGGTGCATGTTGTCCATTTTATCGAACTTGGTGGGTAACTATTTAGAGGTCTTCATGGATGATTTCTCTGTCTACGGCGATGTTTTTGATGCTTGTCTTGATTGCCTAGACCGAGTGCTTCAGCGTTGCATTGAGGTGCATCTTGTTCTATCTTGGGAGAAGAGACACTTCATGGTGACTCAGGGGATGATGCTTAGTCATATCTGAAGGATATGGGAAGATCCTCAAGCGCATCACAGAAGCGTGAGGATCGCATCGTATGCGATCGGGAGCGACTAGTTGTACTAGTTGCTCGATGCAGCGGAATTTAAAAATTTTATTCTGATAAAACCGCATGATTCAAGAATAGGTATTAAGGTTACCACAATAGGTATTAAGGGTATTAAGGGTTACCTCTTGAAGCGTGGTTGCGATTGAGTTTCTAAACCAAGAGACCTTCTGTCTCAAGTCCGATCCGACGGAGGAGACGCTTGCGAGCGTGTTGACGAGACGTGTGCTCCTCGCAATCCATGCTGATGATCCAAGCGACGAATCTTCTGATCTCGTCACACGAGATCAGACATCTTCTTCACGAGCGAGGCACGCTGAAGAAGATGAATATCCACAAGCAAATACTCCGGCAGCATAACGACGATGCTGTAGCGATGGCGACTCTCTCTCTATGGCTCCATGATGGATGGCCATAAGAGAGAGAGGGAGAGAGCATTTGGCGTGTAGAGAGAGAGATCACATGTTGTTGTCGTAAACGTGCCACTCGAAGAGCAAGGGATGCCTCTTCTTATATAGGGTTTTGGTTTTGGGAGTCCATGGATCTCAATCCATGGACAACACACAATCAATGGTTGAGATTGATTTGTGTTTCTTTCAATGACCATGATGTTGTTGTAAAAACACAACAACAATTAATTTAATTTAAATTAATATATATACTGATAAAACAATATAAACTAATTTCAAATCAAATTAATTGACTAGTCTTGGAGATAATGAGAAGATTGACCATATCCCCTAAAAAGGGGGGGACGGCAACTCCTTTGAGATGGAATGGGTCTATCTCCTCAAAATCTCATGAGATCTCATTATCTCATTATCTCATGATATCTCCAAGATTTAAAACAACATTTGTTGTAAATTATTTCACAAAAATAATTCATAAATATCTTGTGAACATTGCAATCATGCCATTGGAAAAATGTGAATGACATTCACATCCCAAAACAAAATGTAAATTATATTTTCAATTAATCATCCAATGTGAATCTAATTCACATCAATAATTAATTAACAAATATAAATCACAATATGCTCTCTTTAATATATTATAAATCACATTTATAATATATCTGAATAATATGGATAGTGCTATCCACACTATTCTCATCCTTAATAATTAAATCACATTTAATCATCTTGGATCTCAATTCTCATGTACCAAAATAATATGAATCACATTCACATTATTCACATCTTTGATAATTACATCACATTTAATTATCTTAGATAACTCTCCTTATAATATGAATCAAATTCATATTATTCATGATAATTAAATCACATTTAATTATCCACTTTTCTCAATGCTCGGATACATATATCAACAATGAAATTATCCATGAACTCTTTCAAGGATAATGCATTTTCTCCGCAGATACTTGGAGATAAGGATAGGGCGATTGTATTGTTCCACATATAGTGACTTGGATATTGAGATCACATCTCAAATCCAGATCTTGCAGACCTCCCATAGATGCTTGATTAAATCAAGACCGCAAATCTAATCTTCTCATTACATCTAAATCACATTCAGATCAATGTCCAACATTTGGACTAAGATCAGATTACTTCTCTATGAGAGGAGTCACTAAAATCCATACATGTTTCATCACTCCCTTGGAATGGAAGCGTCATGGTTATACAATCGTTTATGATCACATCACCCTCAGGCATTCTAATGCTTGTACATCCTACATACTGGAAGACCCAGAATAAACCCAAAGTATAAGATCAATTTTACATTGTTTACTTTAGGGATTGATCATTAAGTTTCCCATTTGATTACTGGGAGTTGGTATTGATCATATACTTTCCAAAAGCATATTTCATACCCAGGTGTTGATCATATACTTTCCAAAAGAATATATCAAACCTACAAATTCAATCAAGCTTCCAAAGCAAGACGACCATGCACAGAATTTGGCTCTTTCTAATATCTCATGAGTGAGCTCTTGTCTTTCGGTTTAGTAATGAACCTGTATGATTCCTTTGAGAGATCGTATTACTCTTATGCCCTTGCATGCACACCAGCGCACCGATCTATAGACTTTGGTTAGGTCATCAACCTATTGGTCTGCAAAATGTACATACTCAGACATATAGTAACATATCTGTCTCTAGTCAGAGGATGCATGCCTATATCGTGACAGCATATGACATAGGTCTTTGGTTATCTCGATCTCGTTAAGTCAATTCTTTGACCTAACTAATCCGACACCTCTGAATCTCTATTCCCATGCAGAATACCTACATCAAGAGTTCGGTCAGATATCAGTCAAGTAAGAAAGGATTGCCATCTCCTACCCAGGATGGAAATCCTCTCTTAATAATCATTTGACGGTACTTGATGAGTTCTCAATCTAACTCTTTAGATATTCATCCAAGCACCAGCCTCTATGATTCAATAATTGAATCAACAATTGTATGATCATCAAGATGGCCTTGGTACATAACCCTAAATGTACTAAGGTACCTATTATGCAAATTAGTTATTCTTCATTTTAGATCAGGGAATGATATTCGCAATAACATTTATTGCATAATAGCTTACCGTGGGCTCGCATGTCCAACAATATCATCTCCAACAGGGGCATGGAGGTGATGAATACTCATTCATCACTCTTTATTCTTATATTTTAGCTACAAAAACCTTTGCAAATGCATGTATATAGTTGTAAATATAAATAATTACCAAAAGCATGCATTATGTAAAAAGTAATAATTAGCATGTTTTTGTGCAAAAATAAAAGAATAAAGATTAAAAAGAAAAAGAGGGAAATATTTAGAATAAATATTGAGCAACCTAACCCAAGGGAGGGCTCAGCATGGGCCTGACCGCATAAAAGCCAAAGTAGAGGGAGATAGGGGCTCATGTGTGTAAATAAATATGTAAATAAAATAAAAATATTTTCCTCCCAAAATAGACTCAAAAGGGCTTGTGAATATTTGTATATATTTATAAATATAAAATCAAGATAAAAATAGTAAAATTAAAAAGAAAACAAAAACATCACTTATGTACATAGTCACCATGTATATAGTCCATTCATCTTATATTTATTTAACCTTGTAAATAAATAAAATTAATCTCCAAAAATTTTGTAAATAATCTATATTATATAGTGTAAATAAATAAAATAAAAACCCTTAAAACAAAAAAAACAAAATAAAAAAAATTAAAAACCTAAAAATACATTGAAATATACCATGTATATATATGTATATATCTATTTATTTCACCTATGTATATAAATAATAAAAATAAAATAAAAATATCTTTTTATTCCTAATTTTATGGTATAAATAAATAAAATATAAAATAGGAATAAAAATATATAAAAGTAAAGTTAAAAAATCAAAAATAAAAATCTATATATTATATATATACCTATATATAGCCCTACTATGTAAATACACTATCTTTATTTTGAAAAATTAATTAAAAATCACTAAAAAATAGAAAAAATTAAAACAAAAATATTTCATGTTTTGACATTTTAATAAATCGGCCATTTACTATTTATTAATGATTTTACAAATCTTTTCCAAATGGCTTATACCCATTGGTCCAGGGGGATTGTTGACCGCCCGGTCAACTCCCCCTCCCCCAGGACCACCTTCCACGGGTTTTGGTTCACGGACCCGATTTCTCGGATTTTCCCCATCCATACCCGATCACCATCTCCCTAAACCCCGGGTCCATCTTAACCGTGGCAGATCCGGCACCTTCGCTGGCGCAGCCGCATCGAGATCCGCGCCTCATGCAGCCCTACCCGATCACTCCTAGCCAGACCTGCACCCATACTTAAGCTGAGCTCCGCCACCCTAATTCTCATCTTTGGCTCATTTGCTCCACCACCAGTGACCTCCACAGTGTTGGCGAGAGTGACAGCTTGCTCCAGCAGGTGTCGCAGCGAGGAGGGAGCACGCGACCACTGATCCGGCGAGCCACCACCGCCGTGCTCCGCCCAGAGCAGGAGCTCAAGCCTCGAACATCGACGCTCCTTGAGGCAAGGACCCAGAGCATCCCCTACTCGTCCACAGTCGAACCATCCACCCAGGTAGCTTCGATTTCTTCTCTTTTTCTTTAATTTCCGATTACCCCCAATTCGCCCCATCGCCGTCCGCCGTCGATTCCGGTCACGTCCGCCTCCCATTCAATCATCGGGATGCGCCATAGCCTCTGCCTTCCTCCCGCGCACGTTCTCCGCACTTCCATCCAACCCAGCTCGCACAGGAGCTGGGGTTCGAGCTCCTCCGTCCACCCCCTCGCCGGAGCTCGCCCGCACCGACTCCCCGACCACTTTCACCACGCCTAACGGGGTCGAGGCACTTTGCCCTCGATCCGCGGGTCTTCTGGACTCCTTTTGCAGGTACAACGAGGGCCATCTGAGGTCCTCTGATTTGAGCCAGGAGCCGCTTCTCCGCCGGAGCTGACCGAGCTCCTTAGAGCTCCGTTGCTTCATCGGAGAGTCCCACTTGACGCGGAGGCGCACGACGAATCTTCTCCGACCATCAGAGCCCCGTGAGGAGGACAGGAGCGCGCACATTGGGCCGGCGAAGTTCGCCGGCCGACAGTTCTTCCAGGACCTTCGGCCACCATCCGATTGCCCCCGAGCTCCAGACTTGATCTTGTCCGTCCATCTGAGGAGTTCACAGCACCGTTTGATCCAAGGAGGGGCGGTCTGGACCGTTCGATGCGCAAGGTTTAGCCACCGCTACCCTCCACCGTGCGATCTTCCACGTGGCTACGCCTTGGCCGTCCGATCATCCCGAGGAGCCCAGCGTTGGAGCGCCATCCGCATCTCAGTCGTTCATCCACCACGTGGCACCTATCCAGCGGCTTCATTAATAAAGGGTAATTTACCCTTAGGCCCTTTTGTTTAGATTAATTTCAGTTTAGTCCTGTAATTATTTTTAGGATTTTATTTACGTTAGGTAAATTGCATGATGGACCTTGAGCTTTATTTTGTTTACATCTAAGCCCTTGTGTGTGGTGTGTCACGTGCTTCGACACGTGGTTTTCTGGGCTATTTGCACTTTGTTCCCTGTAGTTCTAGTTGGTTATGAAATGAATGAATACTTTTGGATAATTGCATTTATACCCCTATGCGTGAATTAATTGTGCACGTGCGCTTTTTATTGGGTATTTTACAAACAAGCCCTCGGACTTTTGGTACCTGTTACCAAATAGCCCCCGGAACTTGTTTCTATTACATTTAGGTCCCTGAGTGCCTCAAGCACGCGCTACGTGCGTGTTTTCTTGGGTATTTTGCACCGGACCCCCCAGAGCTTTGGGTATTTGCACTCAGGTCCCTATGCACAATACCTACTTTTTATTTTTAAATAAAATAGCAAATCAACTCCAAATCCAATGAAAATTGGACACATGGCTTCTGCCATGTTGTAAAATTTTCTGGAATTTTTGGAGACATTTTTTTTGTTTTGATATTTTTAAAAATTCAAAAACCTCCATTTTCATTACTGTTTGATTCTTAAAACCACAAAAAAATATTAAAACATATCTAAAAATTATAAAAAAAATTAGCTACTGTTTCTTTTGTTGTGTTTGATTTTCTAGCCAATTTTAGCTATTTTTCATTACAGAAAACTCATAAAAATTGAAAAACACCTAAAAACTCATAAAAATTCTAATAAATAATCTAAAAACCTAAAAATAATAATTCAGGTGCCCAAATTTTCCTTGTTTCTTTCTCTTTACAGGAAAATTACCTCAAAGCTTATAGGGGACTATTAGATATTTTATCTAAGTCCTTTAAGCTCGGCTGGACAGTACCTTTGTTTTCTCACTTTGTTTCATTTTTAGAAAATAAATAAACATCAGAAAAATCCCAAAAATTCATTAAAAATAGTAAAAATTATAAAATACACAAAAACATTTTTATTTGAATTTTTGGTTGATTTTTAGTGTATTAAATAAATAGTTGAATTGCCTTGTGTTCTTGTTTTCTTTAGTTTTTTAATTAATTAAAAATCTAAAAAAATATAAAAAGAATTAAAATCCACCAAAAATACCCTTTTCTTTCCTTTTATTTTTATTTTTGACTACTTCGTAGGCCGCGAGGCCATCACGTGCTCCTTGTGTTGGACCCTGGTCGCTATACCAGGTTAATAAAATAGCAAGACCGCTATTGATTTCGAGTTGGTTTTATCTTATATTGGTGGTCTCTTTTTCTGGATTGATCGAGTCTGATTGCTTGGGTCGCAACGACCATTGACGACCTTTTACCCGAGTATTCAGAATCCGGTTATCAGAATGGCGTCGTTGCCGGGGAGCACGACTTAGTAGTTTCCTTTTTATTTTCATTTTCTTTTTCGCGACTTTTCGCGGCTTTTTCTGAGTTCGCGGCTTTTCGTGGCTTTTTGTTTTTATTTTATTTTTGCTTTATTTTGTTTTATTTTATTTTATTTTCTTTTATTTTTTTTTTTGTTTTTGAGTGTTTCTTTTATTTGGCATTTTTGCACATATACCCTGTTTTATTTTCTTATTATTATTTGATTATTTTTGTTGGACTGACCACTTGTCTCCTTTCTTGCGAGGACCCGAGGATCGAGGCGGCTGATTTCGAGAAGCCAGCGCAACCGAGGGACTTGGAGGTGGCTCCCTTCTGCACAGAGCCGTAGGAGAGCGTGAGAGAGTAGACGAGCGGACGAGTATTAGCGTAGTTTTTATTTTCATTTTATTTGTATTGTACTAGTACAGGGATACTCAGAGACTTTGGACTTCTTTTGCGGGTCTGTTTCGCCAAGCACCGGTGTGCTTGGGGGACCCAGTAGCTAGTTTAGATTTTTCGCGGCTTTTTCGCGGCTTTTATTTTCTTCGCTGCCTTTTACGATTTTACGTGGTTTTTATCGAGCCCCTAGACTTAGAATTTTCTGCTTGACTGTGCTGTAATTTGTAGGATCCCCACACCTAATTGCTTGCATGTTCCTATAAGTGTGATTAATTGGACCTACTAATAATTCACTAATAAAAATAACTAACTCATTCCCTTCGTAGCCTACGTGTCGTAGCCTGCCCTGCCAAGCGCTGCTCCTGAACCCGATGTGTCGGGAGGAGGAGGGGTAGACCGAGACCGAACCTTTGGCTTGAAGGATCGGTGACCAGTTAGACGGTTCTTCGAGTAGACTTGCTTGTTTAGGACTCGGTTTTCACCGCTGCACCATATAGGTAGTTTACTTTCTGTCTTTACATTTCTGCGCGGATCACTTGCATGTAGAGTGCTGGAGGAAGGTACGCATTTCTATCTCTGCATGCATCATTGATTTCATCGCGCATCGGCTTTTTCGTCTTCTCCCCCTTGTTTTTGACTAAATAACCAGGAGAACCGAAAAAATTGTTAGGCCTTTGTTTTTATTGAAAAATATTAAAAAACGAAAAACAATAAAATTGGGACTGTTAAAACTATTGACCCTAAAAGACACCTGACTTAAAAAATTTGTCTTGGGGAGAGCAACCCCCTCATTGGTTGGTTTGATTGCGCGAGAGAGTGACCCGCACACTAGGTAGAGCCCTCCGGTGCTATTCCCGACTGATTACCGACTTTTTCGTGCGGGCGAGTCGGTTGGGGTAGCATCGGGTATCCCAACAGGTCACGTAAGCGCTCTGATAGATTGTTTGTTCACCTAATAAAATTTGACAAGATAATTCGACCGAGCCTTTACGGTCTTCAGCTCGCGTTGTGTTGGTGAACAGAGGGTTTGGTTGCCGGTCATAGTTTCTCCAGATCTCATCCGCCTTACTCGTCAGATCACGATGATGGGTAGACGCTCTCTTAGGCAGCCTCTGGCTGCACCGCTTTCGGGCACGTCTACCCGTTCATCTAGGTTGGCCCGCGAGAGCCGAGACCAGCTCTCCGAGCCTGAGTATGACTCCGCCCTATTCCCCCTCGACCCTCTTTCTTTCGGTTTTGAGAGACATGAGCCAGAGGAGAGATTAGCAGATTTGTCAGCACCTGAGTTTGGCTCATTTGATTTTGCAGATGCCATGGCCGGCAGTTCCGAGGATCGCTCCCGAGGTCCACAGACTGATCACTTTGTATTGGACCAGGGTGCGATCAACTCCACCCTGATCGCCTCCTTAGAGACCGTTCAACAGCAGTTGAGGTATCAGGGGGCATTCATGCTTGATATGAGGAGAGAGATGGAGCAGATGAGAGCAGAGAGAGAGAAGAGGAGAGATGGGCCGAGGATCCAGGATGATGCTGATGCATCAGCCGCAACAGTAGCCGCAGCAGCCGCCGCAGCGGCAGCAGCCGTCGCAGCCGCGGCAGGAGGACCACTGAGACCGATGCACGTGCATCGGCTTTTCCCGACTTTCTCCCTCTTGTTTTATCACTTAATTCTAAAGGAAATTGGGACTGGACGGTAGACGTGTATTTCTGCTCACTTAAATTCTTCAGTGATCGCTTAACTAAAATTGGGACTGCTAAATATAGCCGATTCTAAATTAACTCATAAAATCAAGTATTTCTACGGGAGAGTAACCCCGACCTTGGATGCTTTTACTTTTCTGAGTGAGCGAGAGACGACACTTAAGCCTAGAGCCCAAACCCGAGTTTTCATATTGACTACTGATTCTGCCAAAAACGATTAGCTACTTCTCAGTGAGGATCTACGGGTAGCCGGTAAACGGTCCGGATTTCCTTAGCAGAGTGGGTGGTTTAGAGGACACTGCGTAAGGCTCCGTCCTCAAGTAACGGGTAGCCGTTCTACGGTCCGTACTTACTCCCATACTGGCTGAAAGTAGGTGCAACTAGTCGAAGAATTCGGGCCAGTCATTACGAAAATTTCGGCACCTAAAAGCTCGCTTAAATATTTTCCAAGATTGTTTTGTCACCAATTAAAATTGAAAAGATAATAGCCGAACTCTTACGGCTTCATTGTGTGAGTTGGTGAACCCAAGTTTGATTTGTGTTTGTATTGGTGTACGTGAACCGATAATCGAAGATCAATAGCCGTACATTTGATAAAATTTCTATCCATACAATCATCTCTCTCATCTCTTGATTTTAATCTCATCATGGAACTTTTTCCAAATTTCAGATCCAACCCATCATTTCTTGCAACTTCTTCAAAAATGACCGAACATCACTATGAAAATAAATCTGTCTCGGTTTGGCCCAAATCAACTACATCCTCTTCTTTCAATAATCCTCCAACATTTGTGGGAAACTTTCACCCACGGATGAATTCGGCCACCTTATTGAATCCTTACTCAAATCATCCAACTGGACATGACCACTTACCATCTTGGACTGAACTGCCTTATTCTCAATTTCTCGCCAATGAAACATTTCAAAATCAAAATCCCTTCGAATCTCATGACTGACAGAGAAACCAAACCCAGATGGAAAGACATGCACTTAATGATCATCAGCGTTGGATTGACCACGACAGACCCCTCGTCAGACATGAAATCCATACAGAGGACTGGACGGACCTCCTAGACACATATAAACCCTGTATGGTGACTCCACAATATCAAGATCTGACCAATCATGATCAAAGGACTAAACTCTATTCAGATCAAATACACATGCATGTACCATATGAGCAGCCTCCTTCCATAAGTTTTGAGGAGAAATTTTCAAGAAATGATCGTATAATGGATAATCCAAGAAATTCTCCTCTCCGCACGTACAGAAAAATGGAAGACGGGATCATTGAACAAAATCCGAGTGCTCCCATGATTGATCATGAACAAAATTGTGAGGATAATATTTCGAGGATAAAAACCAGATTCGAATTAATGGAGGATAGATTTCAAAAATTTTCCGACCAAGTAATCTCATTCTATGTTGGATCGGATATAAAACTAAATGAGGAAAGGATTGGATCTCATGATGAAAATTTTGAGGATATTCAAAGACCTAGGGATGATTCTAACATCAATACTTCTGCTCATTATTCCCCTAGGAATGATTATGCCACTGACCCATACTCTGAATATCAAGCCCCTTCTCATCTCTAGAAGACACCACATTGCCACACCACACAGAAAATACCAAAAAAATTGGAATATTCAAAAACACCAAAAAAATCGAAAATCCAGAAAATCTCATAAAAATTGAATCTTTAAAAGATCTGAGGAATTTGGATCCTGCTTTAGGGAAGCACTGGAAAAATACTTGATCTTTAAACTTCCCATTATAAAGGCCATTGAACACTTCCCTGACCTTAAGAAATTTCTAATGGACAGATTAATCGTCAAAAAGTCGGGAAGGATTAGAACAAAAACTGAAAGACATATCTTGTCAATGGCCTCCTCCTTGGTGTTGAGGAGAAAAACCAAGAGCCGCATAGTGAAGCGGTTGCCCAGATTTGACTGTAGAATCAAAGACACAATTTTCACCCATGCTCGTATTGATGACGATTCACCGATCAATATCCTCCCGACCTCTGTATTTCACGAACTCAAACTCGGACCGATTCGGAAGATACGAGAAATTGTTCAATTGGCAGACCGATCGATAAAGCGGCCGAGAGGAATCATTTCTGTCATCGTGATATTCCAAGGTGCTCCGCTCAAAATGGAATTCACGATCATTGATATTGAGCATCAAGGAGAATTCACCAGTCTCCAATTATTCTCGGAAAGCCATCTTAGCATTGTCTAAGGCAATTATTGATTGTGAGACCCGGGAAATAAATTTTACGGCATTGGAAGCACTTCGATCTGATACAGTCTCTGAGGAATCACGATTTTCTGAGGTAACCCACGAAGTCCCCAACAACCGTAACCATGAAACGGTAGAAGAGCCCTACCCCGCTGATACACCTGAGATTGCGTTTGTTAATGAGACTATTGGCTTAGAAACTCTCCCCAGTATTTCAATTCCCGCGAATCTCAAAATAGACAAATCCTTCTACTACGATCCTGAGACGTATGCATGGTCGTATCCAGGGGCAACCTACTCTGATTATCTTGACCAAATCCTCCCAAATCGAGAGTGCACCAATATTCAGGAGACAAAGAACGAACATGTAGCCCGAACAACAACCAAGGAGAAGAATTCCAATGGTTATTCATCCGGGTACTCTAGTGAACCGACAACTTCAAGAAACAAGAAAAAGAGAGTCCGATTTGACCTTTCGAAAGAGGAATCAGTTGATGATCCCTCATCAGGTCCGGAAAAGATAGTCTACATGAGTGAAGTCTGTTCGGCAGCTCTAAAGCCATATCTTTGCAAGGATCCAAAATTCGATTCTCGTTGGACAACTCCCGTTCCTAATTATTACTCATCAAAAGTTGATGCTCCTACATTCCACAAGTACACTGGAATTATTTCTTATGAGCTGACTGAGACTGGAGCATCTGAATATTCGCTCAATTAGGAGACTTACAGTGAATCCTCGCAATCTTCACGTGGGATGCTAGACAGAAATTTAAAATTATTCTATATAGAATGCAAGCCGATGAAAAACCACACCTAAACAGAAAGTTCTATTAGCGGGAAAGAATTTAGTTAAATTTGGCTAAGTTGAACGATCTATGTGCGTCTCAATTAATAGTGCAGTGTGGCTTAATCCTATGAGCACAATCAAAAATTAAAATGCTCTGAGAGCCGTATGTGCAGGTCTATCCTAATCGCCACTCAAGTCGGGCCCCACCCTCACCGGAGAGTGAAACAGGCCACGACACACCACAGAATAAAGTTTGAGGTCTTGTTACACACGCGAGCGTCCAAACGGACACCGCTATAAATTAATTACAGAAATTAAAGTTCAGAAAAATAAATCCTAAACTCTACGCTCTCTCACGACTCGACTTGATCTTAAATTAATTACGGTTTTTTAGGAGGTCGGTGAAGATGTCTCGGTTTCTTGCAAAACCGCTCCACGTATGCCGTGTACCTCGCAAGAAAAATAAGAGAGATAATGTAAGAGAGTGACTCAAAAAATGATAAAATAGACACGAAAAAATAAATGCTGAAAATAAATGGAATTTACAATGAAAAATTCGGGGGTCAGACTACCCGAATGCGGAAAATCGAAAAAAAAAGTTTTTAGACAAAAAATTAAGCCGTTTGCCTCCCCGGCAACGGCGTCATCTCACGAGTCCGGAATTGCAGCGTTTAAGAATGTGTTTTTATCGTTCGGCTTAAAGAATGATTAATCGTGCGTTGTAGGCGGCAATCGGAATCGGTCAAGAAAATACCACAAATAATTTATTCAATTTTTAATCCCGTGGTTTTATGTTTGTTTTACTTGGACAAGTCCCAAGGTCGATCACAAGGAGGCAAAGGAACAACCTAGAGAAATGTCTATCAAAGTTTGTGTTCGGTTTTCGGGGTGGTTTTTTTTGGAATTTTCAATGTATTAAGGGATGCACAGTGCAAATTCGGCCTATTTTAGGGACTAAAATGTAAATTTCATTCAAACGATGTCCAAAAAATATGAAACTTGGCCACAATGTAAATTATGATGAAATGAGAGTGCAATGTAATTTTTTTGGAATTTTTGGATGCAATATGAATTTTTTATGGATTTTTAAATGCAAACAGAATGAATTTCAATATTTAATTTTAATAAATATTAAACCTACTTATTCTCAAGAAATAAAATTATCTAAGATCTATCACTAGGTGATTGGATCTCAGAAAAATCCTAAACCTCGAAAATGTGGGGTTTAATACCTATTAAAAATTAAACACTGAAATATGCAAAATGATTTTTACAGAGCAAAGTATGCATGCAAATGCAAATCTTTTTGGGCACAATGTTAAGCACAATTAACTCTACAATGTCTGATTTTTCGGGGATTTTTAGAGTAATGGTTAATCAATTATCAATTTCAGAGCAAGAAATGGGCAAAATACGATAACTTCCACAAAATAATTATTTATTAATTAATCACTACTCACAAAAATGTCCACAATATGTCCAAATGTAGAGAATTAATCAACAAACATCATGCTATTTTTGTATTAATAAATAAAGTCATGTAGAGGTTCAAAATGACTGGGGGACACAGGGGTATAAATGCAAATAGAATAAATAATTAAAAATGCAGAGAGAACCTAAATGAAATTACCAATGATTCTGGGGTTGGAGTTGCAAAATTGCTAGAGGGGGCACGTGCATAGCACGTGCCCTCTGGCTGTCTGGACTGGTTGGTAATATGGAGGATCCGTGGGGACTCTTATGCTAATTTCCCACAGGGCACGTGCGTAGCATGTGACCCCTGGGGTGACTTGCGACTGAAGCAGTTCCCCACGCACGTGCAGATCACGTGCTGGGGCCTCGGGCTCCGAGCCCGGATGACGGCGAGGTGGAGGGGCGGAGGAGCGGCCGACCAATGGCAGAGGAGCCTCCGGGGATGTTGTGGTGGACACGCGACGTAGGTGCAGCCCATGTGGTTGGCGGTGTTGCACGGAGGAGCTAAGAGCAAGGGGCGGCATAGCTCCTGTACGGCTGGTGGCGAGGCGACATCGTGTGCGGCGTGGAGGCGAAGTCGGTGGCCGACAAACGGCCGTGGGTCGTTGATGAAGATGGAGGCGCGGTGATGATCGTCGGCGCTTGAAGGTCGATGAAGCGGTGGATGTCCGGAGCAGGTTGGTGGTGGCGTCGCGAGGCGGAGATAATGGCGCATAGTAGGCGGAGTAGTCGTGGGCTCGACGATACGAAGCGACCGGAGCAAGGCAGAAGGGCTGAGGGCGATCTGCAGCAAGGCGTCGCCGCCTTGGATCTCGCCACACAGGCGTCTCCTGTCGGCGCTGTCACCGCCTCGAGGAAGTCTGAGGTGCAATCGGCGCATGGTTTTTGTGAGGAGGGGTCGACGGAGGTTAAATAGGAGAAGGGAGGGGGAGACTTGATCTAATTGTGTGAGAAGATTGGGAGATGGATCAATCAGAGATCACGGGGCGGCGCGAAGATTGCGGGAGGAGCGGCGGTGCGAGATACACGGCGAGGAAGTCGGGGCAGCGGAGGCCGATTGGGAAAGGAGGGCTGAATGGGGAAGAAGCATAGCAGCCGTCCGATCGGCCGAGATCGGACGGCTGTTGACGAGCCACGTGGCCGTGGGGTGCAAAAGCGGGGGCGCGCGTGCAGAGCGCGTGCGGGGGCGGCACGTGCGCTGCACGTGCGTGACTTTTATTATTATATATTTTTTTATTTTATTTTATTTATTTATTTTATTTTTTTTATAAACGGGTTTATAAATAAGCCCAAAATTGGCTGACACGTGGCGGCACCAGGTGCTGCCATGTGTCAGCACCAGAAAATTCCAAAGATAAATCTTTTGTAAAATCAAAAATAAATAGCAAATGACCTTGGATCAAAAAAATTTTCTTCACAAAAATTGCTCGTCTCGATGAGATCTACAACTTTCATGAAGACATCAAAACCAAAATCGATCAATTGCACAAAGTGATTTTTTGGGGTATCCCTATGTACATAGAATACCTTGGTTTTTGGGTTTTATAATTTTTTTATCATTTTTTAGATCAAATAAAAATCCGGAAAAATTACAGTAAAAACAATGATAAATAAAGACACTTTAATCTAATTTTTTTGGATTTTTATTAATTGATAAAATATGTACATAAAATATTAGGTCAAAAATAGCTAAAATATACAATATACAAAAGAGGCCCAAAATCCAACTTTCACATACGAGCTCCGATTCACTAGAACTTGGTCTTGTTTTGAAGGTAATTGAATGTACATTAGTTCAAAAGTGAGTAGGATTAAAACGGACACTGGATGAGGGAGATATGAGGGTTTTAGTCCGAAATCCTGAAATTAGGGTTTGGGTTTTTGGTCCGCTTATTTGGGTTAGTTATTTTTTTGTATTTTTCCTTTATTCTTGTTAGTGATAAGTACGCAGTGGAAGTGGTTTTGAGTCATTCGGAGTTAGCATGAATGGGTTAAAAATCCGAGAAGTTAGGCTATTTACAGGTCATTTTGGCTTGGATTTTTGGCTTCTTATTTATGAAGTCATGTACTAATGCTAATTATGCAGAATAGATGCATGAATGCTGTTGATTTTGAGGGTTTTGAGCTTAATAAATGAGATTTAGAGTGATGAATACGAGATTCATCATTGAGTCAATGTCATTTAAGGGAATAAATATTATTATAATATTTCTCAAATATTATCCACAATTATTCCAGGAAATTAACTATTAATTTCACATTTTTTCTTAAACGACAATCACAAGGTTTCGGATAATGATGCAATTTCCAACAGTGACCCTCACTAACTAAAAATAGCATATCTCATTCATTTTAAATCCAAATTAAGCAAAATCAATTTTCAGAGATTGATAACTTAATTTAAAAAGAAACTATGTGATAAACACGCATTTTCATGCATTTTAAAATCGTAATTAATATTTTAATTACGTATCTAATCGCCATCCCTGAAATAGTGGACATATGGTCAATAAAACGATCATATCTTGAGCAAAAGGAATCCAAATTATGCAAACTCAAATCCTACTGTTTCCTTAATTAATGGAGAACATTATCCAATTTAAAAATTCGAGTTTAAACATTTTAAACAGGGCCGAAATTTTATCACAAGACAATGCTGCGAAAATTGAAATGCTAAAATCTTCACGAGCCCAAATCTTCGTAGGTTCATGGATCTCATCCAAAATCTTCAACAACTTGGCTCTGATAACATTTGAAGGATACGGGAAAAACCTCAAGTGCATCACGGAAGCGTGGTGATCGCATCGAATGCGATCGGGAGCGACTAGTCGCACTAGTTGCTCGATGTAGCGGAAATTAAAATTTTCTATGTGACGAAACCACGTGATCCAAGAACACTTCTCGGATCGTTTCGTCTAAACCACAAACAAGTAATAGGATTACCTCTTGAAGCGTGGTTGCGATCGAGTCTCTAAACAAAGAGACCTCCTGTCTCAAGTCCGATCCGACAGAGGAGACGCTTGCGAGTGCGTGGATGAGACGCGTGCTTCTCGCAATCCATGTTGATGATCCAAGCCATGGATCTCCTGATCTCGACAAACGATATAAGTCATCTTCTTTACGAGCAAGGCACGCCAAAGTAGACGAAGATCCACGAGCAAACGATCGGGTAGCATAACGATGATGCTGCGGCGATGGAGGATCTATCTAGGGCATCCATGGTGGAGGACCACATGAGAGATAGAGAGAATGGGCGTGTAGAGAGAAAGAGAGAGAGAGCATTCATTGATTTCAAGTATCTAGAAGAGAAAGGAATGCCTCTTGTTATATAGGGTTTTGGGAGTCCATGGATCCCAATCCATGGACAACACACAATCAACGGATGAGATTGATTGTGTCCCTTTCAACGGTTAGGATTGTTGTTGGTAAAACACAACAACAATTGATTTAATTTGAATTAATTCATATTGATAAATCAACATAATTAATTCCAATTTAAATCACATTTGACTAGAGAAGAGATAATGAGAAGACTAAACCAATCCCCTAAAATAAGGGGACGGCTACCATCATCTCATGAGATCTCAATATCTTATGAGATCTCATTATCTCATGATTATATCATGATCTCTTGTTGATAATATTTTCACAAAAATAATTCCAATTTACCTTTTGGAAAATATCAATCAAGCCATTAAAAAATGTGAATCTCATTCACAACCCAAAACTAAATGTAATTATATTTTCAATTAATCGTTCAATGTAAATCCATTTCACATTAACAATTAATCAACCAATATAAAACACAATATGCTCTCTCTAATATATTATAAATCACATTTATAATATATATGATTAATACGGATAGTGCTATCCATGTTCATATCTATGATAATTAAATCACATTTAATCATCTTGGATCTCTTTTCTCATATGCCCAAATAACATGAATCACATTCACATTATTCATATCTTTGATAATTAAATCACATTTATTTATCTTAGATATATCTTCTTATAATATGAATCAAATTCATATTATCCATGATAATTAAATCACATTCACTTATCAATTTTCTCGATGCTTGGATACGTATATCAACGATGAAATTATCCATGAACTCTTTCAAGGATAATGCGCAGTGACTTGGATATTGAGATCACATCTCGAATCCAGATCTCGGGCCTCCCATAGATGCTTGATTAAATCAAGACTGCAAATCTAATCTTCTCATTGCATCTGATTCACATTCAGATCAATGTCCAACATTTGGACCATGATCAGATTACTTCTCTACTAAGAGGAGTCACTAAAATCCAGACCCATTTCATCACTCCTTAGGAATAGAAGCGTCATGGTTATACAATCGTTTATGATCACATTACCCTCAGGTATTCCCAATACCTGTACATCCTACATACTGGAAGACTCAGAATAAACCCGAAGTATTTAGATCAACTTTATACTGTCTACTTCAGGGTTTTATCAGTAAGTTTCTCATTTGATCATTGGGAGTTTGTATCAATCATATACTTTCCAAAAGCATATATCATACTTAGGTCCTGATCATATACTTTCCAAAAGTATATATCAAACCTATAAATTCAGTTAAGCTTCCAAAGCGAGATGACCGTGCGCACGAAATTTGATTCTTCCCAATATCTCATGAGTGAGCTCATGTCTTCCGGTTCAGTAATGAACCTGTATGATCCCTTTGAGAGATCGTATTACTCTTATGCCCTTATATGCACACTAGCACGCCAGTGTATAGACCTTAGTTAGGTCATCAACCTACTGGTCTGCAAAATGTACATACTCAGACATATAGTAACACATCTGTCTCTGGTCAGAGGATGCGTGCCTGTATCGTGACAACATACGATATAGGACTTTGGTTATCTCGATCTCGTTAAGTAAACTCTTTGACCTAACTAATCCAACACCTCCGAATCTCTATTCCTATGCAGAGGACCTGCATCAAGAGGTCGGTCAGATATCAACCTATGTGAGAAAGGATTGCCACCTCCTACTCAAGCTGGAGATCATCTCTTAATAATCATTTGACGATACTTGATGAGTCCTCAATCTAACTCTTCAGATATTCATCCAAGCACCAGCCTCTATGATTCAATTATCAATAGTTGTATGATTATTAAGATGGCCACGGTACATAACCCTAATTGTACTAAGGGACCTATTATGAAAATTAATTATTCTTCATTTCAGATTAGGGAATGATATTCACAATAACATTTATTGCATAATGGCTCGCCGTGGGCTCGCATGTCCAACAGTAGGGGCTAGTCAACACCTCTTATTGAGGGTCCTATTTTTCCAAGGACGAGGACCTGGTCTAGGACATCTATGAACAGATGGCTGAGAACTACAAAGTGATGACTGAAGCCCATGTCTACACTCAAGGGAAGCCCCCCCAAGCATTGTCTCACCACAGAGTTGCACGTATAGAGGCCGACCCTTCTTCATCTTCTACAACAACAACATTGGTAGAGTCATCAGCTGTAGACATGGACATCATTAGCCAGAAGTTGGATCGCATGGAGATTAAAGAGAAGAAGGCGTACCAGGGCCTAGATAAGCTCAACAAGATCGATGAGCCGACCCAGACTTTGACTGACCTTAAGACACATATCTTGAGACTTCAAGAGGCACCGATGACTTCTTTGCCACAGTCTAGGTCATATGCTGATCAGGGGAGCAGATCGTCACATCCATCCACCTCATATAGGAAGGTTCATCACATTCAGGCGGAGCATGTTCAGCCACCCCTGCAGTACCAGTTGCCACCACCACCTTCACCTGACACATATATGGTGGTCTATCAGAGTGATCAACCATTGGCGTGCCTTCCCCCACCATTGCACGAGTAGACAGAGCCATTGATGGAAATCAACAGTATTTGGTATTGCCACTACCAGTAGCAGCCCGGTATCCACCTTGATCACCCAGGCTTCAGATGGTCTACTAGAGGTGCTTAGTCCCAGCAGCAGCCTTTGGCACAGTCAGGGCAGGGCACACAACAATAGCACCCCCACTCCTAGCACACAATTCCTCGACCCCAGTACCATGGTCAGGAGTGGAGGCAACAACAGCCTCACTCCCAGTTTCATCAGCCTCCCCCTCACTCTTACTTACAACAGTAACAACATAGCCATCCTCAACACTTTTGGCGAGGCAACCCATCGGGTTCTCATACACCTTCATATGCGAACTCAATGTTAAACAATCTCGCCCGCATGCTTACATAGCAACAGACTACTTTCAGGCGAGAGATGGATGAGTCCAAGCAGGAGATGAGAGAAATCATCAAGGGCAAAGCCACCTACCTGAACAAATCAAGCCCAATTCGAATAATCTGAAAAAGAAATCCGAGTATGTACAATCTATAGAGTTCTACAATCCTAGTGAGGTACTTGATGATATGCATTATTTTTTTGATGCTGATTTTGTGACACTTAGGAGTGATAGGAAGCCAACATGCGACATCTCATCTACGTGATAGGAGGATGCCCATTCAGGAGCGTCAGATGAGCTAGAGAGCGGTGCTGATGCTGTTGGTGTTGATGATGAGAGCGATGATCTAGACGACGGTGCTAATGCCATCCTTCTCCAAATGCTGCAAATGGTGGTACTGATGCCACCAATTATTCACTTGATAGGCCATAGCATGGTACTGATGTCGCCTTTTCAGATGTTGTCGGTGGTACTGATGACACTAAGAGTCCATGTACATATACTCCAGTTGTTTTGACTTTTATTCTTGTACATGAGGATGATTCTATAGAAAAATAAAAAAATATAAAAAATGTTGAAAAACAAAAAGATGGATAAAGGAAAGGTTTCAGTTTCTTCTTCTGGTTCATATGATGTGACACATAATGATGCTTGTATGGATTCCATTCATTTGCATGCTCAGGGACCTTTTCCTACTTCTGACCCTATAGTTCCTAATGAGGGTGCAACTATTCCCTTCCCTCAAGTACTTCGCTTAGGGAAGGGCCCAAAAATAGAAAATCCTAAAAAGAGGTAGTAGTTAGAGTTTAGCAAGCAGATGATAAATAGATTTAATATCCAACTGGCTCTATAGGAGGCATTGTAGAACATTCCTCTCTTCCAAAAGAACCTTAGAGAGAATATCACAATGCATAGGAAGAAGAGACACAACCACAATGCAGAGATCCATATGCTTACCCGTACCACATGCTTCTCTATTCAGAACCAATTTTCAACCAAGAGGCCAGATATGGGGGGTCCATATATCAGATGCCACATTCATGAGCAATAGTTTGATCGTACTCTATTAGACAGCGGGTCTTCGATTAACCTTCTTCCAGCAGCCTTACTTGACCACTTCAGGTTTGGCCCTCTTAGACAGAGCAAGACCATACTTCAGTTTGTAGATAGATCTACGAAGATGCCGAAGGGGTTACTGAAGGACGTTGTCGTCACCATTCAGGACCTAAAATTCCCCGTGGACTTCATTGTGTTGGACATGGAGATCCCTGAATGCGTGATCGATACCCCGATCATATTAGGTTGACCTTTCCTGCCAACAGTAAAGGCCGTGTTTGATCATGATAGCGGGAAGGTATACTTTAGCGTTGAGGGAGAGAGTATACAAATAAAGATGATTGAGGAGTTGAGAGCTAGAGATTCAGCTAGCTCAAAGCAGGGATCAGAGTGGGTGACAGATTTGGAGCCATACATCCACCACGAGTGTGACTTTGTGAATACAGATGATGACGCAGTTTGGGCAGACCCGATTTCATGAGCTCATCTCACACCTTAAGACTCCGTAGATTCACATATGCTAACTGATGAGAGTTCGGAGAGCACACTTGTGGTGTAGTATACTTTAGAGGCTGATGATGCAGATTCTGGTAGCGAGGTTGAATTCATTTCGTGTCACTCAGATTCAGATCCCTCAGACTCAGACACAGATTTTGATTGGCAAGATTTTGATGAGTATTTGTTGAGTTTGATGTCTACAAAGCCTACAGCTAGGACAAAGACAACATCAGTGCAGTTGATAGAAACACCAGTAGGGCCATATTCATCGAGTTTAGATGAGCAGCGAGAGTTCTCCCATTCAGATCTGGTAGCTTTCATGCAGACATTTCAGAGGCCAGATTTGCCAGCTTCCACATGCCCAGAGTTGAAGAACTTACTGCAGATCTTGAAGTATAGATTCCTTGAAGGTGAGCCAGAGATGTTTTCAGTAATTATCTTAGCAGATTTGACTGATGACCAAGAATCTCGTTTGATGGAAGTTCTTGAGAGCAACCACAAGGTAATAGGTTGGTCTGTAGAAAATCTCCAGGGAATAAGTTTGGCCCTATGCTCCCACCACATCTATCTCAAGGATGATGCCAAGCCTTCACGTGAGTTCCAGCGTACGATGAACCCGAATCTTCGAGAAGTGGTCATGAAGGAAATATCCAAGTGGTGGAACGCCAATTTTATCTACCCCATCTCCAAGTCCAAGTGAGTTAGTCAATTCCATGTGGTACCCAAGAAGACGGGTATCACTACAGTTGTGAATGAGGTCGGAGAGAAGATTGCTACCCGTGTACCCACTTCTTGGAGGGTCTGCATGGACTACAAACGATTGAATCAGGCCACTAAGAAGGATCACTTCTCGCTACCATTCATTGATCAAATTATTGAGAGATTAACTGGGACGAGTCACTACTACTTTCTTGACAGGTACTCGGGATATAATCACGTGGCCATTGTGCCCGAAGCCCAGGATAAGACGACATTCACATGTTCGTTTGGGACGTATGATTTTAGACGGATGCCCTTCGGATTATGTAATGGCCCGGCTACATTCCAAAGGTGCATGCCTTTCATCTTTTCGTACATGGTGGGTGAATGTTTAGAGGTATTCATGGATAATTTTTTGGTCTATGACGATGGGTTTGATGCTTGTCTTGCTTGCCTACACAGCGTGCTTCAGCGGTGCATTTAGGTCAACCTTGTTCTATCTTCAGAGAAGAGTCATTTTATGATGACTCAAGGGACGGTCCTTGGTCATATCATCTCCAACAGGGGCATGGAGGTCGATCCGACCAAGGTGGATATCATCAAGAAGCTCACTCCACCGTCCAATCTAAGACAGTTGCGATCTTTTATAGGGCATGTCAGTTTCTACCGACGATTCATTCAAGACCTAAGTCGTATTGCCCGACCGCTTACTGATCTTCTCATGAAAGACACCGAGTTCTTTGTATATGATAAGTGTCTTTCATCATTTGAGACTCTTAAGGATTTGGTTGTGCAGGCTCCTATCCTTCAGCCATCTAATTGATCTCTCCCATTTGAGATCATGACAGATGCTTCTGATTTTGCCATAGGGGTTGTACTAGGATAGAGGAGGGATGTATTACCTTTTGTCATTCACTAAGCTATCCGTACTTTGGATGCCATCCATCGAAATTATATTGTTACATAGAAGGAGATGCTAGCTATAGTCTTTGCTTTGGATAAGTTTCAATCTTACATTCTTGGATCTAGAGTGACTATTTACACCGATCACACTGCCATGCGATACTTAATGGCTAAGAAGGATGCCAAGGCACGCTTGACTAGATGGATCCTTCTACTTCAGGAGTTTGATATTGAGATTAAGGATAAGCCTGGAGTCAAGAATGTGGCGGTGGATCACCTCTTCTGATTAGAGCATCTTGAGGATAATGAGACAGCCACACCTATCACTGAGACTTTCCCAAACGAGGTGATTCTTGATATCACCTTTCTCCCATGGTATGCTAACATTGTGAACTATCTTGTTGTCAAGAAAGTTCCACAAGGTTGAACCAGGAAACGACTTGAGACTCCTCGAAAAGGCCAAGTCGTATCATTGGGAGGATCCCACCCTTTACCAGCAGGAGGGGATAGTGTCTGGCATCAGTGTATTCCTAAGGAGGAGCACCACATCATCCTCACCTATTGCCACAAGCTTGAGTCAGGAGGACAACACTCTCGGAGACAGAAAACACAAAAGGTCCTCTCCTCCAATCTGACCTTTGGTGCCCAACACTCTTCAGGGATTCATATGAATTCATGACACGTTGTACGGACTGTTAGAGGATGGGTAGTTGTGGTCATAGAGACATGAGGCCAATGCAATCCAATCACTTTTGTGAGATTTTTGACGCATGGGGCATCGATTTTATGGGAACTTACCCGAAGAATCGGGTATTTGAGTGCATATTGTTGGTTGTGGATTATGTGAGTTGTTGCGTTGAGGCCATCCCTGCCCGAGCTGCTGATGCGAGACTATTTGCAGATTTTTGAGGAAGAATATAAAATTATGGTTCGGGGGTTCTTAGTTTTTTGATTTCTGAGTGGTGGACTCATTTTATCAACAAGGTAATGGCCCTTGATAATGAGTTCAACATAGACCATAGAGTTGACACTCCATATCATCCACAGATGAATGGTCTTGCTAAGGTTTTGAATCGGAAGATCAAGATGATATTGCAGAAGGTTTTCCACCCAGATCGAAAGATTGGTCACAACTTTGGGACTCGGTCTTGAGGGCCTATAGGACATTCTTCAAGGCATCTTTGGGTACATCTCCATTTCAACTTGTTTATGGCAAGACATGCCACTTATCTGTTGAGATTAAGCACAAGTCAATATGGGCAGTCACAGAGATATTATTGGATCCAGAGAGTGTAGGAGATCATAGGAGAGCAGAGTTGACAGCCTTGGAAGAGCTTAGAGATACAACCTTTTTGAGTAGCCAACAATATAAGGACAGAGTGAAGATATGACATGATTCTCACATCAGTCATAAGCAGTTTGAGCCAAATCAGAGAGTATGACTATTTGATACTAGACTGAGATTATTTCTAGGGAAATTATAGAGAAAGTGGAAAGGTCCCTACTTAGTAAGGAAGGTGCACAATAACGACAACACTGATATATCTGAGTTGTCTTCTGAATCCACCTTTTGAGTAAATGGTCAGCACCTGAAGCCTTTTTGTGATCATGACTCGTTGACTGTTGACGTTGCCCCGATTCATTTTGTATGAGATGTGTTCTTTGACTCTCATTTTCTGCATCTCATACATGAGTTATACTTCTGTTCCGTCTCCTTGTATATCTGTGTTTTCTATTTTGTTCATTCTTTCTTTCATTTTGGTTAACACTCGAAGTCTCACGTAGGATTCTTGTTATACTTAGGATGTGTTCTATCCTAAGTATATGGGGTGTTGAACTTGTTTTGTTCATATTTCTTTTTGTTATATTACCTCGATTTTGATGCCTATACTAAGGGACATCCGACACTAAATATAGGGGAGGTAATATATGTTTTTCACTTCTTTGATTATTCTCTCACTTGTCCCTGAACTATTGATATTCTTTTCTATACTTAGGGATCTTTTACCCTAAGTATAGTGGGGACAAGTCGAGTTATTGATTTTGTGTATATCTATTCCTCGGTTTTCCCCTTGTGTACAATCTTCTTTATGTAGGATTATTTGATCTTAAGTGTAGGGGGGATATTCTACTTCTATTCAATTCATTCTTTCATTCTTTGAGTCGTGGTAGTATAGGATTCTTTTCATACTTCTATACTTAGCACGAGTTATGTCTTCCTTAGACATTCTTTGATCACTATGAGGACATAGTTCGAGCTAAGTATAGGAGGTGTTGTATATACTGTATATATACTTTAGCCATAACTCATACTCTGTGTGTGTCAATAACATGGCTATTATTTATAAAATTGAATAAAAATATTTTGAAAAATATTTGCAAAAATGTGTGTAAAATTTTTGTAAAATGTTTTGCAAAACTTTTTATAAAAAAATTGTAAAAAAATTGTAAAATTATTTTTGTACAAATTTTTGTAAAATATTTGTAAAAATTTTTTGTTCGTAAAATGTTTGTAAATTATTTTGTGTATCAAAATTATGTATATGGTATAAATATTTGTAAAATATGTGAAAGCAAAATGTTTGTAAAAACCTTTTTGAAAAGTTGTTTGTAAAGTGTTTGTAATTTTTCTGTAAAAATAGTTTTGAAAAAGGTTTGAAAGAGTTTTGAAATTTTTGTAAAATGGTTTGTAAACATATTTATAAAATATTTTGTCACATGGGTTATAAATTTTGGGTATATAAATTATTTGTATATATGTGTTGTATTCTTTGTAAATAAAATCTATACTTATTTGTAAACCTGTATATAAATTCTTGTAAATAAAATCCTTTAATAAAATTTGTAGATAAAAGCCACTTGTAAAAAATATGTATAAAACTTATAAATAAACCCCTTGTAAATATGTATATGTTTTTGCAAAAAATTCTTTCTTTTCTTTCTTATTAAAAACCATAAAAATTTGAAAAAGATAAAATCTATAAAAAGAATTGCAAAAAAAATCTTTGAAAACTTTTCAAATAGATTTTGCCTTTTATTTTTTGTCTTTTCAAATGTTTTGTAAATATTGGCTGCATGTGCATTTGTATTTTTCAGAATAGTATTGACATTTAAACTAGTTTGGAATAAAATTGAAGAATGGAGCTTGTCTAAGACATTAATCCACTTAATTTCTGAGGAACCTTATAGAAACTAGAGTTGAGACTTTTCAGGTCATAGCAACTTAATTCTTTGAGTCCACAAGACTATGTTCACATGCCATCTTGATTGGTCTAAGTAGAATATTTCACGATACACGGATGATTCTTCCAGACAATGGCCTTAAATTGGACAAGCACTCTACACGTAGCTCTTCATGGATGAGGTGGTGAGAGGGTAGAATCTTTTGGCTTGGGGTAGCAAACAGGTGTATAATAACTAGTGAAAATATCCATCCTCCTCTAGGGAGGGTAGTGCATCTCAAACTCGTCTAGTAGCATTAACAACTAACGACAAGATGCCGCGGGGTTACGATAATGCTTCAAAGAGGGATAGTCTACTGGCTCAAGAGGAAAAACTCCTTATGTACATGCTGCACATGTTGTACATATGTTAAAAAAAATGCAAAAACTCGAAGAAAAAGGACAAGCCTGATTGGAAATAAAATACCTACCGGAGTTTATGTAGTTGATAAGTAAAGCTTATGTAATTCACTGTCTCATCTCATGGAAGCTTGTTGTTGGAGACTTGGCTACACTCGTCAAGCTCCAAGGGATACATGGCTACATTGGCCATGATTCATTCTTTTCTTTCTCCCTCTTATTGAGCCAGTTGCACTTGAACTTAGAAGGGAATACTCCGCTCCTCGAGGAAAAAGTTGCTAGACTAGGGGACGAGAGTTACCTTGTTGAGGGAGGTTGGTTCTTTGCATTTCTGAGGTGGGGAGCTATATTTCACTTACACAATACAAGTAAAGATTCATAGTCATAAGAGTTTGCGTATGTAGACTTGTTCTGACCTGACTATTGAGGTGACCTGAATAGGAGTCTTGTGAAACTTAGAGTCTGTAGGTCATAAATCCATTTTCCAATTATGTTCCGCCAAACTAATAATCCAAAGGTCTGACCAAGCTCCATACTACAATTTTATGAAGATAAGTTTAATAATCAATATTGTTCCCAATTCTTTCCTTTTTCTTTTCTTTATTTCTTTTCACTTCTTTTTCAAATAAGTGTTTGCTAGGGGACTAGCAAAGATCGTCTTGTTTTGAAACAAGAACGACATTACTCTTGTTTTGGAAATAAGATAGGATTTGTAGGTATGATATATGCTTTTAGAAAACATAAGATCGATACCAAATCTCAATGTTCAAATGAGAAATTTAATAATAAAACTCTAAAGAAGATAATTCAAATGAGATCAGAACTTCAGGTTTAATTATAATATTCCAGTATGTAGGATGTACAAGTATTAGGAGTACTCCATGGTGATGTGATGTTAAACTAATTGTATACAATGACACTTCCATTCCGAGGGAGTGGTACATCATGTTTGGATTTTAGTGACTCTTATGATTTAGTTCTTCTATCTTGGTCCACTGTTGGACATCATTCTGAATTGGATTCAGAAGTAATGAGAAACTAAGATACAATGTCTGATATGACAACACTGAGAGGTATTTTAGATATGGATATGGGATTAGATCTCAATCCAAGTCACTATACATGGATAATAAAATTTTCCTTACCATGTCTCCAAGTATCCATGGAGAATGCATAATATTCATGAAAGAGTTCATGGATCATTCCAATGGAAACAAATTCCAATTATAAGGATACGAGAGAAAATTGGGATAATTAATTAAATTTAATTATTCATGATAAAATTAGTGTGGATAGTGATATCCATAATAATTTTATGGTATAGTATGGATATGATCCACATTGTTTTTTGGAGACTTATTTGTGAATATGATTAAACAAATTATATGGTGTATGCGAATTGGATTCAAATTCCGACATAAATGTAAATTGGATTTACATTTAGTTTTGGACCAATGAATATGATTCATATTTATCAATGATACAATATGTAAATGTTACAATTTAAATAAATAAATAAATAAATAACTAGTTGGAACATAAAATCAACTTTAACTAAAAAGGGAAAGAAAATCCCTTCCTAATTTTAAGTGGACGTCCCGCCAAATTTAGGTAGAGGATTTCCTCTCTCTTGTAACTATCCAATTATTTATTTGTACTCTCCTCTCTTGCGGCTCCACTCCATCCTGTCATCCACATCACCTTTGATGACAACATCGTCCTTCATTCAGATGCTCATTCTGCTTTGCTTATGTGCACTGGAGCCCATACATCCACATATATAAATTATTTATCATACAATGTTTACACATAATAAATAATACTTAGATCGTTTTTTACCAATTGTACCCCTTCGAGAGTCCACAGTTACAATTATGCCTTTACCTTTTTGCAATATCAGTTGTACTTCCAACTTTCTGCATCGTTAACTGTTCCCCTCCATTAATTTGGACATGTACTTCTGGTTAAGAAAATCTTATTACAATTATACCCTCCCTTTTTACAATTACATTCAATCAGTCCAATATCTGGAACAAATAGATCCATGAAGGAGAAGATGAATTTTAAGAATGATAATGAAAATTAATAGAAAAATGTATATATTGATTTTGTGATTTTCCCCAGTTATTTATCTGATATAGAACTAATCTCCTTTCCGCAGAGATGACATTCCATGTGGGAATCGATGGACACTCGTTACCCATTGAAATGAACTACATATCCGTTGGAACTGGCTGCATCAGTGACCTGATAATGATGGATGGGGACAAGTCACAATCAGATGGGTCAGTACCCCTCACCCTATCACTCTATACACAACGGGAACAAACTTCCCCTTTAGTGTTCCTCCGTATGAAACATTCCCAGTAAAGACTGGACAACTTTGAACATCCATGTATCTCCATTGAACTGTATTAAACAATATAGTCTACAATTTTTTCTGTGAAAAAATAATAATTAACATAAACTTGAACAAAAAGATAAAAACTCGAAAATAAACAATAAATATTTTCCTTGCAACAGCTGGGACACATACTGCAGGTATGGTTTCTGTATCTCTAATCACTTTGCTGACTTCCGCTATGCTTCTTTCCCTTCGAAGAATTCACCGAGCATTCGCTCCAGATCTTCTGCGGTATACTTGATGTACCTGTTGGGTCCCCTATTACTGTTGTCTATGAGAGACCTGAAATTAAAAATGACATTCAAATTTGAAGCATCAACCAAGATACACACTGGAATATAGTTATTTGGAGGGGGGACAGTTTTATTTTTCAAAACAATAGCAAGCAAGCTCATTGAGATGATGCATAATGAACAAATGCTGTGAAATAAAGCCGAGTCTGTGAAAACATAAACTGTTTTTTTCCTTTATGTAGATTAAACCATCAAAAGATTAGACCAGAAAGTGCTCAAGCTATTTTGGTGCAATGGAAGGAGCAACTCATGGTATAATGGCATCGTGTGCCAGATCACCAACGGAAGGAGTTGAAAGTGAAGAAAGTTGCCTCCAATAAAAAACTTTCTTCCTCGTTCGACAACTTTCATTTGCATCCCCGCATCACTCACAGTACCTTCTCTCCCACCAAGGAATGTCAATCAACATTTCCAGAGTTGTCCACCAAGTAATAACGATTGAAGGAACGATAATTAAATCTATAAAAAAGATTTCTCTCGTTCATAAAGTGCATTTACCAGCGTAGAATAAAACAAGATACATGAAATTCAAGTTCAACAGAACAACTATTGTAAAGTGAAAGTAAAAAGCATACCCAAAACGTTTAAGAAATGATCTGTAGGCAGGCAATAAGATTTCAGCTATCGAGAGTCTCAGGGACTCTCGAAGCTCTGGGTCTGGTACTGTCCACTGGGACTGCTTTTGGTGAAGTTCCTCGAACTGCATATTGAAAGCCTTAATCCTAGAGAAGAAGCCACGTCAGTGCTGATTACTTAAATGTGGTTTCAGGTGAAGAGAGAGCAAACACCTTTCTTTAATTGTAGACCGTGATACCAGACTTGCATTTGAACCTTCAATCAACGAGCTAGTACTACTACCCAATGATTGACCCAAGCCTTGGACTGACAACGAATGCACAATCTATATAAAATATTGAAGATTAGTTCAAGGAAAAGGCATGTATAAACGTATGTTAACAAATTCAAATATAAATTAAACTAGACAAGATGGAAGATTTCTTATACAAGGCCTACATGCAAAGCATCATAAACTTTAACTTGTTGCGAGTGTTGGTTGATTATATAGCAGCTAGTCGGTGACAACCATCAATAGATCGTGGTATATCTCTATTTGGATGATTAGCTTTTAACTCAAAATATTCTTTAAATGTAACCAAATCATTAGCTCACTTCTATGGGATAAATTTCCTTCACATGTTTTTATATACGGAAGCAAATCTGGGGAGAAGAATACCTTACTCCACGCTACTCTTTTGTATTGGTTTGCATTCTGCTGGACAATCCGGCGATGCCTTTGTACCCATTCATCACCCAGGTAATCCTTTGCTTCTGATCTGCAAATGACAAAAAACAGCATCGACTTCATGGTAATTGGGATTATATTAAGATTGCATAGACAGAATGTAATATGATTTAGGAAGTGGCTTCTCAATAAGTGGCATCAGTTATCAAATGGCAGTTCTGGTGTGGCACGGTTGCAGTAATCATCATGATACTCGTAAGTAAAAAAGAAGACATAATTCTAAATCCGTGTATCAAAACAACAAAAGCTCACCTGCGGACAGATCTCACCATGTAGTGTACATTATTCATAAGAAAAAGAAAAGTCAATGCAGGATCTTTGTATTGCTTCGATTTTCCATCCAAATTTGTCATAAGTGCCTGCATCATTTGTGTAGTCACATCTGCCAACTGCGTACTGGGGTCATTTCCAGTTTCGAATTCCATAAAGAGCTGCTTCAACGTAGACTGATAGCTGCACATCAACCCATAATCTGTACTCAGATGTAAGAATATTGGAAGAGCTACAAAAAAATATAGCCAAAAGAATGATGAGATGGGAATAAAATCAAAGTTTCGGGTACCAGATAAGAAAAAGAAATTGTTAGAAGTAGGTTGTAATGTTCAATCGATGAAGAGTATCACTAATCTCTTATATAGTGGAGACCGATGGAAACAATTACATAAGGGAACTAAACAAAAAAAGTACTATCGAAATAAACACATGGAAATAGAAGCTCTTAATACTCCCTCTCAAGTTGGAGCATCTAGATCCATCATGCTCAACTTGGAAGTGTGGAAGAAAAGTTAAGAATGAACTGATTAATTTATTCAATGGGTATTGTTGAAATCTGAGAAGCAGAAGCGGAATCGATAAAACAAGAAAGATAAACATGAAGAATTTTGATACTACACCACAACAGCAAACCCAAGTGGCTACTGCATATAGACTTCCTCCTTCAGGTCTCCATACAAGAAATAATTCTTGACATAAAGTTGGGAAAGTGAGCAGTCTCGTAGCCTTTCAGCATAGAGTAGGATCCCGAGCGTAGAATGATGAGCTACGAGGGAAAAGTGTCATGATAGTCCATCCTATATGTCTGAGTAAACCCATGTGCCACAAGCCAAGCCTTGTAAAGATCAATACTGTCATCTGCTTTCTGCTTCACTGTAAAGACCCATTTGCAGCCACCTTAGAAGCCCCTACCAAGGTAGTAGCCAAACTCCATGTGTCACATGACAGGGGTGCAACCATCTCCTCTTCCATAGCAAGACATCAATGGTTTTCTCGCATAGCCTCCTGATATGTGCGCGTGATCTCTATGGTGGACAATCACACAACAAACTTTCTGAAATCCTTTGAAAGACGCCCTAAACTAACATAGGATGTGAGAGGATACGTAGCACATGTACACCTCTGCTTTTAAAGAGTAACGGGTTGATCAAGATCCTATATACGATATATCTCCTATATGATTCTCTCCTGAGGTGTTACATGCTCAACTTGTAAAGTCTCCTATTGTACGGACAAATCAACAGTGCCATTGGTAGAAATCAAGTGCTCGAATTTTATTTGGGACATGTTGGATGACGGGGAAGCCACACGAGGAAGGGGTAAAGTAGGTTGCCTGCGAGTATAGTAATGAGGCAAACTCTAAGCCATAGGAGGAGGCAAAGGAGGTGGAATATAAACCTCCTCACCAAACTCAATGGAATCATCATGTCACATCTAGGAGGAAAATAAACGAAAGACTCAGATTGTGATGTCAACACTAACATAGTACTTTCGTCTGGAAGGATCAAAGCACATGTACCTTTCTAGGTTTAGGAAGAACCCACAAAAACATATTTGACAACTCTGGGAGAGAGCTCATCATGACCAGGAACACAAGGTCGTATGTACATAGAGACAACTCTGGGAGAGAGCTCGTCTAGCATCGGGAAATGTTAGAAATATGGAAATGTGGAAGCTAATGTTAGAGAAAATAGAATAGACACAGGAAGAACATTAGGATTTTTACGTGGAACCCTACTCCCGAAGGTGCAGGATGAAACCACGAGAGAATGCTTAAAGAGCTGATTCGTTCATTGAACTTTCTCATCTGATACATGAGGTCTGTGGCTTCTTATATAGCCTCTACGGAACCTCCAAGTCTCACCACTTGTAGATGTTGGACTAAACACTAGATGTGGTAAATGGATCCTTGAGAGATCCATTTGCCCATCTACACAAGTGACATATACTTCAACAGGAAATATAATCGAAAAAGGAACCTTTTCTCGTAATATAGAAGACGACCTAGGACTCCCCATGCTTTTATAGGAATGTCGTCATGTCCTACACCTTTCACATGTTTCATAACCTTCAAAGCCTCCTCTACTTCTTTCATTTGTATTCATCTATATCTTGCACGATTCGTGTAACTTTCACTACCAGCTAGATCTCCCCTAGTGGTATCTCTATTTCCTTCTCCAATGAAAAGCTTATAGAAATACTGCTTCCATCTAATCTCTATATCCTTCTGAGTAACAAGCACGTGTCCTTCCTCATCCTTAATGTATCTCACTTGAGAAAGGTCTTTGGTCTTACTTTCTCTTGCTTTGGTCAATCTAAATATATCCTTCTATCCCTCCTTAGAGTTGAGATTTTTGTACAAAACTTCATAAGCTTTTGACTTAGCTTCTCTTACTACTTTCTTTGTTTCCTTCTTTGCTATTTTATAGTTTGGGACATTTTCCTCTGTTCTATACTTAGAAATAGCTGTAAAGCATGCTCTTTTAATTTTGAGCTTCTCTTCTACCCTTCCACTTCACCATCAAGCCTTCTTTTAGCATGGAACTCCTTCCTTTGACTCACCTAGCATCTCTTTGGCTACCCTTTAGAAACAAGATGCTACCGCCTCCTACATATCGCCTAGCATCTCTTTGGTTACCCTTCGCCTAGCATCCCCACCATAGACTGCTCCTACTTAATGCGACTAGCAGTGATCTCCCTACTACAAAGTTGGCTACCTTCTCAAGTACTGTAACCACATCTACCTCTGTCACAGTGTGTGCATGGATTATTGAGTCTAGAGTGTTTACGCACTTGAGTAGAGAAGGTAGTCTGTTGACCTCCTTTGAACCCTCTTCCACACTGCGAAGTCAGTTCATCTAGCCAACGATGCATATTATCCTATTTCCATAGTTGGGAATATGGAGCTTTCCTCTAAATGTAGACTCTTTAGCGATTTCTGTGCCTATAATTTTCCTTTGAGCCTTCTATTTGTTCATAAATTATATGTGGTGAACTGAACTGAACTGAAGAGTGATTTTTTGAGTTCTATTGTTACTTTCACGAATTCTGGACGATGCAGATTTTTGTTGGGGGACATGAGAAGAACGGCCTATATTATCTTCATATCCTTGTTGATTCTAAGGAAGATCGTATCGATATCGATATCGTTTCGGTCTGCCCGGAAAGGATATATCGGGGTATATCGTTGATATATTGACGATATCGGTGGAAATGTCGAAAATGGCTCAAAAAAGCCATTTTCACCATTTCTCAGAAATTAAGATCATCTAAGATATTAAAAAAACAAATAACCTACAAATACACACTTATATCACACATATCGGTCATTTATAGACCATATATCGCACATATTGGTCATTTCAAACATATCGATGTTAATGTTGATTCTTGACTTAAAGATATTGGAAATGGATTTCATTCAAGTCCTTATAACATTAAATATCATACAAATATACACTTAGATAACACATATAGATCATTTATGAGGACTATGATCCTTATATTGCACATATCAGTCATATTGAATATATCGATGATACTGTTAGTTATTGACCTACTATATATATTGAAAATGGATTTCATCTAAGTTCTTTGATCACTAAATAACTTACAAATGTACTCTTAGATCACATATATCGATCATCTATGAACCTTATATCGCATATATCGATCATTTCGAGCATATGAATTGTTGAAATCAGAGAAGCGGAAGTAGAAACGATAAAATAAGAGATATAAACATGAAGAACACGGAGATTTACGTGGAACCCTACTCCCTAAGGAGCGGGATGAAACCACGAGAGAAGCCCTCGACGGGGCAGATATTCTATTGTAATTCTCAATGAGTACAGGGGGTGTGGCGATCCTTATATAGGTGCTCAAGGGAGAATATTCTATAGGATATTCTCCATAGAATATTCCCTTAATAAATAGCCACAAAGAATATTTTCTAACACTCCCCCTCAAGCTGGAGCTGAGAAAGCTACAGCTTGCAACAAAAAGAAAGTATACAACACATCTTCACACGATACATCACAAGAAGAAGACATGTCCGCTGCTGGTAGAAGACCTCGCACGAGGACGGGTCTGCGGCTTTCAGGTCATCGGAACGTATCTCTGTCATGTCTGTATAATCGATGCTATATCAGGTCACCGGAACGTATCTCTGTCGTGCCTGCGAGTCACCGGAACATATCTCTGTCGTGCCTGGAGTAGAGTCGCTGCAGAAGAAGAAGTCCAGCGTAGAGTAGTAGTCGGGTCGCAAAAGAAGAAGTATGCACCCTGCAAAAGAAATTGATGCTCGGTGAAAATGGATGCTCTGTAGAAAGCTAGAGATGTCGGTCTGTCAGTGTAGATGGACATTTGTGAAGAATATGTCATTTCTGACTCCCCCTTTCTCCCATACTTGATAGAATAAAGATCACGAAACATCAAGTTGGGAGAAACCAAAAGAATAACATGCAATTTTTTTCTTCATCATTTTTTTTGTGCTTTATCATTCCTTCTTTTTTTGCACAATTCATATTTTTTTTAATTTGCGTATGGCTCTTTTTTTTTGTACGCGCCTTTTTCTCAAAAAATATCTCTTTTTTTTTAACATGGACTTCCTCCTTTTTTTTTTGACCAACCCAACTTTGGGTTTTTTTATAATAGCCCCCAACAACATATTTTTTTTACGACCCATAAAGTTGGGCCTCAAGCGAGCCCAATACCTCAGCTTTTTTCTTTCTTTTTTTTCAGAACTTGCAACCTCCTCTTCCGTTTTTTTAATACATGGTCCAACAGGGACCCAAATTGCAGGACTCCTTTTTTTTTATAAAGACGACTACTATGGCCCGCAACCCCCCTTTTTTTGTTTTTTTTATAATAAGAAGGGCCATCGGCCACTAATTCTTTCCCAAACAGGGCGCCACTAGGGTTCCCAAATCGGGAACCCATCTTTCATCCGTCGCCGCCCACTTGAGTTTTAATCGTTGCTTCCTGGGGGCGTGCACGTTGGGGGACTTCTGGACTCGTGCGTGTGGAAAGACGAGGGAGGGCGGGTGGCCTTCACGCGCCTGGAGAACAACCGCGCTGGGCGCCAGGAGCCGTTGCGCCTCCTTGAGTCGCGCCGAGAGGAAGAAGCACGCCGCTTTGGGAGAGGCCTGCGAGGGCCAGAAGCGGCTGGAGATGTCGCCACATTGGCTGGAGATGCCGCAAGTGATGAGGAGCGGCCGCCTGAGGCTGGTGGAGAAAGGCTAGGGGCAGAAGCGCCGCATGTGGCTGGTAGGAGCGCGCCGCCTGCGTGAGAATGGGAAGGCGGAGGAGCCGCCTGGGCTCTTGAGTAGCGATTGCGGGTTTGGACGCCGAGGACTTCGGGGATGAGGGGATCTTGCCATGCGCGCGCAGAGACGATCTGGGGTTTGCACACGCGCAGACTTCGGGGATGAGGGGATCAGCCGCTGGGAAGTACCGCCTGGATGCCGACTTCGCCCGCTTGAACTGGAAAGACTCCGCTGGGCGGAAGGGGCGCAAGGGCTGCGCGCCGCCAACGAGGAACCCGCCAGAGGATACCGCATGCGTCGTTTGGTCTTGCAGAGAACAACGTCAGGAGGAGGACGCCTGCGCGTTAGGGCGGCTGCACATGGAGGGATGCTCTCGAGCGCTTGGAAGGAAGATGCGTCAGGAAGGGTTAAGGGATGACTCCGCCTTGAGACTCCAGCGCAGGGGCTACCTCCCAGAGCATCGCATGGTGCAGTTTCGGTGGATAGGAGCCACATGCCCGTGTGCCATGAGGATGATGGTGCGGAAGCAATGGCACCGCAATGGACTTGGAGAACCAGATCTGGATCTAGAACTGAAATGAACTTGAACAAGACATATTCAAGAATGATAACTCCAACTTCGAATCTCGAGCAAAACAATAATCAACATAAAATCCTCGAGAATCGTCCCGCTCTGATACCATGTTGAAATCAGAGAAGCGGAAGTAGAAACGATAAAATAAGAGATATAAACATGAAGAACACAGAGATTTACGTGGAACACTACTCGCTAAGGAGCGGGATGAAACCACGGGAGAAGCCCTCGACGGGGCAGATATTCTATTGTAATTCTCAATGAGTACAGGGGGTGTGGCGATCCTTATATAGGTGCTCAAGGGAGAATATTCTATAGGATATTCTCCATAGAATATTCCCTTAATAAATAGCCACAAAGAATATTCTCTAACATGAATGTTAGTGTTGATTCTCGACTTATAGACTATAGTCATAGATATTTTTTTAAGAATTGACTTATAGATATTATCATATTGGAAATGGAAGATTGCAGATATGCCACTACTCCCATAGACCTAAGCATGAAGTTCTACGAAGATGATACAAATCAGATGGACAAGAGCAGATACATGGAACTTGTTCGGAAGCTCCCCTATGCGACTATCACCAAAACAGATATATCCTTTATAGTGAGCAAAGGCAACCATTTTACAGAGCAATCCTGACATGCCAACATGTATGATATTCACATGATCCTAAGGTATCTGAAGTCTTTTCCACGAACATGGTTGTTTTTATTAGAGGGACATCTCTTGCCATCACGGCCTATGCAGATGCTAACTATGCAGGATGCCCTAAATACAGGAAATCTATCTATGGTTTTACAAGTTTCATATGGATTTCTTCGGTCTCATGGAAAAGAAAGAAGCCAACTACGGTTGCTAGATCTTGTGATGAATCAGAATATAGAGTTATGGCGCAGGAGAGCACTGGGATGATGCGAGTAAAGATGTGTTCCGATAGGCTAAGATATCGATGCGCCTCTTCCCATGCAGTTGCTTTGCAACAACCAAGATGCTCTATTCATTGCCAACAATCCCACTTTCCATGAGAGGACCAACCGCGTTGAGGTAGATTGCCATTACACACAAGATATGCTACAGAAGGACTCTATCTCTACTTCCCACGTTAGCATAGGGGAATAAACAACATATGTTTTTAACAAGGCCCTAGCCAGGAGGTCGTTCCAGAGATGTTCCAAGCTGAGCATGATTAACATCTATGCTCCACTCGAGGGGGAGTGTTAAAAATTTCTTTGTATTCACATATTTATTATGTCTCTCTTTTGTAATTAACCTCCTAGAGTTTCTCCTCTCTATACAAGAGAGCCCTATAGCCCTCAGAATAAAAAAATCCATTCCTTTCTTTCTACAAAGAGGATTATTGTGTCAACTCTAACGTAACATTAAAAGAACAAACTGCTAACGTTTTCTCCAAAGCTTTCATTGGTATACAGTTTGAGAGATGTTACAAGATAAGCATGTTGATATGTATGCTCCATCTTGAATGAGTGTAGTGAAAGATTTTTGGACACCCCTGAAGGGAATACTCCTATATTTTCTTTTTATAGACTCTCTTCAATATGACCTTAATCCTACATGTCTCCTTATAGTAGGAGCCCTAAGGTATCATATTCTAATAAGATCATTCTTATCCTCAACATGTACTATTTATCTCTGACGTCAATAGTAGAATTATAAAAATGGGCAAATAAATACACTCAAATAAAGTAACATCAACAATGGCATGATATCTCATACCATAAGGATATGGCACCAAATAACCCTTTGAGTCCTTGAGTAACTCATGAAAATACATTTAAATGGTCACGAAGACAACTTGTCCTTACCAAGATCCAAATTTTAAACAAAAGACTACACATCCAAACACATGAAGAGCAAGGAACTATAAATTTTGTTTAAAAAATAAAAGCGATAAAAGGACCTATTCATCAAGAAAAGATGAAGGCATACTATAAATCATATAAAAAGCAACATTAATAATCATGGCATCAAATTTCACAAAAATTCCGATCGAAATTCGATTTCAATAACTGGTCAAAATCGATACCCCATAGTATTTTCTTTTCCCAGATTTTGCCGACATTTCGGTTCATTTCAGTCGAATTTCGGCTAAAAAATAAAAAGGAATTTAGTCATGTTTCACCAAAATTCATCCTCCTAGCCTCTTAGACCACTCTTTGACCTAATTTCGGCCACTTTGGGGTACTCTTTAAGATCAATATATTTGTTCATTACATTGCATCATTTCATCTCATAAGACACTAGAAATTTGCTCATTTCCTGGACTCTCTTTCTTGCTGCTTATCTATATTACAAGGAGTACATGCAGACCTATACAAGTGCTAGGCTGTTAGAAACCTTCCAAGTCTTGTGATTGTAAGTATTTGCCTATTATTACGTTGGATATAGACTGTGCTTGAGAATGCTACACAATTTCTAAGTATTAATTGATTTGTTTATGTCGCATATAGCATATATTTTACGATCTCAAGCTCTACAAAGCATCTTCTAGACATACATGTTAAAAAGATTTGTTTATGTTGTGTGTATGCATGTGTATTTGTCTTATTTTATTCCTAAAGTTAATTTTTTTTCTAAGTTCAAAGTAGTTTAGTTAGATACAAGTTCTAAACTATCATTTCGATCTTCAATTTCTTACATAAGATATCATTTGCTAGTCTTCTTTATTGGCCTATATTTTTCTCTACTATTATTTCATGTCCCAATTTTCTTCATGTTCACGAGTGAATCTAATGGCTTCTAATTCCGGTTCCAAATCTGGTTCTGGTCTGAGCGACATACTATGACTGTTTAAGAGATTGGGTGGAAATTTAAGATAACATATCATGTTAACATCTTATTATTAGGAAAAAATTATATAATTCTATCTCATTTATCGATTAAAGAATACTAGAAACTTTTATTTTAGAAAAAAGAGTTTTCATGTAATTTCCCATATTTTCAGCTATTTCACCGAAATTCCATGGATTTCTCTTTCCAGGCTTATCGAATGAAATAGAAATCCGGCATTTAAGGCATTGTTAATAACACCGACAATTAAGTATGCGAGGCATGGCTGTGGACCAAAAGGATTTTAGAAACATCAAGAATGTGGCAATGTCTTCTTTTAGCAGCAACATTTTGCCGTGATGTCTAGATACAAGAAGTTGAAGGTATAATACCACATTATTAAGAAAATTGTCAAAGTTCAAAGTTCATGTGCACTACGGAATGACACAATTTTTTAACATTTGGTAATTGAGTTTTAATGATGGAAACAAAATAGTTGATTACAACCCCAACTTTAGATTTTTTTTCAAAAGAAAAATCAAACTGGCTTTAATATTTAATCTACAGCCACCAACTAATAATGTGCCCTGGAGATCAAAGATACGACTGACCCTCACATCACAATGATGTAACTCAAAGGCTTAGGAGTTACTCCCTGCAGACATGTTAGGGAAGGCTGACTGCTGATGTTTACCAACTCATGGGACATGCACTGGAAGGTGGACTGATGTGACAATTGAGCAAGAATCGTACGAAGCTTCTGAAGAGGGAGGTAACTGAACTGTAAAAGTAAGAGATATGCCGAAGAAGAAGTTCCACATAAAACAAATGAACTACAACAAAAGTAGATGTACCAGGAAGACTTTTCTCAAGGGCACAAGCAATCATCATACTTGCCAGTGCATTAGGAAATACGACATAGAAATGGTCAAAGATGACATAATAATTTAGTTTCTTAATAATCAAGTTAATGGAAATGAGAGGAAAATCTAGATCAAGATGAACGTGTTGCAAATTCATGGTGGGAGATAAGTAAACCTTCCCTTGTCATGATTTTGGTGAATGCTGACCATATGCATGAACCACATATGGGAAACAAGCTTAAGGGCCTTGAATTTGTCCTCAATCCCTACACAACTGCTGAGATGCTTTAAAAACAACAAGCCAATCTGTACCTTTATGAAAACCGCAATAACCACATACATGTGCTATACCTGACAAACTAACTGCAACAACGGTCATTTTGAGCATGAGTGGAAGACATGGTACTAATGATATGTCATAATTATGCTAGTAACTCATCCATCCATGGACAAAATGTAGAGGCAAATGACTCAGGTAATTGTTTACTCTCATGGGTGGCACGGTGAGCATAGGTCAGGCTACCACGCTTTTGTAGTATGTATCCGCAGCATAGTTGGGTCTCTAACAGAAAGTGCAAAGCTTCATAGAGCTATCACGATTGTCTCCACGTCCCTAATTATTAACACATCCCCTCATAAAAAAGGACCATTATTGACCTCGTTTAGCAGCCGTAATAGTGGGATTATTGGAACTCTGTGTAGTAGGTAATATAGTCCAACTAAGACTATTATATGCCTTCAATAAGAGGAATCATGGCATTGTCAAGCAACTGATTCCTCGTAAAATCATAAATCCATAAAAAATCCCAATCATGAGCATGTCTCTGTATGCTCTCTACGACTTGCTGTTGCATGGAGGATAGTATTTGTGGAGCAAAATAGCTTTCTAAGCAATGTAATAGATATGATTTATATGAAAATGTCAGGTCATTTTGCTTGGTGTGATGAATAATATAATGTAACTGCAAGATTTTTATGGCATTTCTTATCTAAGAATAAGCAACGGAAAGAGAGACCTATATAACCTTGGTCATGGACTTATGCATGGCAGTGAGGACACCATAAGCCACACGTTACCTAATGCATTGTCTTTTTCCAGGTTACATTTATTCTGTCTTTTCCTTGGGCTCTGGCTTCTCTAACATATACTCCTTATCATGAACCACCATAAGACTCGTGAATTGCTCACATTCATCTCGATGATCGGGCCATGTTCTTCATCTCGTCCTAGTTGAGAACTCCCATGTCCTTGATATCTATCATAGTTGAAGGAAGAAAAGAATTGCAACACAGTTGGAACCGATCTGAAATCAAGGCTTACTCATGCATTAAGAGGATTTCTGGACGTAGATCGAGTGTCAACCCCCTTGCATGTTACGGGATGGGAAAGGCTCGGAGGCTCGAAGAGCAAAATGTGAGGATTGTTGGAGTAATCGATACTCTGTTATGTTATTCCATAGAGCCCTCGGGTCTCTTATATAGAGAGAAAACCCTTGGGTAAATTACAGAGATGTACAATATATAAATAGAAAATATGAAACAGTACATCGCAATATATATAAACCTCTACACTCCCCCTCAAGATGGAGCATAGATATCTATCATGCTCAGCTTGGAAGAACAACTCTGGAAAGGTCCTCTGAGCAATGGCTTGGTGAATATGTCAGCAGTCTGGTCCTCTGAACTGACATGAGAAGTGGAAATGAAGCCCTTCTGAATCATGTCCCTAGTATAATGACAATCCACCTCGATGTGCTTTGTTCTCTCATGAAAAGCTGGATTGTTGGCAATAAACAATGCTGCCTGATTGTCACATTGAAGATTCATAGGCAAGGGGACATCTACATTCAGATCTTCTAAGACTGCTTTAACCCACATCATATTTGCTTGCTTGTGCCATGGCTCTGTACTCGGATTCAGCTCTGGATCTCGCCACAACAGTCTGCTTCTTGCTTTTCCAAGAGACTAAAGAGCTTCCTATGAAGATAGCAAATCCAGAAGTAGACTTACGATCCCTTGGACATCCTGCATAATCTGCATCTGCACAAGCTGAAATAGACAGATATGTATCTTTCTTGAATAGCAACCCTGTGCCTAGGGAAGACTTCAGATATCTCAATATCATATACAAGGCATCCATATGAACTTGCCTCGGCTGCTCCATAAATTGACTCACCCGGTTTACTTCAAAGGCAATATCCGGTCGAGTTATAGTAATGTATAAGAGCTTACCCACCATCTCTCTGTACCTTCTCTTGTCCACCTCCTCGGTATCATCATCGTACAGCTTCATGCTCGGATCCATAGGTGTACTTGAAGGTCTGCATCCAGTCATTCCTGTTTCAGCTAGCAAGTCTGTGACATATTTTCTTTGAGTCATCACCATTCCTTGTGCATTTCTTGCAAACTCTATCCCCAGAAAATATCGTATCGTGCCCAGATCCTTCGTCACGAACTGGTTTCCCAACAGGGACTTGGTTATCTCAATCCCCTGAGCATCATCTCCTGTGACCAAGATGTCATCAACATATATCATAACAACAGCTGTACCTCTAGGGGTCTTCTGGACGAACAGTGAATGGTCCGCATTTGATCTCCTGAACCCCTGTCGTTCAATTAGCTGGGAAAGCTTCTGGAACCATGCTCGGGGACTCTGTTTGAGGCCATAGATAGCCTTATGAAGTCTGCACACCATCTGAGTCTCCCCCTCAGCAGCAAACCCTGGTGGCTGCTGCATGTAGATTCCTCCTGTAGATCACCATACAAGAAAGCATTCTTGACATCAAGCTGGAAAATGGTCCAGTTACGTACCACAGCAACAGATAGGAGGATGCGAAGAGTGGAGTGTCTCGCCACTGGTGAAAAAGTATCCACATAATCTACCCCATATGTCTGGGTAAATCCCCTTGCTACAAGTCTGGCCTTGTATCTGTCTAGACGTCCATCCGCATGATATTTCACCGTAAACACCCACTTGCAACTCACCACGGAGGCACCGGGAGGAATGGGGACAAGAGACCAAGTCCCTCTAGATTGCAAGGCACGCATCTCCTCTTCCATGGCTAGACGCCAGCAGTCAATCTTCATGGCATCCTGATATGTCCGTGGAATCTCAACTGACGAGACAGCAACTGCGAACTTCTTGAAATCCCCATTGAGACGATCAAATGAGACTTGAGAGGCAAGAGGATATGAAGCACACTGTCTTCGCTGCTTCCTGTGAGCAATGGGCCGATCCAAATCATCCATGACTGTGTTGACCGGTTGATCCTCCTGTAGTAAAGGCTCATGCACAGGTGTATTGTCTAACCCATCATTAGTGTTATCATCAGAACATACCTGAGGTGTGTTGGATGGTTGACATGTAGCTTGAGCAGGGCCTGACCGCCTTGTATAGAACTTGGTAAAAGGTACAACAGGAGGTGCTGGCGGGGGTGGTGGTGGTGGTGGTTGTGTTGGTGGAGTAGAGGATTGACCCAGGCTTGGAGGTGGAGGCACATAGACATTGGAATCTGTGGATGTGGAGGAGACCAATCTGTCACCTGCAGGGGAGAAGTACATGACAGGTTCGAAAAATGTAACATCTGCACTCACATAGTACTTGTCATGAACAGGGTCATAGCAACGGTATCCTTTCTGTGTCCTGGAGTAACCCACAAAAACACACTTGATAGCCCTAGGAGATAGCTTATCAAGTCCTGGAGATAAGCGGTGGACAAAGGCAACAGTGCCAAAGACCCGAGGTGTAAGTGTAAACAAATCTTTGTCGGGAAAAAGAACAGAAATTGGAGACTTTTCCCCAAGAACAGTTGTAGGCATTCTGTTCACTAGGTAGCATGCTGTAAGTATAGCATCCCCCCAAAAGGATAATGGAGCACAACTTTGAATAAGTAATGTGCGTGCAATATCAAGGAAATGTCGATGCTTTCGTTCTGCAACCCCATTTTGTTGAGATGTGTAAGCACATGTGGTTTGGTAGATAATGCCTTTAGAAGAAAGGAAGCGAGCAAGTGAGCGAGTGCAGAACTCCAATGCATTGTCAGTACGCACATACTTAACAGTAGAGGAAAAAATATTTTGAACTTCATTGATGAGATTTTGAATAACATTTCCCGCTTCAGATTTATTTTTAAGAAGAAAAGTCCAGGACACTCTAGAGAAATCATCAACCACAACTAAATAGAACCTGTGCCCCTGATGATCTGGGACACGACTTGGACCCCAAATATCTATGTGAAATAACTCAAATGGGGAGCTACTGCTCCGACTCTGACGACTGGGGAAGCTAGACCGATGGTGCTTCCCTAACTGACATGCTTCACAACGAAAAGAAGAACTCGGAGAGATCTGAGGCAGGAGGTGACGCATTTTCTGAAGTGGCAGATGACCAAACCGAAGATGCCAGGTATACGGAGATACGGAGCCCTGGGAATGCAGTGAGACGCCAGCGTAAGAGTTTCGGACGAGACGATAGAGGCCATTGTGCTCAGAGCCACAGCCAATCACCCTGCCCGTTAGTATGTCCTGAAAAATAACAGACGATGGGTCAAAAATAGCACGACAGTGCAAATCACGTGTAATCTGACTAATGGATAAGAGGTTCATAGAGAATTCTGGAGCATGTAGAACATTCTGCAGGTGCATAGAGGGTAGCAAAACCGTCTCCCCCTGACCGATGATGGGGGAATGAGTGCCATCAGCAATGAGTACAGAGCGACCAGGCTGAACAGCTCTGTAGGACTGCAGAATATCTTTCTCACGGCAGAGATGATGGGTAGCTCCAGAGTCGACAATCCATCCTGTGAGATCATGACTATGAAATGAGACTGAAGGACTACCTGAGGCACTGGCTGAAGCAGATGTACTCGTTGACGCCGAGACCGCAACATCAGAAGCTTCAGCACCCTCTGACGCTGACTGTGGCATAATATCACGAAGTCGTGCCACTAGCTCCTCGAACCTGTGATCTGGAGTAGATGCTGGTGGACCTTGAACATGATCAGCTACACGTGCAGAAGGAGGGAAGCCATGCTTGGAATAGCATGTATCCTCCGAATGACCAGTACGACGACAGAATGAGCACGTAGAGTGTATGCGACCTCCGCGGCCACGTCCACCACTTCCTCTGCCACGAAATGAGGACGAACCACCACGTCCCCTGGAAACTGCCATTGCTGATGAAGGTGCAGTCGTTGTATTCGATGGAACAGGTACACGACTGAGCCTCCTGTATACTTCTTCCATCGGTGGGATGGTGGCATCTGCAAGAATCTGAGAGCGTGCTGCCTCGTACTCAGGGTCAAGGGCAACAAGTAATACGCCAACCATAGTGGCGTTGCGGAACGTCTTCTGTTGTTCCGGCGTGGCTGTGAGCGGAATAGTGCTATAGAGTTTCTCGAACATTCCACGAAGCGACGTGTACAGGGAATGAAGAGGTCTTCCATTCTGCTTCGTGGTAAAGATATCATGCTGCAACTGGAGCATCTTCGTCTCGTTACGTACCTGAGAGTACGTCGTGGCCAAAATATCCCACATCGCCTTGGCGGTGGGCTGATGGAGAACATCATTCGCTATCTCCGTTGTGAGCGTTCCTGAGAGCCAAACTTTGGCATACGCATCATCAGCCTCCCATGAGGCATATATTCCTATCTTCTCCTGCGGTTCATCCTCGGTAAGAATATGCTTCTTACCACACGACTTCATGAGACTGAGGAACTGCATTGCCCACAGTTCGTAGTTGGTCCCGTCCCTTTTGACGATAGGTGCCGAACCTTTGAAGGCACCGATGGCAGGCATATCGACCTTTTGATCTGACATACTGGCGGAGAAGAACGACTAGGAATGATAGACCAAGTAACCGGTGTCTACCACGACATGTGAGGATTCAAGTGCACATGTAGACGATATGCACTTGAATCCATCATATATTCGGAACGGACCGAAGGTGCGCCGCCCCGGGGACGAATAAAGGTTGTGGAAGCCTTGGCGGAAGAGAGTGGGGGCAACTAGGGGTACACGGCGGCTAGGCTGTGCACCGCCGGCGGCTGGGAGGCGCCTGGCGAAGGGCTGGCTGCACCGCGGGCTGCTGGGAGGGGCCCGACGGAGAGCTGGAGGCGCCGCGGGAGGGCCTGGGGGCCTGGCGGCGGAGGACTGGGGGGCCTGGGGGCCTGGCGGCGGAGGGCTGGGGGCCTGGGGGCCTGACTGCGGCGGAGGGAGGGGCCGATGAAGGGCTGGGAGCCTTGGAGGACTGGCGGCGGCGGCTGGAGAGGGGGGGGGGCGGGTGGAGAAAACCCTAGGGTTAGGGTTTTGGCTCTGATACCATGTTGGAGTAATCGATACTCTGTTATGTTATTCCATAGAGCCCTCGGGTCTCTTATATAGAGAGAAAACCCTTGGGTAAATTACAAAGATGTACAATATATAAATAGAAAATATGAAACAGTACATCGCAATATATATAACCCTCTACAAGGATGAAAACAACCCCCTAACGATGCAAAACAGGCCTGAACAAACTTAACGCTTAAACATTCATGGCTTTGGACCCAATACGGTAACGCCACAGGCTGGCAACAAGGATAACATTATCGCTTTCGGCAGCAACGCCATAGTATGAAGGGGAGGTGACGGCGGTGTTGCAAGCAGAGGACGAGGTTGTGACAATGCCATGACAGATGGAGGCAGTGCCACATGCTGAAGGTAACGCTTCTCTTTTGGAGTAGGTTTAGAGTTAGGGTTTTAAGAGCTATGGGAACACAGTCTAGGATCAAGGCTCTATACCATGTTAAAAATAGGTTAATGCTCTATTAAGAAAAGAGACCCCTTATGCTGCTTTTTCTAGTTTGCTTTTCCCGCTATTATAAAATGGAACAATTACATAGGAGAATCAAAACAAAAAAAGCAAGGAATACTCCCTTAATGACACTAAATACAAAATAACTAAGCAAACAAAAAATCAATCTATAGCCAAAGCATTATTGTGAAGAACTTTCACAGCTATTGAGAGGCCTTTGATTTTCGCAATTTGACCTGTGTAGAAAATGTGAGAATCCAATTTATCAAATATATGAAAAGCAGCTTTGCTTCAGTGGTTCCCTGATGAAACTAGAAGTTGCTACATAATTTTAGAACCCAATATATGCTTTCTGACCTATAGGCTAATTTTATGTTCCCAAATTTACTTTTACTCAAAAAAAGGTTGTCGAAGCCAACTTGGACCTGCTTTTTTAATTCCCATTTAATATAACTCTATAATTAAGGCAAAACCGATTTGCTCTAAGAGTATATCCTCATTTGGAACTTAGAATAGCCAACAGAAATGTAATGCCCGTTCTTATTTAATTTTCATGTCCAAAACAAATTTGCAGACCGAATGACTAGCGATGCAATATCACACCATATCATAAAATTGTAATGTTATTTTTAGGCAAAGAGCGCAGCACATACTATCTATAGAGCTTATTCTCGAACCATTTCAAGCATGCAAAAGCTCTGGAAAACATGAAGGCCCAACTAAAGGGCATCAAGAAATATTTTAAGAATGTGAATGTCCAGAAGTAAAGAATATTATAGACTTACTCGAAGAGAAACTTTGCATAATTAATTACATAACTTGTAAGCGGATGAACGGTCCCGTCCAGAACTGTGGTTTTCGTAGCATCTTTTTCTACAGCTTCCATAAAATCATTTATGGTTTCTTGAGCAGACTGAGCTAATCTCTTGGTCAAACTCACAGCAGATTCTCGTATCTCCGTGCCGGCTTTGCCTTCAAATATTGTTGCAATCTATTCAGAGGAAGTTTCAGTTTGTGCATCATAGAAAAGAAATGGATAATAACTAAAATGGACCCATTGCCAATAAATCAAAACAGACAAATAAATGTATAAAAAATCAGTAAGGTGATAAGGTCACTCCGTAAAACAGTGTCATGAAAAGAATAGATACCTGATTTTTTGAAGAAATGTAATTGATAAAACTAGAGTGTACATGAGGTGGATACCTGTCCCATTGTACATAATGACCGGACCGACCCATGACACTGGATCAACAGTCACTCATTCCGATCAAAATGGTTATCCAATGGATCGGGTATTTTTTGAGAGATATAAATAACAGGATTCTTCTACTAACTTATCAATAACAAACTTAGCACAATCATTTCTATTGTATTAAAGCAAGCAGCTTGCATGTCAACCCTTCACAATTCTAGCAATATTCTACTGATCAAAGCAATTTTTAACAGAACTGATCTGAACCCAATTTATCTTAGAGAAGCACCAAAGAAGGATTTCAACTATCACGAGGACAGAAAATAATCTCAACAGACCCCATTATTAGCAAAACACTAAGGCAAGTCGATGTTTCCACAGAATTCTGAAAAATCCAACCGGTAGAGCAAAAAATTCCACAAAATAAACCAGGTTTCAGGGTAATGATCCACCAAAAAATCGGCAAATAAAAATTGAAAAATATAAATTAATTTTTGTTGGGAAAGTACGAGATTAGTTTATTCCTTAAGCCTTAGGCTCTCTTATATAGAGGAGAGACCTATGGGCAAATTACATAAAACAGAAGAAAGGAAAAGGAATAGATAAAAGGGTACAGAAATATAGAAATATATCTCTACACGAGCATAGATATCTATCATGCTCAGTTTGGATGAACACTTTTGAAATGATCCTCTAAGTAAGGCCGTGGTGAAAATGTCTGCCGTCTGGTCCCTTGAGTTGATATGGGATGTAGAAATGAAGCCCTTCTGAATCATATCATGTATATAATGGCAACCGACCTCAATGTGATTTGTCCTTTCATGGAATGCAGGATTATTAGCAATGAATAAGGCAGCATGATTATCGCATTTCAACGACATGTGAAGAGGAATATCTAAATGTAGATCAATAAGGACTGCTCGAACCCACATCATTTATGTTCATGCTTGTGACATAGCCTATACTCAGATTCTGCACTGGATCTAGCAACTATAGTTTGTTTCTTGCTTTTCCACGAGACAAGCAGATCTCCAACAAATATAGCAAATCATATTGTGGACTTGCTGTTCTTGGGGCACCCTGTAAATCTGCGTCTGTGCATGCTGAGATAGTGGTGCCACCTCTTTTTAATAGCAGCTGTTAAGATATTTATGTTATTTTGTTCTTTTCTCACTATTGTTCATTTTTATTATCATGTTTATGTAATTTACCCTTTGAGATTTTCTTCTATATAAGAGAGCACTAGGGTTAGATGATAGATAACTTTTTATTTTCCTTTCACATGATATAAGAGCGACGGTCCTAGATCGGAGCCTGTGCCCTAGAACCCTAGCCACACCAAAACCCTAGATGTTCATGTACCGCATGTGCGTTGCGGGCCTCGCATGCCTCCGTGCGCTGCGGCATTCCTCGTCACGCGTCTCGGCTTCACGCGCGTCCGTGCGCCGCAGGCTCCCTCGCCACGTGCCTCCGTGCGTTCGTGCGTCGTAGGCTTCGTGTGCGCCGCCACTCGCGCTCTTCACGCGCCTCCGCTGCGGGTTTCGCACGCTCTTGTCCGTGTTCATCCTCCGTGCTCATCCACCGCGGGCTTTGCCTCCTTATCATCCACGGATTCTTGGGTACCTAGGGTGTAACGTGAACATCTAGAAACACCCTAGTTACCTAAAGGACTCTCCAGAAGAATGGGAGAGGTTATGGTATGAGTCTACACCCACAACCATCTTCCTGTATGTCAGTGTAGACGCTGGTATTTCTTGTTGCCGACCCAGTCTTGAAGATAGTTGTCATCATGTCCATCAACAAAGCGGAATTCCCATCCCCGGGTGCCTTCAAAGGTCCAGCAACCATTGTCAAAATGGATGGAACCAACTATGAACTGTGGGCCATGCAGTTCATGAGTTTGATGCAATGTAATGGCAAGAAGCACATCCTCACGACAGAGGAGCCACATGATAAGACTGGGACAAATGCCTCATGGGAGGCAGATGATGTGTATGCTCGCGTGGCTATCTGGGACTGTATCCATGGAGATAGCTAATGATATACTGAGCCAACCTACTACAAAGGCTATGTGGGACATTCTCGCCGCGACATACTCTCCGGCGAAGATTGAGTCGAAGATACTACAACTCCAGCACGATATCTTCACATCGAAGCAGAATGGTCACCCCCTGCACACCCTCTATACTTCTTTGAGGGGTATGTTTGAGAAGTTACATGGCTACATCCCCTTGACTGCTACACCAGAGCAGCTCAAGGCATACAGAGACTCTGTGATGACTGGAGTATTTCTAGCAGCCCTGGATCCGGAGCATGATGCACCTCGTGCCCAGATCCTCACAGATGCTACCATACCTCCAATGGAGGAGGCGTATCGTAGATTGAGTAGACTATCTATATCCTCTGATAGTATTTTACAGCATCAGTTTACATCAGCTATGGCGGCGTCACGTGGCAGAGGCAACCATACACCATATCGTGGCAGGGGAAGTCCCAACCGTGGCAGAGGAGGGGGTGGTCGACCCCGTCAGCCGTGCACCTACTGCCATAGGACAGACCATTATGAGGAAACCTGCTATTCTAAGCATGGGTTTCCTGCGTCGCAGCGTTGCAGAGCAGGCACAACATGCTGGGAGTTCATCACCTGCATTTGATCAGAGATTTGACGAGCTTGTAGCACGACTAAGGGAGATTATGTCCGATACTTCTGGATCCACTAGCTCTCCTTCAGGACCTCAAAGGCTGCAGCTTCAGCATCTGCGTCTACATCAAGTATAGGATATGCTTTTACTAGTTGCTACAGGGCAGACTTATCTGAATGGATCATGGATTCTGGTGCATCCCATCATCTCTGTGGTGATAGAGGTCAGTTTAGTGTTTTTAGTCCTACTCAGCCTGGACGATCAGTTGTGATAGTAGATGGAATACATTCCCCCATTATTGTCAGGGGGAGGTGCAGTTGACTTCTGCTTTGAGGCTTCAGAATGCTCTTTATGCTCCTGAATTTTCTATGAATCTATTATCAATTAGTCAAATCACCAGAGATTTACATTGTCATGCCATATTTGACCCATCTGCTCTTGTGTTTCAGGACATACTCACGGGCAGAGTGATTGGAATTGGCCGTGAGCAAGGGGGCCTTTACAGACTAGTGCAGTCTCCATATGTTGGGGCCTCTTCCTCTCTCCGCACTGGATCTGTTTCTCCTTATATGTGGCATCTGAGATTTGGTCATCTTCCTCTTCAAAAGCTGGGTTATGTTCTTCCACAGATTTCTCCTCGCTCCACTTTTCCGTGCAAGGCTTGCCAGCTTGGGAAGCATCATCGATCCACTTTCCAGAGTCATCAGGGTCCAAGTAGTCATAGTCTGTTTGAGTTGCTCCATTTTGATATTTGGGGTCCTAGTTGTGTCCCAGATCATCAGTGACAGATTTTATCTTGTTGTGGTTAATGAGTTTTCTCGTTTGTCTTGGGTTTTTCTTCTTAAGAACAAGTCTGATGCTGGCACTGTTATTCAGTCCTTTATTAACGAAATGAAGAACATTTTTTCTGCAAAAGTTAAGTACATACGTTCTGATAATGTACTAGAATTTTGCAGTACTTAGCTTTCTCAATTCCTTAGGTCTCATGGTATTGTGCATCAGACATCATGTGCATATACTTCCCAACAAAACGGGGTGGTTGAACGGAAACACCACCACCTTTTGGACGTTACCAGAACCCTTTTGATTCAGAGTCGTGCTCCTCATTCCTATTGGGGAGATGCGGTTCTAACTGCTTGTTACCTGGTTAATCATATGCCTTCTTCGGTGATAGGGGAGAAGATCCCGTTCTTGATTGCATTTCCCGAGACGGATCTTTCCTCGCTTACGCCTCGTGTTTTTGGTTCTGTAGCGTTTGTTCATCAACTCTCTTCTGGTCTTGACAAGCTCTCTCCCATAGTTGTCAAATGTGTTTTTGTTGGGTATTCCAAAACCCAAAAGGAACATCGTTGTTTTGATCCTGTTTGGAGAAGGTACTATGTCAGTGGCTCAGTGCTGATGTCACCTTCTTTGAGTCCATTATGTATTTTTCTCCAACAGGTGACAAGCTTACTCCTTCAAAAGATGGCGAAGAGGTCTATATGCCTCCTCCTCCGTCATTACCACATTCTACTCCACCATCTCCACCACCACCACCGCCTCCACCACCGTCTCCTATTTTCTTTCCGTAGGTTTACCAGCGAAGGCCCCATGCTCATGCGCCTCCTCCATCATTCAAGATGCCCAAGGTATGTACTGAGCATTTGAGTTTTTCATACGGCACATGTGATTTGCATATACAGACTAAGGTACAGGGTGCAGATACTATCTCTACTCCTACTGAGGATCTGGATATGCCTATTGCACTTCAGCGATAGAAGAGAGCATGCACTATGCATCCTTTTGGTTCTCATGTTTCCTTGGAGCGTCTTTCCAATGATTTTCAGCACTTTGTTGTGGGTTTGTTTGTTGTAGAGATACCACGATCGTATCAGGAGGTACTACAAAGCAGTCAGTGACGTCTGGCTATGGAGGAGGAGATGGAGGCTTTACAGTTACGAGGTACATGGACTGTGGTCCGTGCTCCACCAGGTGCGTATGTTGTTGGAAGCAAGTTGGTATTTACTGTGAAGCATCACGTGGACGGTACAGTAGGCAGATACAAGGCCAGACTGGTTGCTCGTGAGTTCATCTAGATCTATGGAGTGGATTATCAGGACACCTTCTCTCCTGTAGCGCGTCACTCTACCCTGCGGATATTCATTGCTGTTGTTGTGGTACGTGATTGACCACTTTTCCAATTAGATGTCAAGAATGCTTTCTTGTATGGAGATTTGCAGGAAGAGGTGTACATGCAGCAAAGACCTGGGTTTACTGCTGAGGGGGATTCTAGTATAGTGTGCCGTCTTTATAAGGCTATTTATGGCCATAAGCAGAGTCTAGTATAGTGTGCCGTCCTCATATGGCTATTTATGGCCTTAAGCAGAGTCTGAGGGCTTGGTTTCAGAAGTTCTCAGAATTGATTGAACAGAAGGGGTTTGTCAGATCTACTGCAGATCATACTCTCCTTGTGAAGAGAAACCAGAGAAGTATTGTAGTCATTTTAGTGTATGTTGATGACATTGTTATCACTGGAAGTGCTGAACAGGACATTCAAGCAGCTAAGGATTTCCTGGGCAACAATTTGTTACCAAGGACCTTGACATGCTTCGTTACTTCCTTGACCTGGAGTTTGCACGAAATCAACAGGGTATGGTTATGACGCAAAGGAAGTATGTTACTGACCTCCAATCTGAGACAGGAATGGTAGGATGTAGACCAGCTACTACCCCAATGGACCCCAATGGGAAGCTCCATGATGATGAATCTGAGGAGGTGGACAAGAGACGGTACAGAGAGCCGGTAGGAAAATTGTTATATGTTACTATTACGAGGCCTGATATATCTTTCGCTGTGAGTAGAGTAAGCCAATTCATGGAGCAACCTAGGAAGGCTCGCATGGATGCAGTATTCATGGTCTTGAGATATCTGAAGTCATCTCCAGGTGCAGGTCTTTTGTTTAGAAGAGATACGTTTTTCTCAGTTACAGGGTGTGCAGATGCTGATTATGATGGGTGTCCTAAGGACAGGAAGTCTACTTCAGGCTTCATTGTGTTTGTTGGTAGCTCATTGGTCTCATGGAAGAGTAAGACAAACTGTTGTTGCTTAATCTAATGCGAAATCATAATATAGGGCAATGGCCCAAGGTAGTACAGAGATGATGTGGGTCAAATCTGTCTTGACCGATTTATGATTGAAGTTCATCTTCCTATGCATCTCAAATGCGACAATCAGGCAGCCTTGTTCATAGCTAATAATCCAGCATTTCAAGAAAGGACAAAGCACATTGAGGTGGACTGTCACTACACTCGTGATTTGATCCAAAAGGGGCTTATCTCAACGTCTTATATAGCGTCAGGAGATCAGATTGCAAACATGTTTACTAAAGCTCTTGCTAGAGGTCCTTTTCATCACTGTTGTTCCAAGCTGAGCATGATAGATATATATGCTCCATCTTGAGGGGGAGTGTTAAGATACTGATGTAATTTTGTTCTTTTCTCTCTATTATTCATTTTATTGTCCTGTTTATGTAATTTACCCTTTGAGCTTTTCTCTTATATAAGAGAGCCCTGTGGTTAGATGATTGATAACTTTTTCTTTTCCTTTCACAGCAGCCATGCACTTGGAGATGATTCAATATACCTTAGTATCATCTGTATAGCATCCATATGCACCTAACAAGGTTGCTCCATGAACTGGTTCACTTGACTGACAACAAATGAAATATCGGGTCTGGTAGTGGTAACATAAAGGAGCTATCCCACCAGTTCCCCGTATCTTCTCCTGTCAACCTCATCACTATCATCATCATACAGCTTCATGCTTGGATCCATGGGTGTGGTAGCAGGTCGACATCCAAGCATACCCGTGTCAATTAGCAGATCAGTGACATATTTCCTCTGAGTCATCACGAGCCCTTGTTGATTTCTAGCAAACTCTAGTCCCAGAAAATATCTACGAGCTCCAAGATTCTTGGTAACAAATTCGCAATCCAGAAATTCTTTCGCCCTCGTTATTCCTTGTATGTCATCTCTTATAATAAGTATATCATCAACATATACCATAATAGGAATCATACATCTGGAGGTACTCTGTATGAAAAGATAATTATCTGCATTCGACTGTTTGAACCCCTGCTTCTCAAACAAATCTGAGAGCGGGGTGAAATCTGATGGACTTGATGTAGTTTCTGAAGTAGAAGATGACCGAAGCCTAAATGTCATAGAAAGGGAGAGACTGGTCCAGTGGAATGGGAGGATGGTCCAGCATACCGTGTTTGGACTAGTCGATAGAGCCCGCCCTGCTCACGGCTATAATCAATCACTCTGCCTGTAGGAATATCCTGAAACACGAGAGATAATGGGTCAAATATTAATCAACAATGTAAATCCTTAGTAATCTGACTAATAGACATTAAATTCACTGAGAAATCAGGGGCATGCAACACATTATGCAACCGCATAGAGGGCGTCAAGGTGATCTCCCATTGTCCTGTGATTAGGGAATGAGTCACATCTGCTATGACCACACTCCTTCCTGGAGAAGCCTGCATGTAGGCTATGAGTTGATCTTTATCTCCACACAAATAATGTGTTGCACCTGAATCTATGATTCATTCTGAGATATCTGAATCATGATAAGAAGTAGATGCCTAAACACTACATGAGCTACTAGCTCTTGCAGTAGCAGCAATGTCCAAGTTGTTCTCTGAAGCAGATGAAGGGGTACTAGCTGGGGACATGATGTCTCTCAGTCGAGACACAAGCTCATCATTAGTGTTCGAAAATGAGGATGCGGCAATATGCAGTCAAACCGCATATGCGGTCCGACTGTGCAGCATATGCGGCCGCATATCTGAACAAGAGACTTTCATATATGATTCATGCATCTTTTTTGTTTAATTCATAACATGTTGATGACAAATTAACTCGATTTCTTTATCGGCAACTCTTATATCATCATTTGCATTGATGCATCTTTTCATTATTCTCGAAAATGCCACATTTGTGAATATAATCTAATGTATTTTTTTCATATCCATCTTTCCATTGTTCCTAACACTTACTAATGATATGTTTACTGCCTTCTGAATTTTCTATCTAATGAAATTCATTCTATTTCTTCGAATAAAATATGAAATAATTGACTAACAGTCTGGCAATTTATATTTTTGAGCTTCTAATAAATTGTATATGCAAATACAATTTTCCCTATATTTTGTGTCATATATAATTTTGGATGTATGATTTGTATACCTATGATTATTCTTTAGCTTTTGTTATCTATAGGATCTATATATGCATTAAAGGTTTTCTTATAAAATTCGTGTGTTCCCTATTGAATCCAAATTTGTATGTGTACATATATGCATTAAATTCAAAATATACACTAAAAAATATTCAATTTATAATATCATGCTTATATACTTATTGATTATATTTTCTTATTTGAAATTTTTGATTTTGGATTTTTTAGATCATCATAATTTTAATATAATCACATTTTATTATTGTATTTTTTTCATATTTTAAATTAAAATATTATAAACCGCATATACTTGCGTATACTCCTCCGTATATCCGCTTACTCGCTTTAGACTGCATGATCGAACGAATACCGCATACTGCATTCTGAACCTTGCTCATCATATCGCTGATCTGATGTGGATCGAGCAATATAAGGCTGAACCTGTTCTACTACAGGGGCGGACGCTGGGAACCCATGCTTGGAGTAGCATGTATCTTTTGTATAACCAGATCAGTGACAATAGGTACAAGATGGTCCACGACCACGTCTACCTCTACCATGTGATCCTCATCCACAGAATTGAGATGGACCACCTCTTCCACGAGAGGCCGCCATGGCAGAGAATTTGACACTGGAGCAGGAGTTGAAATATTGATCCGGCTTAATATAAGGAAGGCCTCCTTCATGGGAGGAATGATAGCATCAGTCAGTATCTAGGAGGAAGTGGCATCATACTGCGAGTCAAGAGACGCTACGAAGACACAAACCATTGTAGTGTTTTGGTATGTCTTCAGCTACTCTGGAGAAGTCGTGAGAGGTATGAAACTATGAAGCTTCTCAAACATCCGTGCAAGGCAGTAAAGTGAGCATGTAGGGGTCGACCATTCTGCTTTATAGTGAAGATGTCATGCTGAAGTTGTAGAATTTTTGTCTCATTCTTGGCATGTGAATGCGTGGCAGCAAGAATGTCCCATATGGCTTTGGCAGTGGGCTGGTGCAGGACATCATTTGCAATCTCTGGTATCAAGCTATATTGGGATAAAAATGAGACTTATCATAGAAGAGATCCCAGGGCTCTCGTATATAGGAGAAAAGCCATGGGTTAATTACATGAGTGGTGCACAAAGAAAACATAAAATATAAAACCGGTACTAAGAGATACAATTATCTCAACACTCCCCCTCAAGCTGGAGCATAAATATCAATCATGCTCAGCTTGGAACAACACTTCTGAAATGGACCTCTAGCCAGGGCCTTGGTGAAGATGTCTGCTGTCTGATCTCCTGTGGAAACATGAGAGGTGGATATAAGACCTTTCTGGATCATGTCTCTAGTGTAACGACAGTCCACTTCAATATGCTTTGTCAGTTCATGAAAAGCAGGGTTATTGGCAATAAACAAAGCTGCTTGATTATCACATAAAAGCTTCATGGGAAGAGAAACCTCAACAGTAAGGTCGGTCAATACCGATCTTATCCACATCATCTATACACATCCTTGTGCCATGGCCCTGTATTCAGATTCCGCACTAGATCTAGCCACCACTGTCTGCTTCTTGCTTTTCCATGAAACCAGTGAGCTGCCGACAAAAATAGCAAAGCCAGAAGTGGACTTTCTGTCTTTGGGACAACCTGCATAATCTACATCTGCACATGTTGTCACGTCAAGAGATGTATCCCTAATGAATATAAGGCCCGAACCAGGTGAAATCTTCAAATACCACAAGATCATATGGACGACATCTATATGCACCTTCCTGGGCTGCTCCATGAACGGACTGACTTTGCTTACCGCAAAAGCAATGTCCGGCCTAGTGATGGTAACATATAAGAGCTTCCCAACAAGCTCTCTGTATCTTCTCCTGTCAACTTCCTAATTGTTCTCATCATACAGTCTCATACTTGCATCCATAGGAGTAGTAGCAGGTTTACACACTGTCATACATGTCCCAGAGAGAAGATCCATAACAAACTTCCTCTGAGTCATTACCAGGCCACGCTGGTTCTTGGCGAATTCCAACCTAAGGAAGTAACGAAGATTGCCAAGGTCCTTAGTGACAAACTGTTGACCTAGGAACTCCTTGGCAGTATGAATGCCCTGCTCATCATCTCCTGTAATGACAATATCATCCACATAAACAAGAATAGCCACCGTACCTCTTTGTGTCCTCTGAACAAACAGTGAGTGGTCCGCAGTGGACCGAACAAACCCATGTTGCTCTATCAACTCTGATAGCTTTTGGTAACAAGCTCTCGGACTCTGCTTCAAGCCATAAATCGCCTTATGAAGTCTGCATACCTTCTGGGACTCCCCCTCAGTAGCAAATCATGATGGTTGGTGTATGTAAACTACCTCATGTAGATCCCCATAGAGATGCATTCTTCACATCAAGCTGGTATAGAGACCAGTCTCGCGAAATGGCAACAGATAGAAGAATGTGTAGTGTCGAGTGTCTTGCTACTGGAGAGAAGTTGTCCTGATAGTCCACCCCATAGGTTTGGGTGAAACTCCGAGCCACAAGCCTTGCCTTGTAGCGTCCACACTGCCGTCTGCCCTCTGCCTAACCGTAAATATCCATTTGCAGCTTACAACGGAGAAACCTGATGGAGCAGAGACAATGCTCCACGTGCCACGTAACCGTAGGGCCGCCATCTCTTCTTTCATTGCAATTCTCCACATGTTGTCCTAAAGCGCCTCATGATATGTCCGTGGGATATTAACTGCAGATAGTCCCGCGACAAACTTCCTGTAATCTGCGGAAAGGTGATCCAATGAGACATGCGCGGCAAGAGGGTACGTAGCACATTGGCGACGAGGCTTCCTTAGGGCAATAGGTATCTCCGGATCATTATCCTCATCACCCTCTAGAATCAACTCTTCCCATGTATCATTTATATCTCCAGTGTCATCAGTAGACATAATATGTTCATGACATACCTGAGGCATGGTGGATGATGTAGACGGCGCATGAGCAGAGGGGCGAGTTGAAGACATGCGAGAATAAACATGGGGTAGAAACATGGACTCGGTGGTATAAGGTGGAGGTGGAGGTGGAGATGGTGGTGGAGGTGGTGAAGACGAAGGAGCATAACAAGGGGCATGGGAAGGAGAAAATGGAGGTGGAGGAACCACAACATCCTCTCTAGAACCAGCATTAGATAACCTGTCACCTGTAGGAGATAAATACATAATAGACTAAAAAATGTAACGTCAGCACTCACATAGTACTTTCTTCCAACAGGATCAAAACATCTATACCCCTTTTGGGTACGCGAATAACCAAGGAAGACACATTTGATAGCTCTAGGGGAGAGCTTGTCACGTCCAGGAGTGAAGTCGTGAACAAAGGCAACCGATCCAAAGACTCTGGGAGTAAGAGAGAAGAGTTCTTTCTCGAGAAAAACAATCAGGAAGGGAATCTTCTCGCCAAGAATAGTGGAAGGCATACGATTCACCAAGTGGCAAGCGGTAAGAACTGCATCTCCCCAGAACGAATGAGGAGTACGACTGTGAATCAACAAGGTTCTTGTGACGTCAAGAAAGTGCCGATGTTTACGTTCTGCCACACCATTTTGCTATGATGTATAATTGCAAGAAGTCTGATGTACTATACCCAGATACCTGACAAATTCTGCTAAGCGTAATGTAGAAAATTCCAAAGCATTATCAGTACGAATGAATTTGACAGTAGCAGAGAAGATATTGTTGACTTCACTAAGAAAAGTCATAATCATAGCACCTGCTTCAAACTTATGTTTTAAAAAGAATACCCAAGAAAGCCTAGAATAATCATCCACATCAACTATATAAAAACGATGCCCCTGATGATCAGGAACACGACTCGGACCCCAAATATCAAAATGAAACAACTCGAAAGACCGACTACTATTACGACTCAGACGACTCGGAAAAGAGGAGCGATGATGTTTCCCCAGTTGACAAGCTTCACAGTCCAAGGCAGTACGCGTAGATATTTGCGGGAGAACATGTATCATCTTTTGAAGAGGCGGGTGGCCAAAGCGCATATGCGACATGAAAGGAGAAACATGTCCAAAGGGAATAGAGGCTACCCCAGCACATGATGGAACGACAAGCTTATACAATCCTCTCTGATCACGGCCATGAATAATCACCCTGCCAGTTAGTATGTCCTGAAACACAAGAGAAGAGGGGTCAAATATGGCACGACAGTGTAAATCTTTTGTAAGTTAACTGATAGACAAAAGATTCATTTGAAAATCTGGAGCATGTAAGACGTTCTGAAGACACATAGAAGGGGCTAAAACAATCTCTGGCAATGATCACGGATCGCCCAGGAGGAATAGACCTGTAAGAGGTAAACTGCATCCGATCTTCACACATATGATGAGATGCTCCAGAGTCCACAATCCAATCTGTCACATCGGAACTGCTACTACTGTTAAGCACATAGGGAATACCTGAGGAACTGGACAATGCTCTGGCGGTGGCCGCTGCATCTGATGGGCCTGCAGCCCGATTCACAGGGTTGGTCACCATCCCTCAAAGTCTCGAGACAAGATCATCAAAACGTGCATCTGTAGTAGGTACAGGTGAAGAGTCAGTCTGCTCAACAACACGTGCAGACGTCGAATATCCATGCTTCTGAAAGCATGTCTCCTCCGAGTGACCAGGACGATGACAATAGGAACAAGGACCACGATGACGTCCTCCACCCTGACCACGAGGACCATGGTGACGAAATTGTGACGAGCTTCCGTGGCCACGAGAAGCGGCTATAGCCGAGGATGTCATCTGTGGCGTAGTGGTAGGCGTGGTATTAATCCTGCTCAGCCGTTTGTAGACCTCCTCCATTGGTGGTATGTTCTCGCCAATCAGAAGTTGAGTACGAGCAGCATCATACTCTGAGTCAAGGGATGACAGGATCCAGTCATAGTGGCATTCCGATATGCCTGTTGTTGTTCCACGCTGGTAGTAATAGGCATGAAACTGTAGAGTCGTTCAAACATGCCTCTCAGATGTGAGAAGTGGGCGTGGAGAGGTCGACCATTCTGCTTGGTCGAGAAAATGTCAAACTGTAGTTGGAGGATCTTACTTTCATTCTTCGCTTGTCCGTAGGTAGCAACCAGTATATCCCACATAGCCTTTGTAGTAGGCTGATCGACAATATCATTAGCAATTCTGTGCTGAGTGTCCCAGAGAGCCAGATATGAGCATAGGCATCATCTTGCTTCCATGATGTGTTTGCCCCAGTCTTGTCCATCAGCTCCGAGTAGGTCAGAATATGCTCCTTGTTGTGGCATTGCATTAGGCTACGAAACTACATGGACCATAACTCGTAGTTGGTCCCCTCCATCTTCACGATAGGTGCCGGGCCCTTGAAGGCATCGGAAGAGGAGAACACGCCACCCTTATTTTATGACATTCTTAAATAGGCCAAGACATGGAACAAGTGGGGAACAAATCAAGAATAGACTTGTCTACAACACCATAGGAGGGATGAGTTGTATCTGTAGACTTATACACTCATCCCTAATTCTTCGTTCGAGGTCTAGGGCCGCACAACAAGGGACAAATCAGACTATATCACCTTTCTTGAACAAGTCCAGACCTCGATGCGGCACAAAAACGCCTTGGAGCAGCCCCTAATGGCAGCGGGAATGAGTCTACGACGTTGCCAGGGGCAGGGCGTTACCAATGGCGGCGAGGCGGCGCTGGAAGGCCGCTGGGCACGCGGGAGGACCCGTGGGCCGCAGGCGGCGGCGCTAAAGCCCTCTGGAGAGGGCGGCAATGCTGAAAGGAGCGGTGCGGCGGCGCGGAGCGGCCGCTGGAGGTGTGGCGGCGCTCTGAGGGGGGGGGGGGCTGGCGGGAGTAGGGTTAGGATTAGGGTTACGGTACGAGAACCCGGTCTAGGACCGTTGCTTTGATACCATATTGGGATAAAAATGAGACTTATCATAGAAGAGATCCTAGGGCTCTCTTACATAGGAGAAAAGCCATGGGTGAATTACATGAGTGGTGCACAAAGAAAATAGCCTCCCATGAGGCATACAACCCCGCCTTCTCCGCCGGCTCTTTCTCGATAAGAATATGCTTCTTACCCATCGACTTTATTAGGCTCATGAACTGCATAGCCCACAACTCGTAATTCGACCCATCCATCTTGACTATGGGCGTTGGACCTCTGAAGGCGCCCGTGGTGGGGATGTCTGTCTTACTCTCTGACATGTTGCTGGTCGAAGGAGACCGGGATCGTAGGCTTGAAGAAGTAATTGTCTACACTGACATAGGGAGATTTAGTTGCATGTATAGTCCTCAAACTGCAACCAAATCCATCATCCAGAATCGGACCGAGACCCGCACGCGGTGCTGTAATAGAGGCTGACAACGCCTCGAGATCTACACCAGTAGTGGTAAGGGAGAGAAGAGGGGCCGATGGCGGCAACTCCTAAAGAGAGGAGCGGTCGGCGGCTCCTAAAAAGAGGAGCGGTGGTGGTGGCTTCCTAGAGAGAGAGGAGTGGTCGGCGGTGGCTAGAGAGAGAAGGGGGAAGATGGTGGAGGTCTAGGGTTTTTGGGGTGCGAGAGCTTCAGCCTAGGACTTCCTCTTTGATACCATGTTGGGAAAAATACGTTACTTGTTTATTCCTTGAGCCCTAGGCTCTCTCATATAGAGGAGAGACCTATGGGCAAATTACATAAAACAGAGAAAGGAAAAGGAATAGATAAAAGAGTACAAAAATATAGAAATATATCTCTATAATCTCATCGTGGGACTTCTCTTTCTTTTCTCTCTATTCTTGTTCAAGTGGTACATAGGAATAGATAAATGAAAGTGAGCTGAAAGGTGAAACAACTATAAGGAAAATGATCATCTCAGAGGCATCTCCTTCTCACTTGTATGCAAGGTTGCAAAAGTTGGTAATTGGTATTCAATCGACTGGATCACTAAGGATTAATCGATAGTCAAGAGACTAATCAAATTTAGTTGAACTTTAGTCAGTTTCGTATTCTTAAATTATTATTTATATATGTATATGTGGAAAGGGAGAAAGAAAAGTTGCATTCCATCTAACCCTAGAGCTCTCTTATATAGGAGAAAATCTCTAAGGGTAAATTACATAAACCAAACAATAGAAATAAACAACATGGAAAAAGGATAAAATAACATAAATATCTAAAAACTCCCCCTCAAGCTGGAGTATATATATCTATCATGCTCAGCTTGGAACAACAATGATGAAAAGGACCTCTAGCCAGGGCTTTAGTAAACATGTCTGTAATCTGATCTCCTGACGCTACATAAGATGTTGAAATAAGCCCCTTTTGGATCAAATCACGAGTGTAAGGACAATCCACCTCAATGTGCTTTGTCCTTTCATGGAATGGGTTGTCTGATTGTCACATTTGAGATGCGTAGGAAGAGGCACTTCAATCATTAAATCGGTCAAGACAGATTTGATTCACATCATCTCTGTACCATCTTAGGCCATTGCCCTATATTCTGATTCTACACTAGATCGAGCAACAACGGTTTGTTTCTTACTCTTCCATGAGACAAGTGAGTTGCCAACAAACACAATGAAGTCTGAAGTAGACTTCCTGTCCTTAGGACACCCAACATAATCTGCATCTGCAGACCCTGAGACTGAGAGAGACGTGTCTCTTCTAAACAGAAGACCTGCACCTGAAGATGACTTCAGGTATCTAAGGATCATGAATACTGCATCCATGTGTGTTTGCCTGGGTTGCTCCATGAACTGACTTACTCTACTCACAGTGAAAGATACATCAGGCCTGGTAATGGTAACATACAATAATTTCCACACCAACTCTTTGTACCGTCTCTTGTCCACCTCCTCAGATCCGTCATCATGGAGCTTCGCATTAGGATCCATCGAGGTCGTAGCTGGTCTACATCGTGCCATACCTGTCTCAGATAGAAGATCAGTAACATACTTCCTTTGTGTCATAACCATACCCTGTTGATTCCGTGCAAACTCAGGTCAAGAAAGTACGTGCTAAGGTCCTTGGTAACAAACTGTTGTCCAAGGAAATCCTTAGCTGCTTGAATGTCATGTTCATTGCTGCCAGTGATAACAATATCATCAACATAAACCAAAATGACTACAATACCTCTCTGGTTTCTTTTTAAAAAGAGAGTATGATCTGCAGTAGATCTGACAAATCCCTTCTGTTCAATCAATTCTGAGAGCTTATGAAACCAAGCCCTCGGGCTCTGCTTAAGGCCATATATAGCCTTATGAAGACGGCACACGATACTGGACTCCCCCTCAGCAGCAAACCCAGGTGACTGCTGCATGTAAACCTCTTCCTGTAGATCACCATACAAGAAAGCATTCTTGGCATCCAATTGGAAAAGAGGCCAATCACGTACCACCGCCACAGCAATAAGAATACGCAAGGTAGAATGACGTGCCACAGGAGAAAAAGTGTCTTGATAGTCCACTCCATAGGTCTAAGTGAACCCACGAGCAACCAGCTTAGCCTTGTATCTGTCTATTGTACCATCAGCTCGATGCTTCACAGTAAATACCCACTTGCTTCCAACAACAGACGCACCTGGTGGAGCACGGACCACACTCCACATACCTCGTGACGGTAAAGCTGTCATCTACTCCTCCATAGCCAAACGCCACTGACTGCTTTGCAGGGTCTCCTGATATGATCGTGGTATCTCTATAGCAGACAACCCCACAATAAAGTGCTGAAAATCTTGGGATAGACGCTCCAAGGAAACATGAGAACCAATAGGGTGCATAGTGCATGCTCTTTTTTGACATCGAAGTGCAATAGGCATATCCAGATCCTCAACAGTAGTAGTAGAGATAGTATCTGCACGCTGCACCTCAGTCTGTACATGCAAATCACCAGTGCCATTAGAAGAACTCAAATGCTCAGTACATACCTTGGGTGTGCTGGATGATGGAGGAGGCGCATGAGCATGGGACCTTCGATGGTAGACCTGTGGAAAGAAAACATAAGACGGTGGTGGAAGTGGTGGTTGTGGTGGTGGAGGTGGTGGAGGCGGTGGAAGTGGAGATGGAGTAGAACATGGTAACGACGGAGGAGGAGGCATATAGATTTCTTCTCCATCCTCTGAAGGAGTAAGCCTGTCATCTGTGGGAGAAAAATAAATAATAGACTCAAAGAAGGTGACATCAGCACTAGCATAAAATCTTCGTCAAACAGGGTTAAAACAACGATATCCCTTTTGGGTTTTGGAATACCCAACAAACACACATTTGACAGCTCTGGGAGAGAGCTTGTCAAGACCAGGATAGAGTTGATGAACAAATGCAACAGAACCAAAAAACACGAGGCGTAAGCGAGAAAAGATCTGTCTCGAGAAACGCAATCAAGAACGAGATCTTCTCCCCAAGAACCGAATAAGGCATATGGTTCACCAGATAACAAGCAGTTAGAACCGCATCTCCCAATAGGAATGAGGAGCATGACTCAGAATCAAAAGAGTTCTGGTAACATCCAAAAGATGACGGTGTTTCCTTTCAGCCACCCTATTCTGTTTGGAAGTATATGCGCATGATGTCTGATGCACAATACCATGAGACCTAAGAATTGAGAAAGTTGAGCACTGCAAAACTCCAATGCATTATTAGAACGTATGAACTTGACTTTTGAAGAGAAAATATTCTTTATTTCATTAATAAAAGACTGAATAACAGGACCAGCATCAGACTTGTTCTTAAGGAGAAAAACCCAAGACAAACAAGAAAACTCATCAACTGCAACAAGATAAAATATGTGTCCCTGATGATCTGGGACACGACTAGGACCTCAAATATCGAAATGGAGCAACTCAAACAGACAATGACTACTTGAACCCTGACGACTCTGGAAAGTAGACCGATGATGCTTCCCAAGCTGGCAGGCCTCGCACTGAAAAGTGGAGCAAGGAGAAATCTAAGGAAGAACACGAATCAACTTTTGCCGAGGAAGATGACCAAATCGCAGATGCCATATATATGGAGAAACAGATCAAGTGTGGATAGAAGTGGAAGCGCCAGAATACGGAGACTGCACTAGTCTGTAAAGGCCCCTTTGCTCACGGCCAGTTCCAATTACTCTACCCATAAGTATGTCCTGAAACGCAAGAGCAGATGAATCAAATATGGCACGACAACGTAAATCTCTGGTGATTTGACTAATTGATAATAGATTCATAAAAAAATCAGGAGCATAGAGAACATTCAGAAGCCTCGATGTAGAAGTCAACTGCACCTCCCCCTGACCAGTGATGGGGGAACGTGTTCCATCTGCTATCACAGTTGATCGTCCAGGCTGAGTAGGATGAAAAATACTAAACTGACCTCTGTCACCACAAAGATGATGAGATGCGCCGGAATCCAGGATCCATTCAAATAAGTCTGCCCTGCAACAACTAGTAAAAGCATATTCTATACCTGATGTAGACGTAGATGCTGAGGCAGCAACCTTAGAGGATCCTGAAGGAGAGCTAGTGGATCCAGATGTGTCGGGCATAATCTCTCTGTCGTGCTACAAGCTCGTCAAACCTCTGATCAGATGCAGGAGATGAACTCCCAGTCTGTTGTGTCTGCTCTGCAACCCTGGGTGATGCAGGAAACCCATGCTTATAATAGCATGTTTCCTCAGAATGGCCTGTCCTGTGGCAGAAGGTGTACGGTCGACCCCGACCGCCCCCTCCTCTGCTGTAGTTGGAGCTTCCCCGACCACGATAAACTGTATGGTTGCCTCTACTACGTGAAGCTGCCATAGCTGAAGATGTCTGGTGTTGTAAGGTACTACCAGATGATATAGATAGTCTACTCAATCTGCGATATGCCTCCTTCATAGGAGGTATGGTAGCATCAGTGAGGATCTGGGCGCGAGCTGCATCATACTCCGGATCCAGGGATGCTAGAAATACTCCAGTCATCACGGAATCTCTGTATGCCTTGAGCTGCTCAGGTGTAGCAATCAAGGGTATGTAGCCATGTAACATCTCGAACATACCCCTCATAGAAGTATAGAGGGTGTGAAGAGGGCGACCATTCTGCTTCCATGTGAAGATATCATGCTGGAGTTGAAGTATCTTTGACTCATTCTTCGTTGGAGAGTATATCGCGGAAAGAATGTCCCACATAGCCTTTGTAGTAGGCTGGCTCAGTAAATCATTAGCTATCTCCGTGGATATCGTCCCAGATAGCCATACGCGAGCATAGGCGGATATCCCAGATAGCCATACGTGAGCATACGCGTCATCCGCCTCCCATAAGGCATTTGACCCAATCTTGTCACGTAGCCCCTCTGTCGTGAGGATGTGCTTCTTGCCATTACATTGCATCATCAAACTCATGAACTGCATGGCCCACAGTTCATAGTTGGTTCCATCTATTTTGACAATAGGTGTCGGACCTTTGAAGGCACCCAGGGATGGGACTTCCGCTTTGTTGTCAAACATGATGACAACTATCTTCAAGACTGGGCCAGAAACAAGAGAACTAGGCGTCTACACTGACATACAGGAAGAAGGTTGTAGGTGTAGACTCATACCACAACTACTTCCATTATTTGAAGACTCCCCTGGAAGGCTAGGATCCTTTTTAGGATCACGTCACACATTAGGAAATCTGAACAGAGCCTCCAGAAAACGTAGGGCACGCTATGACACACGAGGGCACACTGAATCACGAGGGTATGCGTACTAGGGCACGTGCCGGCACACTGGAAGGCGCGCTAGGGCGTGTGCGGATATACTGGAAGGCGCACGGGGGCACGCTAGGGCGTGCGCAGTTGCACTGGCGCGCCGATGCGCGAAGATGCGCAAGTGCGCAGGCACGCACAGACTCACAGAGGTGCACAAGCGCCTGTGCAGATGCACCCAGGCGCGCAGGTGCGTGCGCGCAGTGTTGCGCAGGTACGCAGCAACACAGCCACATGGTGGCGCAGTCGGACGAGCGGCGGCATCGCAGGCACACAGGAGCAAGGCGTGCGGCGGCGCATGAGGGTTTTTGGTGGGGGACACAGATTTAGGGCACAGGCTCCGGTCTAGGACCGTCGCCCTGATACCATGAGGAAAGGGAGAAAGAAAAGTTGCATTCCATCTAACCCTAGAGCTCTCTTATATAAAAGAAAAGCTCTAAGGGTAAATTACATAAACCAAACAATAGAAATAAACAATATGGAAAAAGGACAAAATAATATAAATATCTTAACAATATATATTATCCTTTATGCATACATTCTTAAATATTTACATAGATTTGTACATTTTCTATATTATCATAACAAAATAAATAGATTTGTACATTTTCTACATTATCATAACGAAATAAAAGAAATAATTGAAGTCAAATTAAATATTAAGCATCTTAGATTAAGTTTGCTTCTATCTAAATAAAAAAGACTGTAAAAATAGCTAACTAGTCGACCGACAGACTATCGACAAAGTAATCAATAGTTAGTCAGACACCTCAATGACTAGATTAGTTAGACTAGTCAGTCGACTTTACAACTATTCTTGTATGATCGAAAGTTTAAAGCACCAGAGCTATGACCCAATGGGATGGGGAGGTGAAGCATGGGAAAATAGGAAGACGAAGGTGTGGGGTCCTCCATTATTCCCATTTTACATTACTTGTCACCTACTCATGAGGTCACAAGTACCCAGAGGGGGGTTGTCGCATGGGTCATACTTCATCCTCACCATCATAAGGTAAACACTAGGTAGAGGTAAATGAAAAGATCCATCCATAAGCAGGCAAGAAACATGAACTGTTGAACTAATTTAGGCTTGTATTATGTAAAGGGGGCAGGGAGCCTGCACCTTGGGGTGTAGAAAACTCCTTGCACCCGCGCCATTTTCGATTATTCTTTTACTTTTTTCGAATTAAAAGTTGGGGGAATTTACTTAATATGTTGAGGGGAATAAGTATTTCAAGTTTCATGCAAAATAAACATTCCTAACATGTTCATCTAAAAGGGGTCAATTTCAGCAATTCTGAGACCATTAAAATTTGGTAGTCTTGATGGAGATGATAGAGGTCTCGAATTAGGTTGAATTTGGAATGACAATATGGTGATACATGGTGATCTAATTCCCCCAAGGTTTCATTTCAAAAAAATCAAAAAATAATGAAAAATTAGGCCGGGTGTAGGTAGTTACCTGTACCCGCCGGTGTAGGCCCCTTTTTCCCTTTTGTAAAACTAGTTATTAAATGTTCTTACAATCACACTGGTTTTCATTTTACATGAATACCTGACCACTTCCCCTCCATTCTTTGTTGAATCAAGCTCTTTCATGTCAAACTAAAAATCAAATTGCTTCTTCAGATCATCTACGATGCTTTCTTCTTGGTATTAACCAATATATCTTCAATAATAAGTAACAAATAGATGAACTCATCATCAACCTTGTTGTAATCAAACCAATTATATGTAAACTCAATATGATGTGGATAAAAATGTTGAGTAGAAAAAAATTTTAGAGGGTGTGAGGAAGAAGAAGCAAGGTTCGAGTAGATGCTCGGTGAAGACAGTTGTTAGAAGTAGAAGTCTGGAGTGTCGGTATATCAGTCGTGAACGGGCAGAAGTCATGTGGATACATCTCAAAAAGAAGAATGTGCCCTCTCTTACTCTCCCTTTCTACCATACTTGGGAGAACAAGAGCATTGGTCATCAAGTTGGGAGAAACAAAAAAAACATGCACTTTTTTTTTACTTTTTCCTTTTTTTGTGCTTCTTTTTTGCACAAAACACTCTCTTTTTTTACATGTTTCCCTCTTTTCTTCTCAGCTATTCTTCCTTTTCTTTTTTTGCACGGCTTCTTTTTGAATGATAGCTTTTTTTCAAAAGAAACTCTCTCTCTTTCTCTTTTATTTCAAGCCGTTCATTTTTTCGACTTTCGGCTTCTTTTTTTGGAATCAACCTTTTTAGCAAAAACTCTTTCTTCTCTCTTTTTTTCAATCGGTCATTTTTCTTCTTTTTCTTTCTCACTTTTTTTAACGGCCCACTTTGGGCCCGATACATTCAACAACCTTTTCTTCTCTCTTTTTAATACAAAGCATCAAAGCCCATTGGACTAAACTAAAAGACAGACTTAGGGTTCCCGTGGGAACCCTCCTATTCTTGCACGATGCCACTGCGCAGATGGGGCATCTCCTTCGATCATCGCCGCTGATGAAGGGGTCTCGACCTGGTCCTTAATATCGGAGATCACGAATCTATTGGCGAAGGCTCTGAGAGTTTGAGGTGCGCAACGGAGAGGAAAGTAGTGCTGAGGACCGCTTCTGGTGCAGTCGGGGACAGATGTACCAAGGGCTCCATGATTCGAGGCCCTCAGATTAGGCTGTGACGCCACCACGGAGCGAAGGAAGAATGAGACCTTAATAGGAGGGGTTTTTTTTGTGTGCGAGAAGGAGGTCGGTGCTATAGAAGATATCGCACGTGGTCGCACGAGAAGGAGGTCGGTTCCATGAACCTGAGTTGCCTGCATCCTCCTTCTCTTCGATGTTCATCTTGTTGAGACTTCGGTTCCAAGGATCGCATCCTGGAGCCCTTCCTCGAGCATGGAGAAATGCTTCTTATCGTGCATGGAGATAGAGCCACCACCTCAAGCTTGGAGATTTTGATGCTTCTTTGACAAGTGACGGTTGTCCAGGATTAGGACTACTGCTAAAGATGAACGTAGAAATCCTCTCTTCTTTTTGGTGGGGATTCTCTATGTTGAACAACCGGTTGATGGTGGATCATACATCATCAAGATTTCAGGAAGAAACCCAACCGTATACACAAAATTGGACCATCGGATGCATAGAGGTCTGGAGTCACCATGAATTAGGGTTCCAGAAACCCTAATTTTCCTCTGAACTCGGTAGCAATAATCTTCAAAACCTTGAGCAATATGAACAAGAATAGAACTTGGAAAAAAATAAAATCCCCCAAATTCGACTTGCTCTGAGACCATGTTGAAATCTACAAATGCAGAAGCGAAACAAAAAATAAGAAATAATAAAACATTGAACACTCGAGATTTTACATGGAACCCTACTCTGTGAGGGAGCGGGACGAAACCACGAAGAAGGCCTCAAAGTGCCGACTTGTCTATCGCAATCTCTAAATGAGTAGCGGGGTGTGGGGCTCCTTATATAGCCCCACAGACATACTGGAGTCCCACTAATAGTAGATGTGGGACTAAACATGAGTGGATAGTAATTAGATCTTGGAGAGATCCAACTACCCCTCAATTACATACTTCAATACTAACAATTCTAACCTATCTCCTAAATTTACTCAACTTAAACTAATTAGAGATCATGTGCAATCTCAAATATTCAAATAAAATAAAAGCAAGGATTCAAATAGATAATAAAAATGACTAACCCTAACCCTAGGTTTAATTAGAAACCCTAATGGATTGGAAATAAATGGATACAAATCCTAATTTTATCCTAATTCCCAATTTTACGCTGCGTTAATTTTCTCTTCTTTAAAAAACTCATCTCCTAATGAGTTGCTTTATTAATATGTGTGCCACGTATTTTTGGTTGTCTTCTCATTTCAGATAGTTTTTCTGAGGAAGTGGATAACTTTGCAGTTTTCCTACCCTCATTTAAATATCCTCCTTCCATTAGGCAGCCTCCCACTTTAACTTTTTTATAAACTGGTGGTTCTTTCTTGCTTGGGTACGAACTCGAATCTTCCCCATCTGGTTTCGGGTCTGCTTCGTCACCAAAACATGATACTCTTATCTACTTCGTCACTGGATTTTTCTTCGTTAGGCGGTGGCCTAACCTTGGAACCCTGTCATGGTGTTCCCACAACATGGAAGACTTTCATGGTGGGGGATGCATCTGCTCAGAAGCGCATTCCTTTGCTTCTGACTGGAGGAGGCCACATGCCTCATCGCACGCTAACCTTGGTAGGGGTGGTTGGCGGCGACACAAGAGAAGGTTGTAGGAATGAAACTATGGTTGGTGGTGTGGGGTTAAGGTTGGGAATGGGAGTCGCCCGACCAAGAAGAGGGGGGGTCTCTAGATGTGCGAAGGGGAAAGGGATGGAGAGGCAACATCAGTAGGTGATTAGCTTTCAAGGAAGGCCTAGTGATTACACCAGATACTGATGATACTTTCTAGGAAACAATGATAGGTGGATGCGAGTGATTGGGAGACAAGACAACTTGGTGTCGTCGGGAGGTGGATGGTTTTGGCAGTCTGGACGGAGATGTGGGGAGGTTGGAGGACGAACCTGCATTGACTTAGGAGGGGGCGAACGATGAGGGCTCGATTCTGGTTCTTAAGGTGCTCTGTAAAGAATCGGGTTTGGATTCCAACTTGACTTCGCTGGTAACAAGAGGTGAGACTGGAAGGGCATTTGAACTTGTGGTTGCGAAGAGGGTGGGGGTTCAGGTAGCGGGGGGCTCCCCACGTTTTCCCAATGAAATTCCTGACATAGAATGTTCGCGAGCTGGTCCAACCAGAGAAGAGACCAGTGGTTGGGTCCTTGCTCGCATCATTGAGGGTGGATGTGTCTTGCTTGCAGGAGAGGAAGATCGATTGCTGGGAGTCGGTGAAATGGGGCTATGTCTCTGGGCCCCATCTTACTGGGATCAAGGCGGCCTTGGTGAATGGTAGTTCAAGGGGAATCATTGTTGCCATGAATGATGAGTTGTTTCACCTGGACGATGAGGTGATCCTGATGCATTCGGTGATTGTTGTTCTGGTCAGCAAGCAAGATCAGTCAAGGTTGCTGGTGACGTCTGTTTACGACATTTCGAGTGCTTCACCCAACGCGGTTTTGTGGGCTGAGTTATGGATGGTTAGGGACAAGTTCCCATTTTTTGCTTGGACTGTGGGAGGTGACATCAACATCACGTTGTATTCAGATGATAGACCTGTGGGAGAGGTGCGCAGGACCCCGGATCTGTGTTTTCTGCTGACTTCATGGAGGAGATGGGTTTGGATGTTCTTGATGCGACAAATTGCGAGTATACATGGCAGAGTTCTTCTTCCAGATCACGGCTAGACAGATTTCTTCTACACATTGAGGCTTTGGAGAGATTAAGCTTGGCATGCGTTTCTTCTTTTTCACGTTTAAGATCAGATCATACAACTATTTGCTTGGATACATGCCGTGGATGAGGTTTCTCCATATTTCAGGTTTGAGCGGTGTTGGCTATTGAAAGAGGGCTTTAGAGACCTGGTTATCTCTTTTGGACCAATCTGGTAGTGCAGGGATCTACTGTGAGGCTTGTTCGAAAGTTAGAGGCGTTGCGTCATAGACTGAGTGCTTTTAGGAAGGAGTCTTGTAGCATGTATGAGCGGAGAAGAAATGAGGCTCGAGATGAAATGGTAAGGCTGGACTCCTTGGAGATTTGCAGGGAACTGGAGGAGTTAATGAGTTGGGGTGGTATAGAAGATTCTTGAGGAAGATAGGAAGTGAGAATTATAATGGAAGCAAAGATCGTCTCAAAAGTGGGTGAAGGAGGGAGATGTGAACACTAGACTTTTCCATACTGTGGCAAGCAATAGGAGGAGAAATATGATTCAATCTCTTGAGGTTGGGAGCGAAGAGTTCTGTGGCAAGGCCGAAGTTGCGAGGGCTATAACTGGATACTTCAGGAATGTCAACAGGTGTACGTCACACATTGGATCTAGGTGTCTTGGTTTGGGTGTTAGGTATATTGCTGACCCAGAGGAGGAGATGTTGACGAGACCTTTCAAGTTGATGGAGGTCCATGAGGCTTTTTTTAGTTGAATCCGGACAACAACCTAGGGACAAATAGTTTTCATGTTTTCTTCTTTAGGGAGTTATAGGATATGATCACGAAGGAGGTGATGGGGATGATTTATGAGTTCATTGAGGGTAACTTTGGTTTTGATCATTGTTGTAAAAGTCAGTCGACTAGTCGAGTCGGGGGGTGCTGACTCGACTAGGCCTATTCGGTAAGCCTGACTAATTGGTCGATTTTACATAGAGATTTTTTATATTTTTTTTGTTTTTAAAAAGCAAACTTATTCTAATGGATTTAATGTTATATTTAATGTCAACTACTTCTTTTGTTTCATTATGATAGTATAGAAAATGCACATATCTATGTAAATATGTAAGAATATATGTATAAAAAAACATTTATATATTTAAAATAATTAAAAAATTCAAAACCAGCTAATGGTTGACTAAATTTGATTAGTCGCCTAACTGCTGATTAATCCTTACTCAATGACCCCGTCGATCGGGTACCGACTACCAATTTTACAATCTTGATTTTTGCAATTAGTATGGCTCGTCAATAATGAGTACTGAGATGTTTGGATTTTTCAAAACTCCATAAACATGCAGAAGAAAAATGCTATCCCCACTCGGACCAAGACATAACTCTTACCAAAAGTTTATTGTGATCTTTTTGTTCAAATAACAATTAAGGTGAAGCAGGGTCAGGATCACAGAATCCACAGGCGTACCGTGGGGGATGTAGACTACCCTACCATACTTTTTTCTATCGCAATTATATATCTAAGGGCCTGTTGATTTCTTTCTCTTTATGAAGCAGAGGGAAATCCCACCCCAAGATGAGTGCTCTCCTTTTCCGACTTCACCGGAGCCTCCGGTAGCACAGCCGAGACAGCGACGGGTTCTCTGCTCCCGCGGGATTTGTAGGTACTGAATTCCGTATTCCGTATCATTCAGATGGACTCTTCTGCCTATAGATGAGTTGGAAATAACAAATTGAGTTCGTATAGGCATTTTGCACGCAGCTATTGACATAGTTGCTTTAGCTATGAGTTAAGTAGGTTATTTATCACTACACATATTTTCTTGGAGAGCCCGAATACTTCTGCTACGATGCAAATGGCTAAAATATCTTCTGCTTCATATAATTATCAATTAAATAAAAAATTATTCTATGTATCAATCCTTACTTCTCCTACAACAGGAGGGGTTACAGCCACATCCGGCTCAATTATTGATAGAGTGAATAGATCTGCCATTTCTTAAATGAATTATATATTATAGATACCAGACAAATCAGTTGTTTACCAGAAAAATATACGATCAACCGACATTTTATCGAATTTGAAAAAGAGTCAGAAGAAATCATTTGATCCTCTTATTTCTCGAACCGAGAGATCCATGAATCCGGATCCTGATGTGATCATTTAAATCGCTCGCTATATTTTCTGCTGCCAAAGAAGGATGTGGCAACTCGGGTGGAGGATTATCGCCCGATTGCCCTTTCTAATGCGATCTACTTATTTGTGGCCAAGTTGTTGGCCAACCGCTTGAAGGGGATCTTGTGCTCGATCATTTCTCCTGTTCAGAGTGTTTTTTGCTTGGCAAACAACTCATAGACTGTGTAGTGATGGCCTCTGAGATTGTACCACATTGGAGTAAAAGGAAAGTCAGAAGAATTATGTAGAAGGTTGATTTTTCGAAGGTATATGATAGTGTTGATTGGCGCTTCTTGTGGGCGTCTATGTTTAGGAGAGGATTTCCATGTAGGTGGATTGGGTGGATGAAGAGGTGCATCACGAAGGCGTCTAGCGTTGTTCTTGTGAATGGGAAGCCAAGGGGGGTTATTTTCAACCGCAATGAGGTATGCGTCAAGGTTGACCTATGGCTCCTCTATTGTTCGTTTTTCTCATGATGGATTTCGATGATGGTTGATCACGCGATGACTGGTGTTTTTTGCAGAGGGTAAATGTGATCATTATTTTCATTCGTTGATTATCTCTTGAAAAATTTAATCCCATGTTGTTTTGATAGGACCCACAAAGCGGATCGGATTAAAGCTACGCGGAGGCTTGAGCTGGAAGCTTGAGCTAAGAAGAGTCAAGACAACTACATTAGAGAGAGATTTATCATTAGCTAATTAGTTCAATAATTGCATTTTTTGTTGTAAATACTTATAGTAATTATTGTGTTGTAATAATTATAGGTAGTTGTTTCATAGCGGTTCTTGTTTGAGAACTCGCGCTTGTAAAAAGAGACTTGAACTTTATTAACTTCTAATCGTGGTGTCGAGACATGTTTCACTCTCATCGAGAGTGGAGCTCGAGTGACTATAATTAGGAGCAGACACACAAAGATATAGGTCAAATAAATTATGTGCCCCTCATAATTTAGGCCACGCTTGTATCTTGAGATTCACTCATCTTAAGATTCATTAAGAAACACACGTAAGCACGTACACTTTAGCCCAAACAAAAATCTATTTCATCGCTAATAGTATCCCCTTTAGGTACGGTTTTCCAACTTGCATCCATGTAGCATAAAATTTACAAATTCAGTCTTGCATTAAACATGGAGAATATTGGGAATCGTTGTGAGTACAACTCCTAAGCATGCATCATTGATTTCACGCTTGCATTCTTTTTTTCGATTCCTCCTTGGTTTTATAACTTAAGTTTAAAAAGGAAATGGGACTGAAGGTTAGGTGTGTATGTTTGTGCTCACATTAAATCAAGCGACAATCTAACACTAAAATTGGTATCGAATTGAGCGAGTCAACCTTAAAAACTTGGAATAAATGAGCACTTGTAATACGGATGCATAAAGCTCTCATTTGACACATGAACTTATCCTTGGACATAGTGGGTAAGGACGTACCCCTAAGGTTAGAGCCCAAATCCATGGACTTTCTCCCTAAATCTCCATTTCCTACTGTCGTCGATTTGTGAGCTGCACGGACTTGCCTTCGACCATAGAAATACATTTCGGATGTGTAAGCATGGTAGTCTCCTTAGACGTGTAATACTGAAACCCGACAGCCCAGGAACATCACTTCTTTGATTGGGAGTTATCAGGAACATCGTTGGGCATAAGGCGGCTCCCTGTGTGTAATGTATTAAAAGATTGTTCTACCACGGTACCACCAATTAAAATCGACAAGATAATTCGGTTGAACTCTTACGTCCTTCACGTGTGAAGTTGGTAAACTCAAGGGGTTTGCATTGCGTCTAATTTGCGTGAGTTGACCCCGTACATTTAAGTGCACCGTAGTCCATAGATCTCATTGTTTAACGATATTTCAATCCTCGTGATTTCGAAGATGGATAATTGGGGAGATATTTGTTCGGATTTTGCAAACCTTTAGGTGACCTCCCCAAATATCACGTCTTCTAATGTAAGGTAGAAAATATCGATATCAATATCGTATCGTTCCATTCAAAAAAAGATATATCGGGATATATCGACGATATCGGTGGAAATGGCTCAAAAAAGCTATTTTGGCCATTTTCCAAAAATTAAGATCATCCAAGATATTAAAACAACAAATAACCTACAAATACACACTCATATCACAGATATCGGTCATGTATACCCCATATATTGCACATATCAATCATATCGAACATATCGTTGTTAATGTTGATTGTTGACTTATAGATATTGGAAATGGAGTTCATTCAAGTTCTTATACCATTAAATAACTTACAAATATACACTTAAATCACACATATCGATAATCTATGACCCTTATATCACATATCAGTTATATCAAACATATCATTGTTAATATTGATTGGTAGTGATTAATAAACATTGGAATTGGACATTTTTGGAATCAAAGTAGTTGTGATTCTAACTTGATCAGCATTAGACTTCTTTCCATCTCTATTGCCAAAGAAGACGAAGTTTACCAATTGAAGAACTGTCGTATGCACCCCCTTTGTCGCACCATACCTTACCAGACGATATATATATAGCATAGATATATAAGTAGTGAAATCAAGTTTATAATGGTAATATCATTGATATAAATAGATATCAACGAATATCCGCGATATCGGTCGATATCCGAGAAATTTTACATAGAAACCAATCATTTTTTAGCGATATGGCTCGATATGGCGATATACCGCCTATATCTCGTGAGATATCGGATGATATCCTGGAAAATAATATCTATATGAATATAGGTAGCCACATCTCGCCGATAATGATATATCGATGATATACCGTTGATATATTACGATATTGTCGACCTTGTTCTAAGGTCCGTGGAACTTCACTTCATGGACCTACCTAGACTCATGACCACTTTAAGTCTAGGTTCATTCACACTTCTTTTCAGATCGTGGAACTCTTTTTTCTGATGAAGGACTTCAAGAAGATTCAGCTGAGATGCCTCCTAAGAGATGAAATGATGATGAGGAGCAGCGTGAGGATCCTTTCCAAATGATACTAGCTAGACTGGCAGCATCTAAGCACCACAATGATCTATTAAGAGCTGAGATGGGTCAGTTTAATGTGAGAGTTGATTCACTATGGATGCGACATATAAACCAGGACAGTTTAGAGTGCAGAGTTACTTGAGTCCCATCCAACCTGAGATTGAGTATGAGTTAAAGCTGTAGTTTCTGAACTTGTTGCCTCACTTCAATGGGAATTCCCACGAAGAACCTTATCTATGGGATTTTGAGCTTGTTTATGCTAACCTTAGGCATCCTAGGGTTAGTCAGGATTATATCAGGCTTATAGACCTACCATTTTCCTCGTGTGATAAGGTAGACTACTGGTTGAAGAACTTAGGTGTAGTGGTGACTACCTTCAATCAGTTAAGGACATGTTTCTAAAGAAGTTCTACCCTTTGAGTAGAACTAATCAGATGAGGACACGCACAATGAGTTTTTCCCAGTTGCCCAATGAGCCATTCTATGATACTTGGGAAAGATTCAAGGATATATGCAGAAGTGTCCATGTCATGATATGGAGGATACCATTCTAGTCCAATATCTTTACAGCGGTCTCAACCTTGAGGTGCAAGGTTTAGTGAGCGCTTCCTGTGAGGGTTGCTACACTTCACGAGGAGCGAATACCGTGTAGAAGGTATTTAAGCAAATGGCTGAAATTAGCCGCTCACATACCGCCAGCAAGGCTTATGCAGAGTTCCCTTTTTCACTTCAATCCAAGGAAGGAGGAAAAAAGATTGTAGTTAATCTCGTCAAGGACTTGATTCCTTGCATGGGAATCATAGCAGACAAGCTGACACTAGTTGAACGGATCGAGAAAAGGATGAATGAGCTAAAAAGTCTATCCAAGCTTCTAAAGCAGATGGAAGAGTTGGCTGACAAGGTATACAAGATAAAGATACCCGCCACTGCATTTGAGGCTCCCGTTTATCGAGTACACCACGTACAGGAGCAGCTGATGTCAGGACCAACCCAGTTGTGGGTAGAAGACCACTCCTTTGCACAATCTTTCCAACCACAGTCACCATCAGCAGAGCCAGTTACGGTGGAGCCTCCTCTGTGTGGGAGGTTAACGGTGTATGGTATACTCAGGACCCTATCAGACAGAGGAGTATGGGGAACTGACAATCCTACCAGCGTCCCCCAACATTTTACAACACTGCTTTCACCCCAGCACATCTTCCTATACAACTAAGCCCAGGATCATACACCCCCAACAGTAGCAGAGGCAGCAACAATAAGTACGTCAGCCGACATACCAGTCGGGCCCACACTACCAACATCACCCATAGTAATAGCAGCAGTATCAGGACCATCAAGGCCAATCTTCGCATTATTCTTCATCCCATCAGTAGTCCCCTTCATCAGGACATACAGACTTCCAGTGACAGACTCTCGAAGAGCTTCATTGCTACAGGAATGAAATACAGGACATACAGGTTGACATCAACCGTCTTTCCTATTGGCAAGATGAGCAGTCTGCATCTTCGACCTCCATTCCCGCCAAGGTTCAGGCTACTAACCCCAATAGCCTAAACAAAACACAACATCAACAACAGTTTGGTCAGGTATACTTCTCAAACTCACTTAGATCTGAGCATGAGATTCTTTCGTGTGATGATGTTAATCATATGTCAATCGGGAGTGGAAGCACCGTGGTCATACCTGACCAGGCAAAGGACATGGAGAAGGCCACCTCTGAGACACTACCTGAGCAGACTTTAGAGGACGAAGAGGAGGGGCATCGCACGCAACAGAAGATGAGGGCCCCTTCAGCAGAAGACGAGGGCATCTACTCATAGCAGAGAGAGGATGAGGAGGCCACGAGCGCAACAGCACCATGGAGATATTTCTAAGTTTATGGGGACCTTCACCTTCGGTTGAGGAGGATATACCAGCAGCAGATATCCCCTGACCTGTAGTAGACAACCATATTTTAAATTCCAAGTTATATTTAAAAGATTCATGTATGAAGAACTCTTTTTCTATGAATGCAAAGAATGATGTTTCAATGTATGAGTCGGATTCTTCATCTTCTGTTTCTCTTGCTTCAATCCCTTTCTCCCATGCTCTAAAAACTGGAAAGCACATCACTAAGTAGATTCATAAATATAACCTTGAAATGGCATGCTTTTGTAGAGATGACATTATAGTTAAGGTGTCATTTGATGAGTTGGCTAGTCATCCTGCATTTCAAAAGTACCTTAAGGTACGATACACACCTAAGAAAGTTAGCAGGAAGAAACCGGGCAGTTATGTGAAGACTCATATACTATCAGCAGCCACTAAATATTGCCTCAAGAATCAACAATTACCAACGAAGAAGAGAGATATGTGTGCACATTACGTGGTGAGTCATATCGATGACATTGTGTTTGCACACACTCTCCTAGATAATTGTTCTTCTATCAACCTTCTACTCTTAGATTTATACGAGAAATTGGAGTTAGGACCACGTCGCAAATCAAGAGCATTACTCCAATTTGCTGATAGGTCGATGAAGAGACCTAAGGGTGAAGTGAAGAATGTGGTTATCTCGATTAAGAGACAAGACTACAAGTGGATTTTACAATCCTTCATATAGAAATCCCAAATCATTGGAGAGAGTCTCATATCATTCTTGGACGGCCATTCCTTAGGACCGTCGATGCCTCATTTGACTATCAGACGAGAATGATGAAGTTCTGTTCTCAAGGTGGAGAAGTGGAACTTGAGATGAAGTAAACAAAGTGGCAGCAACCTAACTCCCATACGAGCATGGATTATTCTTTATCATAGGCATATTGCAAAGTGATTAGCACAGTTAGGATATGAAGACAGATCCCAACATCACTGAGCAAGGCCCTCTCATCTGGAGATGATAGTGTGCACGATGAAGTTTGTCAGGTGCTATCAGACTTCTTAAGAGATGCATCCCCCTATTCCCTTGATGACTCAGAGATCCCTTTGGATATGTCGGTTCTTTCTTCCTTAGAATAAGCAATAGGACTTAGATGATGAGTTGGATGTGGCTGTAGAAATAGCTTCGACTCTTTATAATTGTTTTCTTATTTCTCTCTTTTATGTAGACGTTTATGTAATTTACCCTCAAGGCCTCTCCCTATATAAGAGAGCCTAGGGTTATTCTATGGAATTATAACAAAGACTCTTTTCTTCTAACATGGTATCAGAGCCGCCCTAGGGCTCTCCACCCGCCGCCCCTCCCTTCCCCACCCGCCGCCCCTCTCTCCTTCTCTCCTTCTCTCGTCGAGCCGGCTTAGGGCTCCCAGCCGCATCCTTCCAGCGGCCCCTGCCGCCCCCCCATCGCTTCCAGCCGCACCTTAGCGGCCTCCGCCGCCCCTTAGCGGCCCCCAGCCGCAACCTCCGAGCGGCTCCTTGCCGTCGCCAGCGGCCCCAGCCGCTCACCAGCGAGCCCCGACGCCCTCCCTAGCGGCCATCTGCCGCCGCCAGTGCCTTCCCGCCGCGCTCCAGCGGCCCAAAGCCGTTCCTAGCGGCTCTCCAGCGGCCCAAAGCCGCCCCTAGCCGTTCCCAGCCGCACCAGCGACGTCAAAACTGCGACTGTAGGCCCTCCTCGGGTCTCCAAGAGTCCATAGCCGGCCGTCTAAAGGCGATTCAAGGGCTGTAAGCTTCATTCGAGGCGTGCCCTAGACTCCTCTTTCTCTGATTTATGGATTTGAGTACGTAAAGGTCTACACACGTACTCAAATCTAATGCAGTTGGTGTAGACGTTCATCAACGTGTCTGGTTTCCCTTCGTCTTCTTCGAGCAGCACTATGTCAGAATCGAAAGTCGATTTTCCCTCCACAGGCGCATTCAAAGGTCCTGCGCCAATAGTGAAGATGGACGGGTCTAACTATGAGCTATGGGCTATGCAGTTCATGAGCCTCATGAAATCAAATGGTAAGAAACACATTCTTACCGAAGATGAGCCTGCGGAGAAGACAGGGATTTATGCCTCATGGGAGGCTGATGACGCTTACGCGAAAGTCTGGCTATCTGGTACGTTGACGATGGAGATAGCTAACGATGTTCTACATCAGCCTAGTGCCAAGGCGATGTGGGACATCCTTCCTGCTACATATTCGCAAGTGCGAAACGAGACAAAGATGTTGCAGCTTCAACATGATATCTTTACAATGAAGCAGGCCGGCAGACCTCTCCATTCTCTATACACATCCCTGAGAGGGATGTTTGAGAAGCTATACAGTACCATTCCTCTGACAGCTACACCGGAGCAGCAGAAGACGTTTCGGAACGCCACCATGGTGGGTGTTCTACTTGCAGCTCTCGATCCTGAGTATGATGCTGCCAGGTCACAGATTCTAGCAGATGCGGTTATTCCTCCGGTGGAGGATGTCTACAAAAGGCTTATTCGCATTCCTGTTTCCTCCAGCTCTTCTACTCCACCACCATCTGCGATGGCAGCTTCGCGTGGGAGAGGTGGACCGCCTTCTGGACGTGGTCGTGGACGTGGACGTGGACCTCCAGGACGAGGTCGCTTTAGTCAAATGTGCTTGTATTGTCACAGAACTGGACACTCAGAGGAGACATGCTATTCTAAGCATGGGTTCCCAGCATCGGCACGAGTTGCAGAGCATTCACAGTCTCCATTACCGTCTACTGCAGATCATAGGTTTGACGAGCTTGTGGCCCGTCTACGTGATATAATGCCACATTCTTCTGGTGATCCTTCTGGTAGCTCTTCTGACATTGCAGCCACAGCCTCTGCCAGTTCTTCCGCTGCAGCAAGTAGCTCAGGTAGTTCATCATCACACATACATTCTCATGATATATCTAACTGGGTTATAGACTCCAGAGCTACACATCATCTTTGTCGAGATAGGGGACGACTACAGGCCTACAGGGATATTCCACCTGGCCGCTTGGTACAGATTGCAGATGGTACCCACTCACCACTTGTTGGACAGGGGGAGGTTTTCTTATCCCCCACTATGCAGCTACAGAATGTGTTACATGCTCCTGCGTTCTCACTGAATTTGCTGTCTATCAGTCAAATTACAAAGGATTTGAATTGTCGTACTATTTTTGACCCGTCTTCTCTCATTTTTCAGGACATACTGACGGGCAAGGTGATTGGTTGTGGCTCTGAGCAGAATGGTTTATATAGGCTGGTTCGGGATTCCTACGCTGGCATCTCCTCTCACTCCGCTGGACCAGTCTCTCCTTACATCTGGCATCTTCGATTTGGTCACCTTCCGATCCAGAAAATGCGTCATCTTCTGCCCCAGATCTCTCCAAGTTCGTCGTTTCGCTGTGAAACATGTCAGTTGGGAAAGCATCATAGGTCGAGCTTCCCAGGTCGTCAGAGTCGGAGCAGTAGCTCCTCGTTTGAGTTATTACATATAGATATTTGGGGTCCGAGTCGTGTTCCCGATCACCAGGGGCACAGGTTTTATCTAGTTGTCGTGGATGATTTTTCTCGTGTCTCTTGGGTATTTCTTTTGAAGAATAAATCTGAAGCAGGCGATGTTATCAAAAATTTGGTTAATGAAGTGCAGAATGTGTTTTCTTCTTCAGTCAAATATGTTCGAACTGACAATGCCCTAGAATTCTGTACACGCTCTCTTTCTCTTTTTCTTTCATCGAAGGTTATCATTCACCAAACCACCAGCGCATATACATCCCAACAAAATGGTGTGGCGGAAAGAAAGCATCGTCACCTATTAGACATTACTCGTACACTGTTGATTCAAAGTTGTGCTCCTATTTCCTACTGGAGGGATGCTGTCCTTACTGCATGCTATCTAGTCAACAGGATGCCGTCCTCCGTCCTTGGAGAGAAGATACCTATCTCTCTTATTTTTCCAGACAAGGAGCTCTTCTCTCTGCCGCCACGTGTCTTTGGCGCTGTAGCCTTTGTCCATCGTCTTTCTCCTGGACTTGACAAACTCTCTCCCAGAGCTGTCAAGTGCGTCTTTGTTGGTTACTCCAGAACCCAGAAGGGATACCGGTGTTATGATCCTACAACCAACAGATACTTTGTCAGTGCGGATGTCACCTTCTTCGAGTCAGTCATGTATTTCTCGCCAGCTGGGGACAGAATGGTACCATCCACCACCACTGATGATATTTTTGTTCCACCACCACCTCCTGTGTCAGCTCCTTTGCCAGCACCACCGCCACCGCCACCACCACCACCACCTCCACCTATTCCACAGCAAACCATATCACCGTTTCCTAACCATTATACGCGTCGGTCAGGTCCTGCTCAGACGACGGTACAGCCAATTACTACGACTCAGGTATGTTCAGATGAGGTTACTACTGACGGGTCAGGTCCGGTACATATGCAGGATGACTCATTACAGGTGGACCCAGATGATGATCTTGATGTTCCGATTGCTATTCGGAAACAGAGAAGGCAGTGTGCTTCCTATCCATTTGCCTCACAGGTGTCCTTCCACCGACTCACAGGTGATTTTCAGAAGTTTGCCACAGCTTTGTCTTCCGTGGACATACCACGGACATACCAGGAAGCCTTGAAGAGTGAGTGTTGGAGATTAGCTATGGAAGAAGAAATGGGGGCCTTGCAGTCCCGTGGCACATGGTCTTTGGTCCCTGCACCTCCTGATGCATCCATTGTGAGCTGTAAATGGGTCTTCACCGTCAAATATCATGCAGATGGCACGTTGGATAGGTACAAAGCACGCTTGGTCGCCCGTGGATTTACACAAACATATGGCGTTGACTACATGGATACTTTCTCTCCAGTGGCGCGACACACGACTCTCCGTATTCTCCTGTCTGTTGCAGTGGCTCGTGATTGGAGCATTTCACAGCTTGATGTCAAGAATGCTTTTCTGTACGGGGATTTACAAGAGGAAGTCTACATGCAGCAGCCACCCGGGTTTACTGCTGAGGGGGAGAAGCATATGGTCTGTAGACTTCACAAGGCCATATATGGCCTCAAACAGAGTCCACGAGCATGGTTCCAGAAGCTGTCCAATCTAATTGAGCACCAGGGATTCAAGAGGTCCAATGCTGATCACTCATTGTTTATCCAGAAGTCCTCGGCAGGTACGGTTGTCATAATGGTCTATGTGGATGATATTCTTGTTACAGGAGATGATGTTCAGGGCATAGCAAGGGCGAAGGCATTCCTAGGTCGTCAGTTTGTTACAAAAGACCTTGGAACCCTAAGATATTTTCTGGGGTTGGAATTTGCAAGGAATGCACATGGTTTGGTGATGACACAACGGAAGTACATTACAGACTTTCTGGTTGAGACTGGTATGGATGGGTGCAAGCCATCAAGCATCCCCATGGACCCCAGCATGAAGTTATATGATAATGATACTGATGAAGTGGATAAGAGGAGATACAGAGAGATGGTGGGAAAACTCCTCTACATCACTATAACTCGTCCATACATTGCATTTGCAGTTAGCCGGGTGAGTCAGTTTATGGAGCAGCCAAGACAGGTTCACATGGATGCTATACATATGATATTGAGGTATCTGAAGTCTTCTCCAGGCTTAGGGCTACTATTCAGAAAGGGCGCAGACTTATCCATCTCAGCGTGTGCAGACGCAGATTATGCGGGATGTCCCAAGGATAGAAAATCAACCTCAGGTTTTGCAGTTTTTGTTGGAGGCTCTCTGGTGTCTTGGAAAAGCAAGAAACAAACGGTGGTGGCAAGATCCAGTGCGGAATCCGAGTACAGGGCAATGGCCCAAGCCAGCACGGAAATGATGTGGGTCCGCTCCGTATTAGAAGATTTACATATAGCCGTACCTCTACCTATGAAGCTTCAGTGTGACAATCAGGCAGCATTGTTCATAGCCAACAATCCAGCTTTTCATGAGAGGACCAAGCATATTGAAGTTGACTGTCATTACACCAGGGACCTGATCCAGAGAGGATTGATATCCACGGCCCATGTTAGCTCAGGAGATCAAACTGCTGATGTGTTCACCAAGCCATTGCTCAGAGGACCTTTTCAGAGATGTTCATCCAAGCTGAGCATGATCGACATCTATGCTCCACCTTGAGGGGGAGTGTAGAAATAGCTTCGACTCTTTATAATTGTTTTCTTATTTCTCTCTTTTATGTAGACGTTTATGTAATTTACCCTCAAGGCCTCTCCCTATATAAGAGAGCCTAGGGTTATTCTATGAATTATAACAAAGACTCTTTTCTTCTAACAGTGGCTTTTGCTGAATTATCCCCTATTCTTTGGCGATCCGACTCTATACATAGTAGAATTGGTGGCAAGCACAACACAATTAGACCCACCTTCATGTAGCATGGAACCAGATTAAGATGTGGTTCAGCCCATCTTGATTGATGATACAACATTATTACAGCTGAAACAACTACCTCCTACACTCATGTATGCCCTTCTTGCGGGACCCGAAGATAGATTCCCTATCATTATTAGTCCTAAGCTGACCGTAGAACATGAGTCTAGGCTTTTAGATGTTTTGGAGAAGAACCGCAATGCTATAGGCTGGATTGTGTCGGATCTCATGGGGATTAACCCTACTCGCTGTTCACACCACATTTTTATTGAGGAGAACGTTAGATCTTTCTGTGAGTTTCAGAGAAAACTAAACCCTAATCTATGGGAAGTAGGGAAGAAATAGATTGAGAAATGGTGTGGAGCAGGCTTCATATACCATATTTCATACTCCAAGTGGGTAAACCCCACTTCATGTTGTCCCGAAGAAGTCGGGAATTCAGATAACCATTAAAGAGGAGAGGGTAGATATTGCGACACGAGTACCCACATCATGGTGCGTCTGTGTCGACTACGGAGCATGAATGTCACGATCAAGAAAGATCACTTTCTCTTAACTTTTATTGATCAGATTTTGGAGAGAGTAGTAAGGAAAGAGTGCTTTTATTTTCTCGATGGGTACGCGGGATACAATCAAGTAGTAGCCATCGCCCCTGAAGAATAGGAAAAAACCATATTCATGTGTTCATTCAGCACTTACACATTCAGGAGCATGCCATTCGAGCTTTGCAATGCCGCAGGCACATTTCAGCAGTATATGATCATCGTATTTACTAAAATGGTGGGAGATTTCCTTGAGGTCTTCATGGATGATTTCTCGATTCATGGTGATTCATTTGATGTGCGTTTAACGTACTTGGATCGAGTTTTTCAAAGGTATAGGGAGGTGAATCTGGTACTCTCATGGGAGAAGAGTCATTTCATGGTTACGAATGGTATCTTGTTGGGGCATGTCATCTCCAAAAAGGGAATGAAGATTGACCCTGCCAAGGTGGATGTGATTAAGAAACTTAATCCACCAACCAATGTGAAGTCAGTAAGGTCATTCGTAGGACATGTTGGATATTATAGAAGATCCATTCATGATTTTTTCAAATATAACCTGGCCTCTGATTGAGCTCTTAGGAAAAGACACCGAGTTCCTTGTAGATTACAAGTATCTTAAGGCCTTTGAGCTTTTAGAAGAAAGATTTATGACTCGTCGATCTTACAAGCTCCTGACTGGTCTCTTCTCTTTGAGATCATGACCGATGTGTCAAACATTGCTATAGGAGCGGTGTTATGTCAGAGACGAGAAGGGATCATGATTTCTCTTCACTACGCGAACAAAGTTTTGAATCAAGCACATAAGTATTATACAGTGACTGAAAAAGGAGATTCTTGCAGTAGGTTGGGCCCTCAAAAAGTCCAAATCTTATGCTTTAGGCTCTAAGGTAACAATGTTCACTTATCATACAGTCATAAGGTACTTAATGGAAAAGAAGGATGAGGAGTGTCTTCTTAGGTGGATTTTGTTACTCCAGTAGTATGCTTTGGAGATAAAGGACAAACATGTAGTCAAGAATGTTGTGGTTGATAATCTCTCCCAACTAGAGTTGAACGATTCCGCTGATATTGAGCAAATTAGATAGACCTTTCCAGATTAGTAAATTTGTGTTATTGACTCACTTATGTGGTATGCCAACATGGTAAACTATCTTGTCTCCAAACAAGTTCCCAATGGTTGGACTATGAGCAATATTTACCAATTGAAGATGGATTTGAGGAGATACCACTAAGAGGATCTGTATATTTTCTTCGAATGACCGAATTTGTGTCCGGAGAAGGTGTATTCCTCAGGAGGAATGCCATTGTGTCCTCATGTATTGCCATTTTCTTGAAGATGGAGGACACCACCAGGGAAAGAAAACCGCATACAAGGTACTCCAATGTAGATTGTACTGGTCGACCTTGTTTAGATATGCCATTGACTATGTACGATTGCGCCCGATCTGTTAGAGGATGGGAGGGATAATTGGTTACAATGACGAGATGCCCATGCAACCGGTGATTTTCTGTGATGTTTTTGACTCATGGGGCATAGATTTTAGGGGTCTCTTTCCCAACAGCCAATGATTCGAGTACATCTTGTTGGCGGTAGATTACTTGTCAAGATGAATGAAGGCTTTCAAAAGCCGAGACGCAGACAGCAATACTGTCCGCAAGTTTGTGATGGACCATATCAGATGGTAGTAGCCACTTTTTTAACCATGAAATGAAAAATCTAGCTAAGGACTACAAATTTGAGCACATGGTTACTAGTCCTTACCACCCACAGTCGAACGACATGGCAGAGGTTTCAAACAAAGAGGTAAAGAGAATTCTTCAGAAGCTTCCGTCCAGATAAGAAGAATCGGTCGCAGCTATTGGAGCAAGTTCTATGGGCCTATAGGATGACCTACAGGACTCCACTTGGTACTTCACCTTTTAGAATAATCTTTGGCAAACCATGCCATTTGCCCGCGGAGTTAATTCACAAATCAGAATGGATAATAAAACAAGTGAACTGGAGTTGTCACCTAGGGAAGCTTTGTCGTGACCTGAACTTGAACGAGCTTGGGGAAATCCAAAACTGGACGTATGACAACAGTTTAATCTATAAGGACAAAGTTGAGAAGTGGCACGAGTAGCCCATTAGGTGTAAGAACTTTTTCCGAGACAAAAGGTATGTTTATTTGACGCCAAGTTAAAGATTTTCCATGGGAAACTAAACTTTAAGTGGGTGGGTCACTATATAGTAAAGGAAGTGCATAGCAATGGAAGTGTAGAGATAATTGAACTCACGGATAGTGTACATTCTTTCTTGGTTAATGGATAAATGTTGAAGCATTTCATCGAATCCAAAGAACGTTAGTCCAAGTTAAGATGATAGACTTATGCCGATCGATTGCCTTATAGATATTTCAGACTACTCGACATGAAGCCGTAACATAAAGATTCAACAATCAAGAAGATTCACCTACTCTTTTTCACTGACACTGACTCTACACTTTTTTTAAAATAAAGAAAAGGGGGGAATCACGCTTACGTGCCCTTTCCACAATTTCTGTTTGTACTTGTCATACAAATGCACCCCATCAATACTAATCAAAGGCCGACAATATTTGAATGCTTCAATGCAAGGGACAAATGCCCAAAAATGATGTTGAAATCTACGACAATGTGGTTTCCGAGGATCTGGATGTTTGTTATATTCGATGTCTATTTCAGTCCTCGATATAGCAGCCTTCATTGCATGCAATAGATAAGGCATCTCCGTATAAGACTTCTTCCAATCACCGAATATTATTTCGATTGCTTTCCTCCGAGCATCCCATGCCCTTTTTTTTGCTAACCCGGTAATTGTACATCTCATGGATATGAGCTCTACAACTCGACACCCGAACATTAGGGTCATCCCTCACCAGAGATAGAAGTGATCTAGACATGAATTTGTAGTTTAATTGAGGATGATCCTGAATAATAGTAGGGTTTATACAAGTGTGCGGAGCAACAATCTTATAGATCATCCTCAAACCATTGAATTTCCTGTAATGACCACGTAAATACCAAACACATCCTTTCGATAGGTAGGTGTAAAAAACAGACCAGATCAAACTGATGGATTCCTTAACCATGAAGTCGTAGTGTGCCAGAATGTGATATTTCTTTACAGCACAAATCAAATCATCTCTACATTTGAAGGTTCTGCCCCTGCGTATTTCATCAACAACACCATCAAGTCCAGACTTCATTCGAATGTCATTCTCATAGGATGAACGAGTATCGGATCCTCTCACCCCAAAAATAGTAAACGTGGTACAATCGGTTGTGTGATTTGTTCATCGGCTCGCATCTCCTCGTTTACAACATTATCTTTAACATCTTGATCACTATCCTCTTTCAGATCATCGTTGGTTCCCCAAGGGATGAAGTCATCTAAGGTAAGATAAACCTCTCAGCAAGGCATCACTCATGCGCCATGTAGATGGTTGTGTTATAGGCACATCAGTGCTAGGGACAACAGAGGGTACCGTGCTAGGGACAATAGAAGGTCCAGGAGCAAGGTGATCGTCCACATCAACAACATTGGGGACTTCGCCCACTGATACAGTTCCAATAATAATGTTAGTAGGCATCGGTTTCCCAATAGTCCGAGCACACATAAAAACTCCTTGCACATCATCATTATCGACGATACATGAAAACGTTGGCTCTTCGCCTGCGCCTCGAGGGATGCGATGTAGTAGTTGGATTTTTTGATTATTCACATTTAGCTTGAACCACTAACTCAAAACCACGTACATTGGACATCGAAGAACCAATAATCGCACCCTTCAAATGAAGCATACAATATATCGACTCCATTCTGACCTAATAAATGAGGCAACGTACAACTCAATATTATACAATCATGAAATGAAGAGAAATGTGTGCATTATATATCATAAATCTAACAACAAAAAACAACGATTTTACCAAAGCTTTGTAGATGCAACGAAGGACACGGAAGGGGCGGCGTTGACGCAGGAGGCGGAGACGGAGGAGGATCTCTTGGCGGAGCACAGGAGGGTCGAAAGAAGACTTGGCGGAGCGGGAGGAGGCGGCAGCCGCGTGCGAGGAGGAGGACGCAAGGTCGAGGACGGGTGCAGGAGGGTCGAAGGCGCGAGAGGGTTTGCAGAAAGAAAAGCTGGGTTTAACGGGGGACTTAACTGGTATCGCATGAGGCGGCAGTCGCATACGAGCAAGAGGACGCAAGGTCGAGGACGGGCGCAGGAGGGTCGAAGGCGCGAGAGGGTTTGTAGAAAGAAAAACTGGGTTTAATAGGGGACTTAACTGATATCGCATGTTCAACGTGTGATACCAATAGCGCACATCGAAGATGCATTATCTTTGTAGTACCTTGGTAAAAAAGCATTAAAGGGTGTCGCATGTTGAACATGCGACACCACTGTAGCATCCAGATAAAAAAAATATTTCGTAGTACCTAGGGATTTAAGTAAATCCAAGGTACTACTTAAGAATTTCTCTCTATAAAACTGTAGAGTTTCTCGAACATTCCACACAGGGATGTGTATAGGGAATGAAGGGGAAGTCCATTCTGCTTGACAGTAAATGTAGAGATATTTGTGTATTTCTATATTCTATAAGTATCTTTTGCTTATTTGTATTTCTGTCTTTCCGCCATATGTAATTTACCCATAGGTCTCTCCTCTATATAAGAGAGCCTAGGGTTCTCATAAATATATTATCTCTTATTTTTCCTCCAACATGGTATCAGAGCGGCGGTCCTAGACCGGAGCTCCTATACCCTAACCCTAGATCCCCACCCGCCATCCCCCCTTCTCTCTCCGTCCATGCTGTCGAGGCCACCCGGCCCCCTTCTCTCTTCGTCCGCGCCGCCGAGGCCAACCCGGCCCCTTACCGCCGCCGCCAAGGCCTTCCCCTTCTTGTCGGCCACCGCCATCAATGCCAGCGTCGCCGCCAAGGGGTCCCACCGCTTCGCCCAGGACTCCGGCACCGCCGCCCAGCCCTTGGCGGCCTCCCGTTGAATCTCGCGGGCCCTTTGAAGAGCGCCTAGGCCGCCGGTCTCAAGAGCCGCCGGTCTCCATTGTTGACCTCCGTCTTCTTCGCGCAACTCGGGTGATGGATTTGATTGCATAGGTCTACATATGCAATCAAATCCCCATATGTCATTGTAGACAACATCTCTCTTAGTCTACATACCCTGTGATCTTCATTCGGCATCATGTTAGAAAACAAAGTCGATGTACCCGCCACAGGTGCCTTCAGAGGTCCGGCACCAATTGTCAAGATGGACGGGACGAACTATGATCTCTGGGCTATGCAGTTCATGAGCCTCATGAAGTCCAACGGTAAGAAACATATCCTTACCGATGATGAGCCGACGGAGAAAACAGGGATTCACGCCACATGGGAGGCGGACGACGCATATGCCAAAGTCTGGCTATCTGGGACGTTGATGATAGAGATCGCCAAAGACGTACTGCATCAGCTCACGGCAAAGGCACTGTGGGATATTCTAACCGCGACATATTCTCAGGCGCGAAATGAGACCAAGATACTACAGTTGCAGCATGATATTTTTACGGTCAAACAGAATGGACGTCCTCTCCACTCACTGTACACATCCCTGCGAGGAATGTTTGAGAAGCTACATAGCTTCATGCCTTTGACGGCTACTCCTGAGCAGCAAAAGACATACAGGAATGCTACCATGGTGGGTGTCTTCCTGGCTGCACTTGATCCAGAGTACGATGTTTCCCGCTCTCAGATCCTTGCTGGCGCCACTATTCCTCCCACGGAGGAAGCTTTCCGCTGACTTAGTCGAATCACCGTCTTGAGCTCTACTACTACCCAGACACCTTCAGCGATGGCTGCTTCCAGAGGAAGAGGTGGCTCATCTACTTTTCGTGGACATAGTCCCCGTGGCCGTGGGGGTCGAATCCGTCAGCCCTGCACAAACTGTCACCGTCCTGGTCATTCCGAGGATACATGCTACTCTAAGCATGGGTTTCCAACGTCGGCTCGAGTAGCAGCACAAGTTGAGTCATCGGCACCCACTTCTTTGGACCAGCGTTTCGATGATCTTGTTGCCAGACTGAGGAACATCATGCCTCCTGACACAGCTTCAGCAGGCTAATCAGATGTGGCAGCCTCTGTTTCTGCCAGTACATCCGCTACAGCCAGTACGTCAGGTAGTTCTTATGCTCTCACCTCTTGTGATGGCTCTATGCTTACAGAATGGATTATGGACTCTGGAGTGACACATCACCTATGTGGGAACAAAGAGCAGCTTACTGCATATAGAGAGGTTCCTCCAGGGCGGACACATTCCCCGATTACAGGGCAGGGGGAGATTACTTTAACGCCCTCCATGCGATTACAAAATGTGTTATATGCTCCTGATTTTCTTTATGAATTTGCTGTCCATTAGCCAAATTACGAAGGATTTGAACTGTCGAGCCATTTTTGATCCATCGTCTCTTGCTTTTCAGAACATACTCACGGGCAAAGTGATTGGGGGTGGCTGTGAGCAGAATGGTCTCTATCGTCTGGTTCGTACTCCATATGTCGGTGCATCACTTCACTCTACAGGATCAGCCTCTCCATATACCTGGCACCTCCGGTTTGGTCATCTACCTCATCAGAAGATGTGTCGTGTTTTGCCACATATTTCTCCACGGACGTCCTTCCAGTGCGAGGCGTGTCAGTTGGGAAAGCATCATAGGTCCACTTTCCCGAGTTGTTAGAGTCGGAGCAGCAGCTCTCATTTTGAGTTAGTCCATCCTGATGGTCCCAGTCGTGTACCTGATCATCAGGGGGACAGGTTTTATCTTGTTGCAGTAGATGATTTTTCTCGCTTGTCTTGGGTGTTTTTATTAAAGAATAAATCTGAAGAAGGAAATGTGATCCAAACATTCATCATTGAAGTTCAAAATGTTTTCTCTTCTACTATGAAAATTGTGCGTTCTGAGAATGCTAAGGAGTTTTGTACTCATACTCTTTCCTTTTTCTTTTCTTCCCGTGGTATACTTCATCAAACATCACGTGCTTACACTTCACAACAAAACGGTGTTGCAGAGCGGAAACATCGTCATCTACTGGATATCACTCGGACCCTACTTATTCAAAGTCGTTCTCCACATTCTTTTTGAGGTGATGCAGTTCTCATAGCTTGTTATCTAGTCAACCGCATGCCCTCGCCTGTCTTGGGTGAGAAGACTCCTTTCTCTATAGCCTTTCCTGAGAAGGAGTTGTTCTCTCTTACGCCCCGTGTATTTGGCTCTGTCGTGTTTGTCCACCAGTCGGCTCCTGGTCTTGATAAGCTCTCACCCAGGGCTGTCAAATGCGTGTTTGTAGGGTACTCCAGAACCCAGAAGGGATATCGTTGCTTTGATCTTGTATGTGGAAAATATTTTGTTAGCGTCGATGTCACATTCTTTGAATCTGTGATGTTTTTCTCTCCTACAGGTGACAAAATGACCACTTCCGAATCTGATACTGAGATCTACATGTCCCCTCCTCCTACGAGTCAATTATCTCTGATACCAGTCATACAACCACCACCTCCACCACCTCAGACGCCTGTGATCGTGGTTCCACCATTACCAAAATTCTATACTCGTCGTCCACCTTCTGCTCATGGTCATTGCTAGTCAACTAGCATGCCCCAGGTTTGTTCTGATAACATGGTTTCTAACGATGGCTCTGGAGATGTTTCTATACAGGGATCTGTGCAGGATGAGGTTCCTGATAACCTGGACGTACCTATCGCCATCAGGAAGCAGAGGCGTACTTGTGCAACGTACCCGATTGCTTCTCAGGTTTCCTTTCATCGTCTTACAGGGGACTTCCAGAAATTTGCAGTTGCTCTCTCTGCTGTGGAAATTCCACAGACTTACCAGGATGCATTGCGAGATAGCAGATGGCGTCTTGCTATGGAAGAGGAAATGGCCGCTTTGCAGTCCCGCGGCACCTGGAGTCTAGTTTCTCCTCCTCCTGGAGCGTATGTTGTCAGTTGCAAATGGGTGTTTACTGTTAAACACCGTGCAGATGGGAGCCTTGATCGTTACAAAGCACGGTTGGTGGCACGTGGTTTTACGCAGACCTATGGAATTGATTACATGGACACGTTCTCTCCGGTTGCTCGACTTTCCACTTTGTGTGTTCTTCTTTCCGTTGCTGTGGTACGTGACTGGCCTCTATTCCAACTCGATGCTAAAAATGCATTTTTTTATGGAGATCTACAGGAAGAGGTCTATATGCAGCAGCCTCCGGGGTTTGCTGCTGAGGGGGAGTGTCAACAGGTTTGTCGGCTACATAAGGCAATATATGGCCTTAAACAGAGCCCTAGGGCATGGTTCCAAAAGCTTTCAGATCTGATTGAACGACAGGGGTTCAAGACGTCAAATGCAGATCACTCCTTATTTGTGCAGAGAACATCCAGAGGTACAGTTGATATCATGGTTTATGTTGATGATATAGTTATTACAGGAGATGATGAGCAGGGAATCAAGATGGCAAAAGATTTTTTGGGCAGTCAATTTGTGACTAAGGACCTAGGAACCCTAAGGTATTTCTTAGGGTTGGAATTTGCTAGAAATGCACAGGGTCTTATGATGACCCAAAGAAATTATGTTACAGACATGCTTGCAGAGACAAGCATGATCGGATGTCGACCTTCTACTACTCTTATGGATCCTAGCATGAAGCTATATGATGATGATACAGATGAAGTCGACAAGAGAAGATACAGAGAGATGGTGGGAAAACTTCTTTATGTTACAATCACCAGACCGGATATCGCCTTTGCAGTGAGCCGAGTGAGTCAGTTCATGGAGTAACCTCGACAAGTACATATGGATGTTGTATACATGATATCGAGATATCTGAAGTCATCTCCAGGTGCAGGATTACTCTTCAAGAAAGGAGAAACTCTCTCAGTATCCCTATATGCTGACGCATACTATGCAGGTTGTCCTTAGGATAGAAAATCGACTTCGGGCTTTGCAGTGTTTGTTGGCAGTTCCCTTGTTTCTTGGAAAAGCAAGAAACAAACAGTTGTAGTGAGATCAAGTGCTGAATCCGAATACAGGGCTATGGCGCAAGCAAGTACAGAAATGATGTGGGTTCGAGCAGTATTAGTTGACTTGCATATAGAGGTTCCTCTACCCATGGAGTTACATTGTGATAACCAGGATGCTCTATATATTGCAAACAACCCTGCGTTCCATGAGAGAACAAAGCATATCGAGGTAGATTGTCATTATACCAGAGATATGATTCAGAAGGGTTTGATTTCTATTTCTCATGTTAGTTCTGGAGAGCAAACAACAAATATCCTTACCAAGCCATTACTCAGAGGACCATTCCAGAAGTGTTCGTCCAAGCTGAGCATGACTGATATCTATGCTCCATCTTGAGGGGGAGTGTAGAGATATTTGTGTATTTCTATATTCTATAAGCATCTTTTGCTTATTTGTATTTCTGTTTTTCCGCCTTATGTAATTTACCCATAGGTCTCTCCTCTATATAAGAGAGCCTAGGGTTCTCAGAAATATATTATCTCTTATTTTTCTTCCAACAGTAAATATATCGTATTGTAGTTGCAGAATCTTTATCTCCTTCATTGCTTGTGAATAGGTGGTTGCGAGGATATCCCACATCGCCTTGACGTTGGGCTCAGTTAAGGCTGTATCGATATCGATATCGTAACGATACGATATTTGGACGATATATCAGCGATATATCGCCGAAATATCGCCCATGCCGACGCTCTTTTGTGAAGGAAATGCCTGAAAACTGGGATATATCGTCATATCGGTAGCCATATCGGTTACATCTCGATGTCAATATATCGGCAATAAATCGCCTATATATCGCGAAATTTCCTTCTATTTGGGTTGATGTAACACATCATTGGAGATCTCAGACGTCAATGTACCAGATAACCAAACATGTGCATAAGCATCATCTGCCTCCCATGAGGTGTTGAGATATATTCTATATTTCTGTACTCTCTATATTTTTTTCTGTTTTTTCTATCTACTCTATGTAATTTGACCATAGGTCTCTCCTTATATAAGAGAGACTAGGGCTCAAGGAATAAGTAACTTCTACGTTTTTTCCCAATATGGTATCAGAGCGGCGGTCCTAGATCGGAGCTCCGAAACCCTAACCCTAGCCCTACCTCAACCATTTCCCACGTACGTGCTACCCGGCCCTCTCTCTCTCTCGCGTGTCGCCGGCCCTTTCTCTCACCGCCAATCCTCCCATGCAAAATCCCCTCCCTTTCGTGTGCCACCGCCTGGAGTCATAGCCCCATCATGCGGCTCCTTCGCGTGCTGTACTTTTTTCACGTGGGCCCACCGCCTGCAAACACGTCATGACATCTCTAGGCAGGTTCGCAGCCTAGTCCCAACCCTCTCACACGGCGTGGACGTGGTTCTCCTATAACTCCGAATAGAGTGTTGTTACCCTACTTTAGACGTATCGCCGTCAACTTCTCTTCATTGATGAAATTGGTTGCATGAGTCTACACATGCAATCATATCCCTATATGTCAGTGTAGACAAGCCCGTGTCTAGTCTTCCTCTCTAGTCTTCTCGAGCCGTCATGTCAAAAAGCAAGGTCGAGGTTTCCTCCATAGGCGCCTTCAGAGGTCATGTACCTATAGTAAAGATGGATGGGTCAAACTATGAACTGTGGGCTATGCAGTTCATGAGCATGATAAAGTCTACAGGTAAGAAACACATTCTTACCGAGGAAGAACCGGTCGAGAAGACATGGGTTAATGCCTCATGGGAGGCGGATGATGCTTATGCCAAGGTTTGGCTTTCAGGTACATTAGCATTAGAGATAATTAATGAATATACTCCATCAACCCACAACTAAGGTGATGTGGGATATTCTTGCAGCCACTTATTCACAAGCGAAGAATGAGACAAAAATTCTACAGCTCCAGCATGATATCTTTACTATCAAACAGAATGGACGACCACTCCACTGGCTATATACATCCTTGCGTGGGATGTTTGAGAAGCTCTACAGCTTCATGCCTCTGATTTCTACCCCCTGAGCAGCAAAAAGCATATTGGAATGCCACCATAGTTGGTGTGTTCTTGGTGGCCCTTGATCATGAGTATGAGGCGGCCCGTTCTCAGATTTTGGCAAATTCTACTATTCCTCCAATGGAGGAAGCCTTCTATAGGCTCAGTCGGATCATTGTTCCATCTTCCACTATCAGTCAGACTTCTTCAGCGATGGCTGCCTCTCGAGGTCGAGGATGTTCTTCTCAGTTTTGTGGACGAGGACCACGAGGCAGAGGAGGTCGTGTTCGTCAGCCCTGCACTTTTTTTGATCGATTCTGGACATACCGAAGACACATGCTACTCTAAGCATGGATTTCCTGCCTCTGCTCGTGTGACTGAGCAGATTGAACCTCCGGTTGCCTCCGCTATGGATCATCGATTTGATGATCTTGTAGCATGATTGAGGGGCATTATACCTCCAGCCAACCCTGTCGTGCCTTCCTCAGCCTCTGGGAGTCACTTTGATGTGGCTGCTTCAGCCTCCTCCAGTACTTCAGGTAGTACTTATGCGCCCACTAGCAGTTGTGGTTCCGATGTAGTTGAATGGATTATGGATTCCGGTGCCATACATCACTTTTATGGAGACAGAGATCAACTTACAGCATACAAACATGTTCCTCCAGGACGTATGGTGGTTATTCCAGATGGGACTCATTCCCCAATTACAGGATGGGGGGAGATTAGTTTGACACCCTCTATGCATTTATAGAACGTGTTGCATGCACCTGACTTTTCTATGAACTTATTATCTATTAGCAAAATTACAAAAGATTTACATTGTCAAGCTATTTTTGACCAATCTTCACTTGTATTTCAGAACATCCTTAAGGGCAAGGTGATTGGTTGCGGCCGTGAGCAAGGTGGCATCTATCGCTTAACCCGGACTCCATATGCTAGCATTTCTTCTCTTTCTACTGGACTTGTTTCACCCTTCATGTGGCACTTCCGCTTTGGTCGTCTCCCACTCCAGAAAATATGGCATGTCCTGCCTCAGATTTCTCCTCACTCATCCTTTCAATGTAAGGCTTGTCAATTGGGAAAGCATCATAGGTCGACATTTCCCAGTCGTCAGAGTCAGAGCAGTAGCTCCATTATTGAGTAGTTTCATATAGATATTTGGGGTCCCAGTCGTGTTCCTGATCACCAGGATCACAGGTTTTATCTTGTTGCAGTGGATGATTTCTCTCATTTGTCTTGGGTCTTTTTAATACGGAATAAATCTGAAGCTGGAGATGATATCAAAATTATTCTTACTGAAGTATAAAATGTGTTTTCATCGACTATGAAGTTTGTGAGACCTGATAATGCCTTAGAATTCTGTACTTATTCTCTTCCCACTTATTTTTCAACCGAAGGTATTATTCATCAGACATCGTGTGCCTATACTTCCCAACAAAATGGTGTTGCAGAAATGAAGCATCGTCATTTGCTTGATGTTACAGAGACCCTTCTTATTCAGAGTCGTGCTCCACATTCTTTTTGGGGTGATGTTGTCCTTATGGCATGCTACCTTATTAATCGCATGCCTTCGTCGGTTTTAGTGGAGAAATTTCCTTTCTCTATTGCTTTTCCTGACAAGGAATTATTCTCACTTACTCCTCAAGTGTTTGGTTCGGTTGCATTTGCCCATCTGTTGTCTCTAGGTATTGACAAGCTCTCTCCTAGGGCGGTCAAGTGTGTCTTTCTAGGGTACTCTTAGACACAAAAAGGGTACAGGTGTTACGATCCACTGTGCAAGAAGTATTATGCTAGTGCCGATGTCACATTTTTTGAGTCAGTGATGTACTTTTCTCCTACAGGTAATCGGTTGGCCTACTTGGACTCTGATGATGAAATATACATGCCACCACCACCCGAGGAAGGCTGTATCAATATCGATATCGTTTTGGTCCGCCCAGAAATGGATATATCGAGATATATCGCCGATATATCGACGATATCGGTGGAAATGTCGGAAATGGCTCAAAAAAGCCATTTTTGTCATTTTTTCAGAAATTAAGATCATCTAAGACATTAAAACAACAAATAGCCTACAAATACACACTTATGTCACATATATCGGTCATTTATAGCCCATTTATTACACATATCGGTCATATCGAACATATCATTATTAATGTTTATTCCTGACCTATAGATATTGGAAATGGATTCCATTCAAGTTCTTATAACATAAACTAACTTACAAATATACACTTAGATGACATATATAGATCATTTGTGAAGACTATGATCCTTATATTGCACATATCCATCATATCGAACATATCGTTGGTACATTACTTGTTGACCTATATATATTGAAAATGAAGTTCATCCAAGTTTTTAGATCACTAAATAACTTACAATATACTCTTAGATCAAACATATCGATCATCTATGAAGCTTATATCGCATATGTCGATCGTTTCGATTCGAACACATTGATATTATGTTGATTCTTGATTTACATATTTTTTATGAAGATTTGACTTATAGAGATTGGAAATGGATTTCATTCAAGGTCTTTCAACATGAAATAACTTGCAAATATACATCAAGTTGAAGAACCATTGTATGCACCCTCCTGTCGCACCATACCCTACCCTTGACCCGAAACATAAAATATATATATACCATTATGTGTTTTAATACTAGGTGTAGCTAGATATGTGTTTAAATACTAGATGTAGCTAGATAAGTAGTGGAATCAATCTTGCATGAATAATGGCATTGATGTATAGAGATATGAGCGAAATATCGGCGATATCCGAGATTTTTTATACTGAATCCAGTCAGTTTTCACTGATATGAGCCGATATGGTGATATATATGCCACCACCATTATCTCCACCAACACCATCACCACCGTCACCACCTCCACCCCCACCACCACCTCCTCCACCACCTACTATGGTCCTGGTTCCACCCTTGCCACATCACTATACCCGCCGGCCTACTTCTGCTCATGGTCACCATTCATCATCTAGCACACGTAAGGTATGTTCTGAATACATATTTTCTAACGATGGGTCTGGTGATATACCTGAGCATGGCTCAGTACAGGAGACAGGGGTGGAGGATACTGAGTTGGACTTACCAATTGCACTTCGGAAGCAGAAGCGCAGCTGCGCTACATACCCTATTGCATGTGTGGTCTCCTTTGATCACTTGACTGTCGATTTCCGGAACATTGCAGTTGCCTTATCTGTTGTGCCATTCCACGGAACTATCAAGAGGCCTTATAGGACGATCGGTGGCGATTAGCTATGGAAGAAGAGATGGTTGCTCTTCAGTCGAGAGGTACTTGAAGCCTTGTCCCCGCCCCCGCTGGGGTGTCTATAGTCAGTTTAAATGGGTTTTCACGGTGAAGAAGAACGCAGATGGTACCATTGATGGGTGCAAAGCTCGACGGTTGCCCGTGGATTTACACAGACATACGGGGTGGATTATCTTGACATGTTCTCCTCTGTTGCTTGACATTCTACCCTACGCATCCTCTTATCAGTTGTTGTGGGGCGAGATTGGCCTCTGTTTCAGTTAGATGTCAAGAATGATTTTCTGTATAGTGATCTTTAGGAGGAAGTCTACATGCAACAGCCGTCGGGGTTTGCTGTTGAGGGGGAGTGTTCACAAGTGTGCAAACTTCATAAGGCAATATATGGCCTTAAGCATAGTCCTAAAGCATGGTTCCAGGAGCTTTCAAACTTGTTTGCGAAACAGGGGTTCCAACGGTCGAATGCATATCACTCTCTTTTTACTCAGAGAACCTCCAGACGTATGACTGCTATTATGGTGTATGTTGATGATATTCTCATTACAGGAGATGATAGGCAGGGAATAAAGATGTGATTCCCCTCGGATCCGGGTACACGTTTACACACATTTCGCACTACTATATTCATTGGCATCGCATTAAAAGTATGAATTTACGGGGAAAATTTCCGCGTTGTTATATTTCCATATGACATTCACATTCATCGCATAAACCACGGTGACAAGAAAACAAGTGCCATCACCATTTCATTTCATAATTTTCATATAATGACATGTACAAGAAATCTGCCAGTACACAATATATCCCAAAATTTTGTACAGAAGAGAAGGGGAAGCATTTATATCATAAAGTGAACCAAAAACTAAAACAAAAAATAACATACCGTATGGTATATATCCTATCGCCTGGAATCATCAAGAGCTACTTAACAACAGGCTTTTTGTCTGCCAAAACATGTTAGGAAAGAAGAGGCGTCAGCGGGCGCTGATACCTCTCAAAAACTTATAAACGTAAACAGGCATTTAATATGTTCAAAAGTAAACAAGTAAAAAGGCAGGAACAAGTAAAGTTTACATCTACTTGCTTAAGTAAAAAGGTTTTCAAATCTCTTATAAGCATCTCTCATAAGAACCCATTATTCCAATATTTTTCATATATAACATAGTTACTTTATAATCAAATGTTCATATTTGTATGAATGCATGTATATAAATATCTATATTATCGATTTTTTCAGATATCACATCTGTGGATTTTGACAATGTGAAAGATAGGATTGGAAATGTTTATGGATTTACTCAATTCTCAAGTTTAATGGATAGTCATTTCCTACCAACACAACTTTTGATTGTAACTTTCCCGAATCTCAACTTCAATTGTTTCAGATGCAATTCTAGATGATGTAGATATAGATATGGAAGATCTGGATGTAGAATCGCCAGTATGTTGGCGAAAGTAAAACTCAAGCGGTGAGGTAGCCTACAAATGGCTCTTTCGTCTCGCCCTCTAATTGGAAGTGCGGTCCAATAGAGGGATAGGTCTACTCCAAAACTACGCCACTAAGACGGGTGAGAGAGACTCTCCAGAAAAGTCGCTCTAGAAACTGGACCGACTAGTATGGGCAAACGAGCTCGGACGTAAAACTAGAAACCGAGGATCCCCCGCCTGGGAATCCTAAAACAAAGGGGTCAGCGGAACTGGTCAAAGTCGGGATCCCAACGAGGCGTAAAAACACTGCGAGCTCGCGTAAAAATCGAAAGGGGACTGGGATCCTAGACCCGCGCACTTGGCGGCCGCTGCCCTAACTGGGCTTCCTATTCTCCCGCCCATTTGAGAGTCACCTCGCCCTCACACGGTCAGGTGTAAGGATCATCATGACCGGCACTAATTAAACATCATCCTTTGATGTGGTTATCTTTATAGATCTTATATCTTTTGTTTGACCATCTTATTTCGTAGTGATCCGTGAACTTATGACTCTTATTTAAATGATCGATCGCAAGGGTTTTTAATAAGTGTGTTAGTGTAGGTGTGGTGATGCTTGCAAAAGTAAATGTAGTTATCAGTCAATTAGAATGATTGATGAGATTTCCATATATGTATTAATATGGTTATTATTTATAGACATACATCTAAATATTTACCTTGGATGTATCTATCATAAACATGTATACGCAAACACACTCACCGACTATTTCTATTAAGCTCATAATTAATCCCATAATTGCATCTTGATACGGTCTCACCTTTTAATCTTAGTATTATTATTTTTTTATAAGGTTGAAATAATTAAGTTGCCAAATATTCAAAATTCACAACCAGATAGCATATGATAACATCTATATTTATTACATATTAATTATTAGGATTTGTAAGGAAAAAGTAATTTAGCCAAATCCAGTAAGGCATGTCAACATGCAATTACAGTAAGAACATTATGATGTCCACGGTCAGCATTATGCTTATTATGGACTGCCAAATCTGAACACATGCCATACAAGTTATCTTTGTTCATTAAATTGATCCTTACAAAATTCTATTTTTATACTAAAATCAGTTTATGGAATTGTGGTAATCGTGTAGGAACATCCTTTGAACAACCAGTTACAGTAGGAACATTACGACGCCTTCAGTTACTGTTATGCTTATCTCAAATTTTTAAATCTAAACACATTATATAGGTTGACAATATTACTATAATTGATGAATAATACTATATGTCAATGCTAATAGAAATATATAATTATTTAATTTAAATGATAGAATGTATATATATATAAATATAGGGGCCCTTTCAAATAGGACGCAGTCCTTCCTGAGTTCAGGAAGGCCAGCCCTTTTTTGTATAAATCACGAACACTTTCGTAGAATACGTATACAATTTGTATTATATGTGCACGTTATAAATACAAAGCCGCATACAAAACTGCGCATTATAATACAAACATTAAAGCTTCACATTATAATACAAATCTGTATATGTATTATACTAAAGTCATCCTGTTTTATACAAAAAAGAGGTTGGCCTTCCTTAGGGATGGAAGGACCAAGTCCTATTTGATAGAAATCCTATAAATATATCAGTACTTATAGGTTTATATACTTAACATGTCGCCATTTACATAGTTTATTAAATTAACCCAATTAATAACTGCCTAAATGATGCTGAAATAAGTACTGATTCAAAATTCACAGTTCAGTAAAAGCATTTTTTATGATGATACTTAATTCCAGTCGCATTACAGATTCTGGATATTTAAAGTACTCATTTAATTTACAGTTTTGTTGTTGAATTCCAACCACTGATTAATTTAGAAAATTTTGAAAATTTGAAGAATCGAGACTAAAAGATTTAGATAATTAGAAAAAGGAATGTTCTCAGCGGACCTTTCAGCATATAAACTATTATTCCATAGGTGTAATTGAAGACATGCAACCCTTTAATATATATATATATATATCCATCTCAATAAGGAAAATGATTAATGAGTAATAATATGAAAAATGCATAGCAAAATAAAAGGGATTAAATTGATGATTAATTAGAAGGCATGCAACAGCCTTAAATTCCTGTAAGAGGACAGCAACCCCATGGACAGTGATTATGAAGCTTCAACACCTCAAACCTCATAGCTACTTGTTGTTCTTGAAGTGTATAGTAGAGGAAAAGAGAAGCTGTAGCAAAAGTCTCAGAATTTGCGAGGAAAAGAGAAAAAAATCAGCAAGAACAATTGTTGAATGAAGCAGCCCCTAGGTGCTTGGAGTTGAAAATTTAGAATAGAGATCGAGCTGAAGCATCTTACTCGGCTGGAATTTCCCAGAAGTTGCTGGGCAGAACTGGACTAAAGAATTAGAGGGGCAGCAACTTTTCGTTGGGGAAGAAAGTGGAATATAGAAGAGGCTTTAGTGGTATTTAAAGGAGCTAGTTTGATAGAATTTAGGGAGAGTGTGGTCTCGAGAGTTGACAAGTGCATACGTAGAATGAGCCAAGTGGGAGTGAATTGAGGGCCAAATGAAATAGAATTAGAGAAGTGAGTGGACTGTTTACTTAATTAATTAATTTTTTTATCCAGTCTGCTACTGTAGCCGAACTAATTAAATTTTATTATATATATTTTTTTAAACGGTGGACTGTGTAGAAACTAATTTAATGTAATTAATATATTTTTAAAACTTTCTTTACTAAAAAACTTAAAGTTGACCGTATTTATGCCTCAAGTGTCGGATTTCGACACACAATATCTCGTTGCCCCGAATTTTCGCAATACGGTTTTGATTCGGATTTAAATTTTGTGAATTTAAAATATCAAACGATATCTGATTGACGAACGGTCGATTCCGTTGGTCGTGTTTCGTCGAATCGGATTTTATGGAGGTCTCGATTTGTTTCGCGGTTTCCGAATTTACGTCGCGGCTTTTTCACGGCACGCATTACGATGCGACCGATTTTTTAGTTGATTTCGCCCAAACGACTTTTGATTCACGATCAATTGATCGATTTAAGTCATCTAATGCAGACTGACAACTTTATTGGGTTAAATGGACCCTAATCGGGTCGGGTTCGATTTTATGCGGATCCCGGGTGTTACAATTATAAAAACCTCAAAGGGAGTCTCGTCCTCGAGACTCAAGTCAAGGTCTTTATGTGACTTATTTAGATTTTATTTGGCCATAAAGACCTCGAAGGGTTTTGAACCCATAAAAGCCTCAAAGAGAAAACAAGCCATTGCCGTCAGAAGTCTCCGTCTCACAAGATCAACAACTCTCGCAGTCTCCTCCAAAAGATCTACGGAATATAAAGCATGATCTCCTACTTCACACCAACTGAGAGGTGTGAGGCATCTCCGCCTGTATAGGGCTTCGAATGGTGTCATACCGATACTGGAATGATAGCTGTTGTTGTACGTGAATTCAACCAATGGCAGATGGTCCTTCCAGGACCCTTTCCACTCCAAAGTGCAAGCGCGGAGCAAATCCTCTAGTGCCTGAATGGTGCGCTCACTCTGCCCATCTGTCTGCGGATGATATGCAGAACTCATCTTCAGCTCTGTATGTAGTGCTGACATGAACTGATGCCAATAATGCGAAAGTAAACCTCGAATCCCTGTCAGACACCACCTCTCGTGGTATACCATGTAGCATAATAATATTCTGCACATATATCTTGGCTAATCTGGATGGAGTATAAGTCGTGTTGACAGGTATGAAATGAGCTGACTTGGCCAATCTATCAACGACCCAAATAGAATCATGGCCACCTGGTGTCTTCGGCAATCCTGTGACGAAATCCATAGAAATGCTCTCCCAATTCCACTCGGGAATGGTGAGAGACTGTAGTAATCCTGGTGGTCTCCTGTGCTCAGCCTTGACCATCTGACAGGTCATGAATCTGCTGACATGTTGCGCTACATCGCGATTCATCCCATCCCACCAGAAATGTCGATGCAGATCAAGGTATATCTTTGTGCTACTTGGATGGATAGATAACCGTGAACTGTGTGCCTCATCCAGAATGTCTCTGTGAAGCTGCTTGTCATTGGGAACAACGACCCGTCCTGCCTTCCATAAAATAGACTCCATCACAATAAAGTCATCAACCTCATCCTTGACGGCGCGCATGTATCTATCTCGAATCCAAGGATCTGTCTTCTGCCCTTCGACGATACGATCCCAAATATTGTTGTATCGTGGAGGTACTGCTGTGGAAATGGATGCGCTCTCCTGTGGATGCCAATCAGTCAAAGCTGCGAGCATATCCCACGTGTATAACCAGTTTGTCGTATCCTCTGCATGAGCTCTCCTGCTAAGTGGATCAGCCACCACGTTTCCCTTACTGGGATGGTAAAAGATCGTGCAATCATAATCCTTCAGTAGCTCGAGCCATCTGCGTTGCCTCATGCTCAGCTCCTTCTGATCAAAGATGTACTTCAAACTCTTATGATCCGTAAATATCTCAAAATTCACACCGTAAAGATAGTGGCGCCAGATCTTCAGGGCAAAGACAACTGCCGCCAATTTTAAGTCATGCATGAGGTAGTTCCGCTCATGCGGCCTCAATTGTCATGATGCGTAAGCAATCACCTGTCCTCTCTGCATTAACACTACTCCTAGACCTTCTTCAGATGCATCTGTGTATACCGCATAGTCCTGAGTGCTAGAAGGAAGAGCAAAAATAGGTGTCGTCGTCAATCTCTCCTTCAGTGTCCTAAAGGCCTGCTCACAAGAATCGTCCCCAAATGAATGGAACTCCCTTCTGCATCAATCGTGTCAAAGGGCGAACAATGCGTGAAAATCCGCTGATGAAGCGTCTGTAATAACTTGCTAGCCCAAGGGAACTCCGAATCTGCGTGACAGTCTTGGGATGCTCCTAAGAGATAACTGCATCTATCTTTGCAGGATCAACTGCGATGCCTGCTCCAGAAATGACATGCCCCAGAAATGACATGCCCTAGAAATGAGACCTGGGATAACCAGAACTCACACTTGCTCAACTTGGCATATAGCTTGTGCTCCCGCAATGTATCCAAAACAATCCGTAGATCATTCACATGACCCCAATTATTCCGTGAGTAGATGAGCACATCATCGATGAACACCACCACAAATTTGTCCAAATATGGACGGAAGATCCGGTTCATCATATCTATGAAAGCTGCAGGTGCATTGGTGAGCCCAAACGGCATCACCACAAACTCGTAGTGTCCATAACGAGTCCTGAAGGCTGTCTTCGGAATATCAGACTCTCGAATCCTCAATTGATGATAGCCTGAACGAGGATCGATCTTCGAGAACACCGAAGATCCCTGAAGCTGGTCGAACAAATCATCGATGTGCGGCAAAGGATAACGGTTCTTCACCGTTCTCTTGTTCAGTTGCCGGTAATCAATGCATAACCTAATGGATCCATCTTTCTTCTTGAGAAATAGAACCGGAGCACTCCAAGCTGAAGCGCTTGGCCTCACGAATCCCAAGTCAAGTAACTCCTGCAACTGCACCTTCAGCTCTCTCAACTCAGCTGGTGTCTTGCAGTAAGGAGCCATCGAGATCGGATGTGTATCTGGTAGCAATGTGATTTCGAACTCGATCTCTCTCTCATGAGGTAATCCTGGTAGCTCATCAGGAAACACGTCTGGGTAGTCTGATACTACTCGGATGTCATGTACCATCGGCTCATGATCAGAAACCTCTCGGACAAATGTTAGATAGGAATCATAACCCTGATCAACAAGTCGTTGAGCTCGCAATACTGAAATGTACTCCATAGTGGAGTCATGTATAGTACCCTCAAAGGTGAACTCAAGTAAATCTGGAACCCTGAAGACAATTGTCTTCCTAAAACAATCAACAAGTGCATGATGAGCAGATAACCAATCCATGCTTAAAATCAAATCAAACTCATCAAGCTGTAGAAGTAGACAATCTGCGATCATCTCGTGACCGCCAATCAGTACGGGCAAGTGCCTGACTATCAAGGAAATGATAAACAACTGGCCTCCTGGCCCTCGGATGTGATATGGAGAAGAGAGAGTCTCTGCAACTCTACCTAAAGAAGCAAGTAGCCTCGAAGCAAGAAAAGAATGCGTCGCAACAGAATCAAATAAAACATGGAAAGGTCGACCCAAGACTGAGACCATACCTTTCACCACAGTAGTGGCTAAACGTGCCTGCTCCTCAGTAACTACATGTAACTGCCCCTGCCCGGCTGGTGCAGCACTGAAACCCGCCACACTCTGTGTCTGTCTCTGCTGCTGTCACCTAAAGTTGGAGCTCTTGCCACGAAAACTCCCTGAACGTGGTTCCTGAGGCTGCGACGACTGTGGTTGTGGGCGAGGCTCGTCAGAAGCCTGTGGGCACTGTGATCGATAATGTCCCCACTCGTGACATCGATAGCATCGAATTGGCCTGTGAGGTGGAGTTGTTGTGACTGTGCTCCGGGCAGGTCCTGCAGGTGGTCTGTCTGTTCGCTGCGACCCAGATGGTTGAGCGGAATCTGTGTCAAGTCCAGCTAGTGCTCCTCCTAAAGTAGTCGATGGAGAAGAGCGAGCACTGCCTGAGAAGGACGAACCTATAGGTCGGAACCGTCTGGCTGACCTCTGCTGCTGAAACGATCGACGTATTGGTCCAAAAGATCGTCGCGGTCTATCTGCTCTAGACGAGCTCCCAAAACGCCTCCCTTTGATGTCCTCGAACTTCTCCGCAGCATCAGTAGCCTCGGAGATAGAAGTGATGTGTAGTCCAGCCAGCTTCTCTTGTACCTCTTCTTGCATTCCGTTAATGAACTTTTCCAGATTCTCCTCTGGAAACGCGCCAGTTGCTCGTGTATGTCGTAACAGCTCTGTGTATCGGATAAAGTAATCTCTGGTTGTCATTTGTCCCTGACGAAGCTCTGCAAAAAGTCGACGTTGGGACGCTTTCCACTTCGCAGAAAAGAAGTGGGCTCTGAACTTCGTCTCGAAATCGTCCCATGTAGGCTCTTGGCATAACTCAGATACTACGGCATCCCACCATCTCTCAGCAAAGTCTGTCAATGAATACTCTATGAAAGATAGCCACATGTCTCGTGGCACGCAAATCATCCTGAGCACCTTAATCACTCTCTTCATCCACTGCTCAGCAACATCTGGTGTACCAGTGCCCTCGAACAAGTGTATGTTGGCCAGCTGGTAGGATGTGAAAACCGATTGGTGCCTATGGATAGCTGAGTACTCGTGTGCACCCTCATCTGCAAAGTCAACAGGGTCCTGCTCCCTGTCAATGTCTCCATCCTCCTCAGCTCCATGCTCTGGTATGTCCTCAAGTGGATCATCGAAATGAGGTTGTTGTACATCTACTGATTGACGCTAATCCTGGCGTGTGTCGTCGTGAGATGGACGGTAGGTGGAATCTGATAACTCCTCAAATCTCATCTCTATGTCCGTCTGTCTGTCAGCAATCTCTGTCTGCTGAGCCAAAATCTGATCATGCTGGCCTCTCATTGCAGCCTGCTGTTGCTGAAGGTCGGTGAGAGCAGACAGAATGCGTGTCCGTTGGTCAGCCGTCTCCTGACCTGTTCGGGATGCCATGGCTCTGCATGAAAACCATTTATTAGTCATAAAATTTATTGTTCGCAGATTGATATATGCTTTTTCTCTTCTTGGGATATAATATGAAAATTAATGAAATTGGTGACATCTGTGTTGGTTGAATATGAATGTCATATTTCCCTTCTCGGACTCACGACAAGTCGGAAGACTGTCGTTATCCAAGAACTTAATGCAACTGAAATTGTAATATTGCGAATATGCGTATCGGGGTACCACAACAATGATACCAAATTGTGATCCCCCTCATATCCGGGTACTCGTTTACACATATTTCGCACTAATACATTCATTGGCATCGCATTAAAAGTATGAATTTACGGGAAAAATTTTCGCGATGCTATATTTGCATATGACATTCACATTCATTGCATAAACCACAGTGACAAGAAAACAAGTACCATCACCATTTCATTTCATAATTTTCATATAACGACATCATGTACAAGAAATCTGCCAGTACACAGTATATCCCAAAATTTTGCATAGAAGAGAATGGGAAGCATTTACATCATAAAGTGAACCAAAAACTGAAACAAAAAGCAACATACTGTCTAGTATATACCCTATCGCCTGGAATCATCAAGAGCTACTGAACAACAGGTTTTTTGCCTGCCAAAACAAGTTAGGAAAGAAGAGGCGTCAGCGGGCGCTGGTACCTCCCAAAAACTTATAAACGTAAACAGGCATTTAATATGTTCAAAAGTAAACAAGTAGAAAGGCAGGAACATGTAAAGTTTACATCTACTTGCGTAAGTAACAAGGTTTTCAAGTCTCTTATAAGCATCTCCCATAAGCACCTATTATTCCAATATTTTTCAAATATAACATAGTTATTTTATAATCAAATGTTCATATTTGAACGAATGCATGAATATAAATATCTATATTATCATATTGATCAGATATCACATATGTGGATTTTGACAATGTAAAAAATGGGATTGGAAATGTTTATGGATTTACTCGATTCTCAAGTTTAATGGATAGTCTTCCTACCAACATAACTTTCGATTGTAAATTTCCCGAATCTCAACTTCAATTGTTTCAGATGCAATTCTAGATGATGTAAATATAGATATGGATGATCTGGATGTAGAATCGCCAAGTCTGTTGGTGAAAGTAAAACTCAAGCGGTGAGGTAGCCTACAAATACCTTTTCTGTCTCGCCCTCTAATTGGAAGTACGGTCCAAAAGAGGGATAGGTCTACTCCAAAACTACGCCACTAAGCCGGGAGAGAGAGACTCTCCGGAAAAGTCGCTCAAGAAACTGGCCCGACTAGTACGGGCAAACAAGCTCGTACGTAAAACTGGAAACCGAGGATCCCCTGCCTGGGAATCCTAAAACAAAGGGGTCAGCGGAACTAGTAAAAGTCGGGATCCCAACGAGGCGTGAAAACACTGCGAGCTCGCGTAAAAACCGAAAGGGGACTGGGATCCTAGACCCGCACACTTGGCGCTCGTTGCCCTAACTGGGCTTCCTATTCTCCCGCCCATTTGAGAGTCACCGCACCCTCGCACGGTCAGGTGTAAGGATCATCATGACCGGCACTAATTAAATATCATTCTTTGATGTGGTTATCTTTATAGATCTTATATCTTTTGTTTGACCATCTTATTTCGTAGTGATCCGTGAATTTATGATTCTTATCTAAATGATCGATCACAAGGGTTTTTAATAAGTGTGTTAATGTAGGTGTGGTGATGCTTGCAAAAGTAAATGTTGTTATCAGTCTATTAGAATGATTAATGAAATTCCATATATGTATTAATATGGTTATTATTTATAGGCATACATCTAAATATTTACCTTGGATGTATCTATCATAAACATGTATACGCAAACACACTCACCGACTATTTCTATTAAGCTCATAAGTAATCCCAAAATTGCACCTTGATACGGCTTCACACCTTTATTATTATTTTTTATACGGTTGAAATAATTAAGTTGCCAAATATTCAAAATTCACAACCAGATAGCATATGATAACATCTATATTTATTACATATTAATTATTAGGATTTGTAAGGAAAAAGTAATTTAGCCAAATCCACTAAGACATGTCAACATGCAATTACAGTAAGAACATTATGATGTCCACTATCAGCATTATGCTTATTATGGACTGCCAAATCTGAACACATGCCATACAAGTTATCTTTGTTCATTAAATTGATCCTTACAAAAATCTGTTTTTATACTAAAATCAGTTTATGGAATTATGGTAATCGTGTAGAAACATCCTTTGAACAACCAGTTACAGTAGGAACATTACGACGCCTTCAGTTATTGTTATGCTTATCTCAAATTTTTAAATCTGAACATAGATTATATAGGTTGACAATATTACTTTAATTGATGAATAATACTATATGTCAATGCTAATAGAAATATATAATTATTCAATTTAAATGATGGAATGTATATATATATAAATATATCAGTACTCATAGGTTTATATACTTAACATGTCACCATTTACATCGTTTGTTAAATTAACCCAATTAATAACTGCCTAAATGATGCTGAAAAAAGTACTGATTCAAAATTCACAGTTCAGTAAAAGCAGTTTTTTATGATAATACTTAATTCCAATCACATTACAGAATATTTAAAGTACTGATTTAATTTACAGTTTTGTTGTTGAATTCCAACCTCTGATTAATTTAGAAAATTTTGAAAATTTGAAGAAACGAGAATAAAAGATTTAGATAATTAGAAAAAGGAATGTTCTCAACGGACCTTTCAGCATATAAACTATTATTCCATAGGTGTAATTAAAGACATGCAACCATTTAATATAAATATATATATATATCCATCTCAATAAAGAAAATGATTAATGAGTAATAATATGAAAAATGCATAGCAAAAGAAAATGGATTAAATCATGTATGGCAGCAAGAGAGGTGGAGAGGGAATGTACCTTGGGATTTTTCTCAAAATTTGAAATTGATGAGCAATTAGAAGGCACGCAACAGCCTTAAATTCCTGCAAGAGGATAGCAACCCCATGGACAGTGGTTATGAAGCTTCAACACCTCAAACCTCATAGCTACTCGTTGTTCTTGAAGTGTATAGTAGAGGAAAAGAGAAGCTGTAGCAAAAATCTCAGAATTTGCGAGGAAAAGAAAAAAAAAATCAGCAAGAACAATTGTTGAATGAAGCAGCCCCCAGGTGCTTGGAGTTGAAAATTTAGAATAGAGATCAAGCTGAAGCATCTTACTCGGCTGGAATTTCCCAGAAGTTGCTGGGCAGAACTGGAACAAAGAATTAGAGGGGCGGCAACTCTTCGTTGGGGAAGAAAGTGGAATATAGAAGAGGCTTTAGGGGTATTTAAAGGGGCTTAGTTTGATAGAATTTAGGGAGAGTGTGGTCTCGAGAGTTGACAAGTGCATACGTAGAATGAGCCAAGTGAGAGTGAATTGAGGGTCAAATGGAATAGAATTTGAGAAGTGAGTGGACTGTTTACTTAATTAATTAATTTTTTTATCCAGTCAGTAGCCGAACTAATTAAATTTTATTATATATTTTTTTTAAACGGTAGACTGTGTAGAAACTAATTTAATTTAATTAAAATATTTTTAAAACTTTCTTTACTAAAAAAACTTAAAGTTGACCGTATTCATGCCTCAAGTGTTGGATTTCGACACATAATATCTCGTTGTGATCGTCTCTGAACGACGATCAAAATGAGTATAATATTGATATACTTCCGAACAGGTTTGGATCCCTGAATTTTTGCGATATGATTTTGATTTGGATTTAAATTTTGTGAATTTAAAATATCAAATGATATCCGATTGACGAACGGTTGATTCCGTTGGTCTTGTTTCGTTGAATCGGATTTTATGGCGGTCTCGGTTTGTTTCGCGGTTTCCAAATTTGCGTCGCGGTTTTTTCACGGCACGCATTACGATGCGACCGATTTTTTGGTTGATTTCGCCCAAACAACTTTTGATTCACGATCAATTGATCGATTTAAGTCATCTAATGCTGACTGACAACTTTATTGGGTTAAACGGACCCTAATCGGGTCGGGTTCAATTTTATGCGGATCCCGGGTGTTACAAAAGAGGGCAAAAAAATTTTGGGTCGTGAATTTGTTACCAAGGATCTAGGAGCCCTGAGATACTTTATGGAATTACAGTTTCCCAGAAACAAAAAGGGGCAAGTGATAACTCAGAGAACGTAAGTCAATGACTTGTTGAGTGACACGGGTATGATGGGATGTCGACCTGCGACTACACCTATGGATTAAAGCATGAAGCTCTATGATGATGACACTGATGAGGTGGACAGGAGAAGATACAGAGAGTTGGTTGGAAAGCTTCTTTATGTTACTATTACTAGATTGATATTTCATTTGCAGTCAGTCGGATGAGCCAATTCATGGAACAACATCGTCAAGTTCATATGGATGCCATATAGATGATACTAAGGTATCTCAAATCATCTCCAGCTGCAGGACTGCTATTTAAAAGGGGTGATCCTATGACTATTTCAGTATGCGCAGATGCAGACTATGCAAGGTGCCCCAAGGACAGGAAATCCACATCAGGGTTTGCTATATTTGTTGGAGATTCTCTCGTCTTGGAAAAGTAAGAAGCAAATTTTTGTTTCTAGATCTAGTGTTGAATCTGAGTATCAAGCTATGGCACAAACATGTACAGAAATGATGTGGGTTCGAGTAGTCATAACAGATTTACATATAGATGTTACTCTTCCAATGTCGTTGGAATGCGACAATCAGGCTGCCCTATTCATTGCTAATAATTCTGCATTTCATGAGAGGACAAAGCACATTGAGGTTGATTGTCATTACATAAGCGACATGATTCAGAAGGGCTTCATCTCTACATCTCATGTTAGCTCAGTAGACCAGATGGCAGACATCTTCACCAAAGCTCTACTTGGAGGGCCCTTCCAGAAGTGTTCATCCAAGCTGAGCATGATAGATAACTATGCTCCATCTTGAGGGAGAGTGTCGCGATATATTATATATTTCCGTACTCTTTATATTTTTTCGGTTTTTTTATCTACTCTATGTAATTTGCCCATAGGTCTCCCTCTATATAAGAAAGCCTAGGGCTCAAGGAATAAATAACTTCTATGTTTTTCGCAACATGAGGTAATGACCCCAGTTTTCTCATAAAGCTCTTCCTCGATAAGAATATGTTTCTTACCCATAGCCTTCATGAAGCTCATGAACCGCATGGCCCATAGCTCGAAATTCGTCCCGTCCATCTTGACAATTGACGTTGGACCTCTAAAAGCGCATGTGGCGGGATATCGACTTTGTTCTCTTACATACTGTCGGATGACGAAAACTAGGATTTTGTATACCAATAGAAATGTGTCTGCACAGACATATGAGGATTTGATTACATGTGTAGATTTAAAATGCAACCAAATACATTAACACAAGCGGACCTTGACGCGAGCGAAGAAGAGGGCCATGGAGAATCGCATTGTAACGTGCACATGGGCGCGCAAACGGAGGATCCCCTCTCGATGGTGTCACGCGTTGGAGAGAAAGGTGCGCAACACAGCAGGAGAGAAAGAGAGAGGTGTGGTAGCGGCGCTACGGAGAGACAGGGTTGCCGACGGCGATGTTGCGGAGAGAAGAGGGTTAATGGTGGCACCACACACAGGGAGAGAGAGAGAGATAGGGGCGGTTGCATGCGGAGAAGGGATGCCATGGTCAAGGTTGCAAAAATCGACTGACTAATCCGATCAGTCGACTCGGTAGGGTAGTCGAGTCGACTAGCCAAAGTCGCTCTATAATCGGACAAATCCGATTACTTGTCCGAGTAATTAGTTTAGTCGGTTGCTTAATCGGCCGCTTTTAGCATAGATTTTTTTGAAGTAATCGAACCCCCAAAGACCAAATACCCGATTAAATTCTAAAAAGCTTATTGTTTGACAGTAAGCTCCCTCCCTCGCCCAAATTTATACTCTCGAGCCACCAAAAACCTAAACCCCCGACCGCAAACTCCATCTCCGCCTCCACCAAACCACGTCGTCGGCCGAAGGACCCTCTGCCGCGACATCACCGACCTCAAGGCGGCTTCCAGTTGTAGCCAAAGCTATTTGGAGCTTCTCCAACTCTCGAACATCGCCGCCCAGGTTAGAGTTTTTTTGCTTTTTTGAACTTATATATAGATTAGTACACTATTTGTTGGCATTTGGGTTTATATATGATTAGGACATTTAGATTTTTGGTTATAACTTGTGAGTTAAGAATCATTGATAACTCATATATGATTTGTTTGTTGGCATTTGGGTTCGATGTATATCATGGTTGGGTAAGGATCCTTGATGATGGTTAGGGTTTGATGTATATCATGGTTTTATATCATGGTTGGGAAAGAATTAGGCTTTGTTAAATCCTTGGGTTTGTTGTATATCATGGTTGTAGTAATTGGCTGTAGCACTTGACCTCAAGAATTGCATTGTTTGCTTCATTTTTCTTCTCTTGCTATAAATTCTTAAGCTCTTAAAATATTAAAATTGCTAAATATATGAATATAAATGAAAGTATATGTATCAAAAATTGATTTATATATTTAAAATAATTAAAAAGTTCAAAAAGACTAACGCACGACTAAATCCGATTACTCTCCCGACTGTCGATTAATCCTTAATCAGTGACACTACCGACCGAGTACCAACTGCCGACTTCTGCAACTTTGGTTGTGGTGGGGTTACGGTTTTTCGGATACGAGAGCTCCGGTCGAAATACCATGTTGGAAAAAGAATAAAAGTTGTTAATTCTATGAAATTACATAAGATAGATAGAAATAAAATAAACTGAAAAAATAGTACATAAACATAAATATATCTCTACAGCAACTAGAAGCAGTTGTCGTCTGATTAGGGGTTCCCGACCTTGAGTGAATGGTTGTAATCCACATCTGAGCCTAAGCTTCCACGATCCTAGAGCCCCGAGCAACTCGAGCCTAATCGCGGAGCACCAAATGCCGATACATGAACATGAACTTCATTGCAGACCCAAACCGGTCCGAGAGAGTTCTGAAGAGAGTTCTGCAGTGCCACCCCTATGTCTCCTTGTATTCGCACTTTGGTCATGCACGTGCGATACGTGTGTCGCCGGGACAATTATCAAGATAAGCCATGTGTTTTTATTTAATTTCAAATCATTATAAACATGTGTGGGGATATTTTCATGTATAACCAAACGGCTTGTATATATTGCTTTTTCGTCCCTGTTAAGGACTTAAATGTGAACTTATATTGTGTTTCTATTATGTTTCTCTTACAATTATGCTCTTGATTTGTTAATTAAATATCTTGAGTATCTTAGATCCAAACTAAATGAAACTGGTCTCATTTTAAAGATCTTTTCATGCTCTTTCAAATGACATTAATTCCGCTGTCATGCTCTATGTATGTTGAATGAACTCAGAGCAAGGAATTGGCCTTCAAACCTTGATTAATTAGCTTAATTTACAAGTTTAATTGTTTTCATGCATCATTGAGCCCCTGATTTACCTTATGTTCATATAATTTAATCAGGAATTTCGCATGAATTAAGTTGAAAAATTAACTCCTAATTAGTTTCGTATTAGGGATCTCATATGAATTTGAAATATTCTTTGGCATAGTGGATTGATGCATTGACAAAAAGAGATCAATTGGAATCCTTGATTGATAAATATGAACAGATTAACGCTCGATTAATTTCATTGTGGGATAATTGTTCATCTCAGGATGATAGTCGTGTGTGTATTTTTGTACTTGTGTTGTATTTCATTCATCATTCTATTTCATTCATATTTAATCTATATGCATGAAAATGCATAAAAAATCCGTGCATTCATTTTGTTGTACATCACTTGACCTAGATGTACATCTTAGATTAACTTACTCATATACCTGATTAGGTAGACTCGCCATCTGACGGATCCGAGATAGCCGATGTTAAATATCGTGTATTGTCGTGCGTTAAAATTAATGTGTCGTTTCGTTGAAGGCGGGCAATCGGAATTCGTCAAGAAATAACCACACGAAATTTTTATCAATTTTTAATCATGTGGTTTTATTTTTATTTTACGTCGGCAAGTCCCAAGGTCGAACACAAGAAGGCAAAGGAACAACCTAGAATTTTGTCTATCAAAGTTCATGCACGGTTTTCGAGACGATCTTTTTTTGTATTTTTTATGCAATTAGGGATGGAAAATGCAATTTTGGCCTATTTTAGGGACTAAAATGTAAATATCGATCAAACGATGTCCGAAAAATATGAAACTTGGTCAAAATGATAATTATGATGAAATGAATGCACTGTAATGTTTTTGGACTTTTTGGATGCAAGATGAATTTTTTTATGAATTTTTAAATGCAAACAAAGTGAATTTCAATATTTAATTATAATAAATATTATACCTAATTACTTTCAAGGGATAAATATATCCTAGATCTATCACTAGGTGATCGATCTCAAAAAAATCCAAAACCTCGAAAAATGTGAGATTTAATATCTATTAAAAATCAAACATTGAAATATGCAAAATGATTTTTACAAGACAAACCATGCATGCAAATGTCATTCTTTTTGGGTAAAATGTTAATCACAACTAATTCAACAATCCGTGATTTGTCGGCAATTTTTATAGCAACGGTTAATCAATTATAAAAATCAGAACACAAAATGGGCAAAGTATGCATATTTCCACAAAACAATTAATTATTAATTAACCATTGAACACAAAAATGTCAAGCATTTGCCATAATGTAGAGAATTATTTGACGAACATCATGCTATTTTCGATGAATAAAATGATGCGAGGTAGAGGTTCAAAACAAAGGGGGAATGCAGGGGTGTCAATGCAAATACAATATTTGAATAAATATAAAAATGCAGAAAGGGGAGGGAAATGTAAATACCTAAACCCTTGGGGGTTCAACTACAAAATTACCAACAGGTCACGTACCAAGTACTTGACCTAGTCGGTGGGGGTCGGTGCGCAAATAGAAGAAATGCTGGTGGTGTTTTCACAATTTACCCATGCGGTCATGTCCCTCGCAAGTGACCCGTGGGGATGATGACGTCCCCCTCCCCCCGGGCACACGTGCCTCGCACGTGTGCGGGGGGTCTCGGGTTACGTGCCCGGCGGCTCGAGCGGAGGAGCGGAAGGCCGGTGGTCGCCTAGGCGTAGCAGACCGACGAGGCGTGGACAGTGGTTGAGCAACTTGCGTCTGGTGGAAGCTTGTGACGGTGGTCTGCGTTATCGACTTCTGAATAAGACTGGCGGAGGAGCAAGCGTTGGAGGGTTGTCGGAGAAGAGCGTGGCGGCGACGTGGCTTGGGCAGAAGTGTTGACGTCGGAGACGAAGGCGTAGCTGGGTTTAACGATGACGATGAAGAAGTCGGAGAAGAAAGCGGTGGTCGGCGTTGTCGATGGTTGTAGAAGACGGAGGTCGTAAGGTGATAACGAGCGTTTTGCGAGGGTCAAGATATAGTGTCGCTGAGGCGACCGCTCACAAAACCCTTGTTGACCAGAAATCAACCCACATTAAAGAATAAGCCAATTAAATCCCAAAACTGTGAATTAACATTTATTAACTCTACCACAAAATGCATAGTGTATAAGCATGTAGAGGTCGAACCACAGAGAGCAATAAAAAAAGGGTAAGCTATGGGTGTTCATGTACATCAGGGTCATCCTTGAATGATTGCAATTTCTGGGGGTTTTTGGGGGTTTTATATAATTTTTTATTTTATTTTTGTTTTCATAATATTTTTTTATATTTTAATTATATAATATAGATATATATATTTGTAGTTATATAATAGATAAATATATATAGAGAAATATAAGAGAAGAGAGAGAAGTAATATGATATATGGGTATATGTACATAAATACTCAAAATGTATTACATATAGTATTTTTGTTTTTTTTTTAATTTTTATACTTTTTTTGTATTATTTTTTTCTGGAGTTTTTCTAATTTTTATGTATTTTTAATTTCAAAAATGTCCCTAATATGGGACTAATTAAATAGGCCGAAACTAATTTGGGTTTTAAAAATATAAAATATATCCAAAAATTACCCAAATTAATTTTAATATGTAAATAATAATATATAGATAATTATTAAAGAGAAATATATATATTTGACATTTTTGTTGCATTTTTATAATTTTTTGTTTAATTTTGAAGTTTTCTAATTTTTTTATTTTTCTTTCTCTTGTTTTTAGGGTTTTTCACTTTCTGGACTCATTAAATATATAAATATACCATATATAATTTTTTTGTAACTTTCCAAAACTATTTTATAATTTTTTTGTATTTTCTCATTTAAACAGTGCAAAGTTAGCACCTTTTTCATTTTTAATAAATGGATAATATGCTCAAAAATACCAAACGAAAATACAGCGTGCATCTACAAGGAACAAGGCATCTACCCTAATTTTTGTGAATTTTTAGGAGCTAGCTAGGCATTTTTAATAAATACATAAAAGACACAACAATTAAAATAGCCTGGCAGGGGCATTTTTGCAAATAAAATAAAATCCAAGGACTTCAGTGCAAAAGTACCAACATAAATAAACATTTATTTAATTTTAAAGCACTATATTACAATTAACAAAATGCGCCAGGGTTGCATTTCAATTTTCACGCGCCTCACGTGGGACTGCACGTGAGGCGCTGGAGGACCAAAATGTAATTCTATAAACTGCAGGGGCCCTTTTATAAAATTACCATTTATTTTACAATGTACTATTTTATTTACAAAATTAAAAAGTAAATGCAAAAAGGCGGGGGTTAGGTTTGCAATTTACCCCCAGAGTGCGCTTCATCCGACGGTTGATTTTTCTTCACTTATCCACTTGGCGCATCCATGTGGGTCGATGACGGTTAGCCGATGAGTGGTTCAGATCAGGTCTTTCATCTACATCAACGGCTGAGGCGTGGCTAAGATGGACGGCCACGATCGAATATGGGGCCTCATCATGATCGGACGGCGATGGAGCCACTTGGAGGAACAGGGAAGAAGCTCGCGCTCGGCGAGCTTCGATCGTGAATTGCGGGCTCCTCCGAGCTTCCCCCTCGCGTCTAAGGTGCTCTGCTCATTGCTGACGGTGCCCCGCGTCGAATGATGGTCTCAGCGTGGCTCCTGGAGGTCCGAGGAGATCAGGCGAGGTCAGGGAAGTTTGGGACCTCCAGGAACCTCTTCCTCGTTCAAATCGAGTCCAAGAGGGCTCTTCTCTTTGTGGTACCTGCACAGGAAGAACAAGGGGGGCGAGGGCTTTCTCCTCGACCCTTGGTTTTGAAGCTCTGATGCACGGTGAGGTGAAGCGGAGGAGCTCCGACGAACGGCGGAGGTGGAGCTCCGATTCGCGAAGACAGGAGGTCTTCGGTGGATCAGATGTGATCGGGAGATGGAGAAAGCGATGGGGAACGAAATGGGGTGAACAAGGTGGTCGGGAACGGTCGATAACAGTGTGAAGAAGTCGCCGGAGCGGAGCTCCGGCGAACTTCGATTTGATTAACCTAGGCTACACTACTGATCTAAAGCCTTAATTAAAAACGGAATTAAAATGCTGGAAGTAAAATCTACCTAAAGAACATGGGCTAACAGCTCTTATACCTGGGGCCCTCCAGGGAGCAGGACGGACGCCGGAGCTCCGCCGCGACAAAATTATCCCCTCCTCCGGCCGATTCAAGTCGTTGGGATACTCCTTCTGTCACAAGGGTTCGTCCAGGAACTGAGTCGAGGCTTTTAGGGGGATTAAAAGTGGCCCAATTCGGTCAAGGAGGGGGAGGTTCTTATTTATAAACATTCCTGGGTACCTTTATTGTCCGGCAAATATCAACGAATATGGTCTATGTACACGCGATCTCAGGTGTCGGCGTGGATCATCATTGGTCTAGGAGAAATTTCCGTGAAGGGATCGAAGGTGATCGAGTGAAGGTTCGAGCGGGAAAATGGCAAGAAAAACACGGGAAAAGACAGTTCTGACGGGTCAGAGTCCCAGCTGGGACAGTTGACCGCGGTCAACTTTTGGCGCGTCCTGATTGGTCCACCTAGGACACTACAGGACAAAATAGGGAAAATTATTCGAAAATAATTTATTTAACATAATAAATGATTTTATTAGAATTTGCTTATAAAATAAAAAATGTTTATTAATTAATGTAGTATTTATTTGTGATTTTTATTTATTTTTTTGACATATTTTATTATGGGTTTATTTTATAAGTGTATTTACATGTATTTTGTGTATTTTATTTTTATTTTGTACATTTTATTTTATTATTTTATTTTCTTACTTTATAAATTTACAACTTATTTTTGTGAGTGTAGACATATTTTTGTTTAATTTTTATGAGTTTATTTACATCTTTAAATAAATAGGTGTACATAGTATGTAGGTATACTCATAGGTATTTTACCTATATTTTATATATTTTTTATTTATTTAATGAGTTTTATTGGATTTTATTTTGGATTTACATTTTTAATAAATTTTATGTAATATTTAAAATATTATAAAAATATAGGTTAATAAAGAATAAAAGAATAAAATCCCTTTTTATTTATATACATATAGATAGCATAGGTATTTTGCCTATGTATTGCATAAACTTATTTTATTTTACAAATTCTTTTTGGTTTTATTCTAATTTCAATATGTACATGTATTATATACATTATTTACAAAATTATGTAAATATAAATTTGTAAAAATAATGAATAAATTGAATATTTTAATCAGGCAGACTGTACAATGAGGGCCAAAAACCTAACTTTCACAGATGAACTCCAAAAATTATGAAACCAATTTTATTAAATAGTTCTTGGAAAGCTATATACAATTAAAGTTGATTTTGGGTGATTTTGAGTTTTTATTTGCAAGATATGGGTCTGTGAAGTTGAGATTCTGGCTTCTTATTCTGTGTATAACATGTACACTGTGTATTGTTTTTGTACAAACTCAATTTTGTATTTTTATTCACATTATTATTTACAACTTTCATGTACAACATATTTTTATTTGATGAATAAATAAATAGGTGTCAAAAATACATAAATGAATGAATAAATAAATGAGGTATTTATTGCATTACTGGCCCTTATCTCCCCCTACTTTATTCCTTGTCGACCATCTCCATTCTGGCCTTGGTCTCGGGGTTAGGGTCATAAAATATTTGCAATATTTTATTCCTTTTTCTTTTCTTCTCTTTATTCTATAATTTTGGCATTAAAAACCTTATTTTATGTACAATAAATACAATAAATAATGAATGCTATTATGGATAAATTGATGTCATTTTCATGCATTTGCTGGGATTTTTAAGGCCAAAATGATAGAATAAAGGTGATGAAATGGAGATTCATCATAAGGGCTTGACGGCGACGAAGGTCAGAGCTGGGCAGAAGCGCGAAGAACGCGGCTGCAACGGTGTGGAAGGGGGGAAGGGACACCGGATCTCGCCGGCAGAGACGACTTTGTGGTGCTGTCACCGCCGCGAGGTCGACATGTTGTGCAATCGGCGGATGTCGGAGGATGCGGCGGTGAAGGTCCTTTTATAAGGTATGGAGATTGGCCGGGTTTGGAAGGGAATCGCAGAGGGGAGAATCGGGAAGATCTGGAAATCACGATGGGGTTCGATTGGGCAAGATGTGAGGGCGGCGCTACGGAGGATCCACGGGAAGAGGAGATCGCGGCTGAGATTCGATTCGACGAGAGGGCGACGAGGGGGTCGGAGATGGTGGATTTCACGGAGCGGACGAGATCGCGGCGGCGGCGAGATTTAGGGGTGTCACCGCCCGCTTTGGAAGAGGAGGAAGACGACAATCAGGGGCCGTCCGATCGGCCGAGATCGGACGGCCCAGATGTGTACCACGTGGCGGTAGTGGGGGAGTCCGATTGAACATGTGCGTGGCACGTGCGTGGGAGGCACGTGCCCCGCACGTGCGTCGATTTTAATTTTAATTTTTTTTTAAACGAATAAAAATAAATTGAAAAATGTGTGACACGTGGCGGCTCTAGGAGATGCCACGTGTCAGTCCCACAAAATTCGAAAAATAAATACAAAGAAAAATAGAAAAGAAATAGTAAACGACCTCGGATCGAAAAAATTTCTTCACAAAATTTGCTCGTCTCGATGAGATCTACAATTTTTATGAAGACGTCAAAATCAAAATCGATCAATTGCATGAAGTCATATTTTTGGGGTATCCCATGTACATAGAATACCTTGATTTTTGGGTTTTATAATTTTTTGTCACTTTTAAATCAGATAAAAATCCAGAAAAAATATGATAAAATCAAAGATAAATATTACACATTAATCTATTTTTTTGGATTTTTATTAATTAAAAAAAGAAGAAATAAATTAAAAGACGAAAAAGACAACTTTTGTACAGATAGTCAGCGAAGACTTGGACTCAATTTGTTTCTTTGATTTCAAGCTCAGTTTGGATTTGGATTTGGATTTTTGCGTATTTTAATAAAACTTTCATCAAAGAAGATAAACGAAAAAGAAATAAAATAAAATAAAATAGGTTAATTATGTACATAAAATATTAGGTCAAAATTAGCTAAAATACAAAATGTACAAAAGATGCACAAAACCCAACTTTCGCATAAGAGCGCCGATTCACTTGAACTTGGTCTTGTTTTGAAGGTAATTGAATGTACATTAGTTCAAAAGTAAGTAGGATCAAAATGGACACTGGATGAGGAAGATATGAGGGTTTTAGTTCGGGAATCCTACAACTAGGGTTTGGGTTTTTGGTCCACTTATTTGGGTTAGTGAATTTTTTGTATTTTACATTTATTCGTGTTAGTGATATGTACACAGTGGAGGTGGTTTTGTGCCATTCGGAGTTAGCATGAATTAGTTAAAAATCAGGGAAGTTAGGCTATTTGCAGGTCAATTTTGGTTGGAATTTTTGGCTTCTTATTTTGTGCAGAAATGAGTGATAAAATGCAATTCTTATCAAAACATGCATGAATGCTAATTATGCAAAATAAATGAATAAATGCTGCTGATTTTGAGGGATTTGAGATTAATTAATGAGATTTAGAGTGATGAATCTGAGATTCATCATCCCTCTATATTTAAACCAAGCTCGTCCCTGAGAATCAAAAGAAATGCCATGAGGTGAAATGAGATTGGATTCCATACCAAGACCATGGGCTGATGGTGAAAATGAAACTAGACTCGACCTTTGGATTATTAGTTTGGCGGAACTTCTGTGAGACTTAAAATTTTAAAATCAACAGCCTTCAAGTTCTACACATCATTGTCACAGTTTCGGTTTAGAAGTCATCTTAAATCAATCCTCTTCCCAAAGCATACCCTATGAACATTGAATAATCGACTCACGTGTGTGAAAGGTTTTAGCTCTTCCCATCCAGAATGCTGGACTACCATGAAAACCTCCTCTCCAGTAACTCGTCCTCGGGGAGTCAGGTATTTCCTTTTAAGGTCTGTCGCGCTGTGTTTACAATCGAAATGGGGGAGAAGTTAGAAGAAGGAGAAAAGAACTGGAGGGTGGCCAGTGTAGTCACCTCTCCTTGTGTAGCTGGCCAGTGTAGCCGAGTCTCCACCAAGATCTGCAGGTTTTCTTGAAGCTTGGACCTTTTTGTCAGATATTTATTTGGTAGTGGCTTCTTTGTATTTGGATTTTTGGTGATTCTACTTGGATCTTGTTGTGCCCCTACGATATAGAATCTTTTTGTTTCCGTACATGTTTTGGGGTCTTAGAAAAAATTGTGCCCAGCCGTCCATCCCTTTTCCGAAGCTTTATTTCTACCTGTACTCCGATCTTTAGATTTTCACGCTATCAGAAAAGAAACTCACACAGTCTTGCAACACCCCGTCTGAGTTGAGCTAAGTGCATAGTGTGAGAGTCCAAATTACTTCCTTATTCCAGAGTTGTACCCAGAATGAAGAGAACAGGTTAGACACTAAGAGTCAATTGTTGCACATTGTCATGTTGAACTTAAAGAATTAAGTCAAAGGCCTGAAGCTTCTAAAATCCTATTTCTCGGTGAAGTTCCTCTGAAAAATAGGTGGATTAAGGTCAAGTCCAGACCACTCTCGATTTCTGCTCATAACTCGGCTCAGAATCCAAAGACTTTTCATAGATGCAAATGAATGAAATGCTGGATGAAGTGCAGGTGTGTGAAATGCAGACACTTTTTTTAATTTTTTTTACTTTTTACGCAAGGGATTTTTTTAAGCTTTTTTTAATGCAAAAATGTAAGAAGCCATTTTTTTCAAAAATTTTGGGTTGGACACAATCAGTGTTAGTAGCAAAACTCTTTTTCTTTTTCTTTTTGTTTTTTTTGTGTTTTTTTTCAAATTACCCACCTCGTAAGTCTATACACGAAAGTACGAGATATGGGTAAAATATATACACAGTATATATACAGACCCCCCTATACTTAGCGAGTGTTGTGTCTTCAGAGCACAAGAAGCGTAAAGAAGATATAGCTTGGGCTAAGCGTAAGAGAGTGAAAAAGAAAAAGAAAAAGAACAAGATACATAGGTCCTCCCCCAATACTTAGACTGTAAACAGTTTAAGTATAGAAGAAGAGCGAAACGGAGGCGGTCGGGATATGTGAATGAGTAGAGTATATACATATGGGGATCGGTTCCGCCTATACTTAGGCTCTGGTCAGCCTAAGTAAGGAAGAAGGGTGGAAATGGAATGATCGTGAGATAGGGAGAATGGTATATACAAATGGCACCGGTCCCCCACTGTACTTAGGCCTTGGCCTAAGTAGAGGAAGAAGATGTACAAGGAGACCGATGTGGTCGGGAGGGAGGGTGGGTAGCCGATGATTAAGGCGGTTTTCGGCCGATCTTTTTGTGAGCCTGCGGTGGGAGATCGTAATGATGAGAAGTAGATGAAGCATATGATTCCCAGCTATTATCAGTGTTATCCTCAGAAAAATCATGATGGATAGTAGATGAAGCGTATGAGTCAAATGAAAGGAAGCCATCATCAGATTTATCCTCAGAGGAATAGTATTTGAAAGTGAACACACGCCAGATATTCTTCTCTTTTTGTTTCTTCAGTTGTTTTCTCAGAATTCGTTCCTTCTTGAGACTATGCGATTTGTCATTGGATGAATATTCTGAAGCACCTGTCTCAGTCAGCTCATAAGAAATAATTCTAGAGTATTTGATGAGAGCAGGAGCATCATCTTTGGATAAATAATAGTGAGGAACGGGAGTCATCCAACGGGAATCGAAGTTTGGATCCTTGCGAAGGTAAGGTTTTAGAACAACCGAACAGACTTCACTCATATAGATTACCTTTTCCGGACCTGATGAGGGATCATCAGATGATTCCTCTTCCGGAAGGTCAAAGGTGACTTTCTTTTTCGATGAAGGAGTAGTCTTTTTGTTTCGTGAAGGTGTTGGTACACTTGAGTCTCCAGATGAATAACCATTGGAATTCTTCTCCTTGGTCGGTGTTTGTCCTGCGTGTTTGTTCTTAGTCTTCTTAATGCTGGTGCACTCTTGATTTGGGAAGTTTTGGTCAAGGTATTCAGAGTAGGTTGCCCCTGGGTGCGACCATGCATACGTCTCAGGATCATATAAGAAACATTCTTCTATTGTGAGATCCGTAGGAATTGAAATAGTGGGGAGAGTCTCTGCATGTTCGTTCTCAATTGATTTGATGTTGGAGCATTCCTGTGTCGAGCTGATGTAATTAAGGTAGTCAGAATAGGTTGACCCAGGGTACGACCATGCATTAGTCTCCGGATCATATGTTTTATATATTTGGCTTTCCATGGTGAGAGCAGCTAGGAATGGAGCAGGGGGAGAGTCTCTAAACCAATATTCTCATCAACAACCGCCATCTCAGATGTAGCAACGGGGTAGGGCTCTTCTACCGCTTCATGGTTATGGTTGTCGAGGACTTCGTGGGTTGCCTCAGAAAATCGTGGTTCCTCAAAGACCAGGTGAGATCGAAGTACTTCCAATGCTGTAAAATTGATTTCCCGAGTCTCACATTCAATAATTGCCTTAACCAATGCTAAGAATGGCTTTCCGAGAATAGTTAGAGACTAGGTGAATTCTCCTTGATGCTCAATATCAATGATCGTGAATTCTACTTTGAGCGGAGCACCTTAGAATGTCATGATGACAGAAATGTTTCTTCTCGGCCGCTTTATCGATCAGTCAGCCAATTGAACAATCTCTCATATCTTCCTAATAAGTCCGGGTTTGACTTCGTGAAATACAGAGGTCGGGAGGATATTGATTAGTGAATCGTCATCAACTCGAGCATAGGTAAATATCGTGTCTTTGATTTCACACTCAAATCTGGGCAACCGCTTCACTATGAGGCTCTTGGTTTTTCTCCTCAACACCAAGGAGGAGGCCATTGATAAAATGTCTTTCAATCTTTGTTCTTATCCTGCCCGACTTTTTCATCATCAATTTGTCCATTACAAATCCTTTAAGATCGGAGAAGTGTTCAATGGTCTGTATAAAGAGAAGTTCAAAAATCAATCTTTTCTCCAGTGCTTCCCGTAAAGCAGGATCCAAATTCTCCAGATCTTCTTCTGTTTCAATTTTTATGTAGTTTTCGAGATTTTTTATTTTTTGAATGTTTTTTAATATTCCAATTTTTTTGGTATTTTCTGTATGGTATGGTGATGTGGTGTGTTCCTCAGATGAGAAGGGGCTTTGATGTTTCGAGTAAGAGTCAGACGCATAATCATTTCTAGAGGAGTAATATGCAGAAGTGTCGCTGTCAGAATCGTCCCTATGTTTCTGAATATCCTCAAAATTGTCAACATGAGATTCAATCTTTTCCTCATCCATTTTTATGTCCGAGCTACCAGAGAGTAAAATTACTCGGCCAGTAAACTTTCGAAATATATCCTCCATTAAATCGAATCTCTTATTTATCCTCGAAATATCATCCTCAAAATTCTGTTCATGATCAATCCTGGGAGAAGTCGGTGTGTGTTTTTGCATTTGAGATTCAATACTTTAATCTTCCATTTTCCCGTATGTGCTGAGAGGAGATTTTCTGGGAATATCTGATATATGATCATTATTTTCTGAAAATTTCTCCTCAAAAATTATGGAAGGAGGCTGCTCAGTGGATGGTTTTTGCGGGAATATATAGATCTCATACTCAACATGCCGTGGCTCAGGCATGTAATGCTGATTTGAGTAGAATCTATTTCCGTGATCATGATTGATCGTATCCTCAAATAATGGAGCCATATAGGGTTTATATGTGTCGATATCATCCATTTGGTCATCTGTATGTATAGGTTGATCAAAGGAGTGGTACTCGGGTTGGTCAATCAGGATTTGATCATCACGATCAATCCAATGCTGATGATCAATAAGTGTGGGTCTCTCCATCTGCTTTAATCGGTTTTGGTCTCTCGGCCAGTCATGAGATTCAAAAGTGTTTTGTCTTGAAATGGTTCATTAGTTTCAGCGAGAAACCGGGAGTAAGACGGTTCAGCCCAGGATGGTAGATGATTGTGTGGTCAGATGATTCGAGTCGGATGGCTTGGAAGTCAATAGGTTCATTCGAGAGTCAGAATCTCTCTCAAATGTTGGAGGATTATTGAAAGAAGAGAATTTAGTTGATTTGGGCCTGACCGAGACAAATTCATTTTCATAATATAGGTCAGATGGGTATTCGGACCATTGTCCTGTGTTTGTCAGAGGTTGATGATGATGAGTCGTCATGGTTGATCTCGATGCAAGTGCACGGGATAGTCAAAAGAAATTTTTATCAAAGAGTTGAGGGCACAAATGTGCGGCTTTTGATTCTCAAAATCGGTTCACGCACACAAATGCAAACAAAAATCAAACCCCAAGTTCACCAACTCACACAATGAAGCCACAAGAGTTCGGCTATTATCTTTTCAATTTTAATTGGTGATAAGACAATCTTGGAAAAAATTTAGCGAGCTGTTAGGTGCCGGAAATTTCTTAATGGCTGGCCCAAATTCTTACGACTAATTGCACCTACTTTCAGCAAGTATGGGTGTAAGTACGGACCGTGAAACGGCTACCCGTGTTACTTAAGGACGGAGCCTTACGCAGTGTCCTCTAAACCACCCACTCTACTAAGGAAATCCGGACCATTTACCGGCTACCCGTTAGATCCTCACTGAAAAGTAGCTAATCATTTTCGGTAGAATCAGTAGTCAATATGAAAGTCTGAGTTTGGGCTCTAACCTTAAGTGTCGTCTCTCGCTTACTCAGAAAAAGAATCCAAGGTCGAGGTTTCTCTCCCGCAAAAAAATCTTGATTTTATGGGTTATTTAAAATCGGCTATATTTAGCAGTCCCAATTTTAATTAGGCGATCACTGAAGAATTAAATAAGCACAAATACACGTATACCGTCCAGTCCTAATTTCCTTTAAAAATTATTTGACAAAACAGGAGGGAGAAATTCGGGAAAAGCCGATGCACGCGAAAAACTATGATGTATGCTCAGTTAGAAAACTTATAGTGGATCCTCGTAATCTCCAGGTGGGATACAATACAAGAATTGAAAGATTATTCTAAATGGATGCAAGCCGATGAAAAACCGCACGTAGCAGAAAGTTCTATTAGCGAGGAGGAATTGAGTTGAATTTGTCTAAATTGAACGATCTAATGTGCAACTCAATTAAAGTGTAGTGTGGCCCTAGGTCCTACGAGCACAATCAAAAATTTAAATGATTTAAGAGTTTTATGTGCAAGTCTATCCTAAACGCCACTCAAGTCGGGTCACACCCTCACCGGAGAGTGAAATAGGCCACGACACACCACAGAAAAAGTTCAAGATCTTTATACACATGCGAGAGTCCAAACGTACATCGCTATAAATGAGCAATTAATTACAAGAAATAAAATTGCAGAAAATAAAACCCTACACTCTACGCTCTCTCACGAATCAACTCGATGTTAATTTAATTGCGGATTTTCGGAAGTCGGTGAAGATGCTTAGGTTTCCAAAAACCGCTCCACGTACGCCGGGTACCTCGTAAGAAAAATAAGAGAGAGAATGTAAGAGAGTGACTCAAAAATAAATAAAAAAATAAGAAAAATAAATGTTGAAAATAAAATAAATACAGGAAAGAAAAAACCAGAATTTACAGTGAACAATTCAGGGATCAGACTAGCAGAATGCGGAAAACCGAACAGAAATTTTTAGACAAAAAAACTAAGCCGTTTGACTCCCAGGCAACGGCGCCATCTGACAGATCCGAGATAACCGATGTTAAATATCATGTATTGTCGTGCGTTAAAATTAATATGTCGATTCGTTGTAGGCGGACAATCGGAATACGTCAAGAAATAACCACGAAATTTTTATCAATTTTTAATCACGTGGTTTTATGTTTATTTTACTTGAGCAAGTCCCAAGGTCGAACACAAGGAGGCAAAGTAACAACCTAGAATTTTGTCTATCAAAGTTCGTGCACGGTTTTCGAGACGGACTTTTTTGTATTTTATGCAATTAGGCATGCAAAATACAATTTTAACCTATTTTAGGGACTAAATTGTAAATATCGATCAAACGATGTTCGAAAAATATGAAACTTGGCCAAGATGATGAAATGAATGCACTGTAATTTTTTTGCAATTTTTGGATGCAAGATGAATTTTTTATGAATTTTTAAATGCAAACAAAGTGAATTTCAGTATTTAATTATAATAAATATTAAACCTAATTATTTTCAAAGGATAAAATTATCCAAAATCTATCACTAGGCGATCGATCTCAGAAAAATCCTAAACCTTGAAAAATGTGAGATTTAATATCTATTAAAAATCAAACATTGAAATATGCCAAATGATTTTAGAAGACAAACCATGCATGCAAATGCGATTCTTTTTGGGCACAATGTTAAACACAATTTGTTCTACAATTCGTGATTGGTTAATCAATTATAAAAATCAGAACACAAAATGGGCAAAGTATGCAATTATCCACAAAACAATTAATTATTAATTAACCATTGAACACAAAAATATCAAGCATATGCCATAATGTAGAGAATTATTTGAAGAATATCATGCTATTTTCGATGAATAAAATGATGCGAGGTAGAGGTTTAAAACAACGGGGGAATACAGGGGTGTCAATGCAAATACAATATTTGAATAAATATAAAAATGCAGAGCGGGGATGGAAATGTAAATACCTAAACCCTTGGGGGTTTAATTGCAAAATTACCAAAAGGTCACGTGCCAAGCACGTGACCTGGTCGGTGGGGGCCGATGCGCAAATAGGAGAAATGCTAGGGGTGTTTCGCAATTTACCCACGCGGTCACGTTCCCCGCACGTGACCCGTGGGGATGATGACATCCCCCCGGGCGCACGTGCTTCGCACGTGCGCGGGGGGTCTCGGGCTACGTGCCCAGCGGCTCGAGCGGAGGAGCGGAAGGCCGGCGGTCGCCTAGGCGTAGCAGACCGGCGAGGCGTGGACGGTGGTTGAGCAACTTGCGTCTGGTGGAAGCTTGTGACGGAGGCATGCGTTATCGGCTTCTGAATAAGACTGGCGGAGGAGCAGGCGTTCGAGGGTTGTCGGAGAAGAGCGTGGCGGCGACGTGGCCTGCGGCGATAGTGTTGACGTCGGAGATGAAGGCGTAGTTGGGTTTGACGATGACGATGAAGAAGTCGGAGAAGAAAGCGGTGGCCGGCGTTGTCGATGGTTGTCGAAGATGGAGGTCGTAAGGGCTCGACGGCGACGAAGGCCGGAGCTGGGCAGAAGCATGAAGAACGCGGCTGCAACGGTGTCGAAGGGGGGAGGGGACACCGGATCTCGCCGGCGGAGATGACTTCGTGGCGCTGTCACCGCCGCGAGGTCGACCTGTTGTGCAATCGGCGCGAAGGATGTAGCGATGAACGTGCTTTTATAGGGTATGGAGGTCGGCCGGGTTTGGAAGGGAATTGCGGAGGGGAGATCGGGAAGATCTGGAAATCGCGATGGGGTTCGATTGGGCAAGATGTGAGGGCAGCGCTACGGAGGATCCACGGGAAGAGGAGATCGCGGCGGAGATTTGATTCGACGAGAGGGCGACGAGGGGATCGGAGATGACGGATTTCACGGAGCGGACGAGATCGCGGCGGCGGCGAGATTTGGGGGCGTCGCCGCCCGCTTTGGAAGGGGAGGAAGACGACAATTAGGGGCCGTCCGATCGGCTGAGATCAGATGGCCCAGATGTGTGCCGTGTTGCGGTAGTTGGGGAGTCCTATGGAACACGTGCGTGGCATGTGCGTGGGAGGCACGTGCCCCGCACGTGCGTCGATTTTAATTTTAATTATTTTTTTTAAAATGAACAAAAATAAATCGAAAAATGGGTGACACGTGGCGGCTCCAGGAGCGCCACATGTCAGTCCCACAAAATTCGAAAAATAAATACAAAAAAATGGAAAATAAATAGTAAACGATCTCGGATCGAAAAAGTTTCTTCACAAAAATTGCTCGTCTCGATGAGATCTACAACTTTCATGAAGACATCAAAATCAAAATCGATCATTTGCACAAAGTGATATTTTTGGGGTATCCCATGTACATAGAATACCTTGATTTTTGGGTTTTATAATTTTTTGGCCATTTTTAAACTAGATAAAAATCCGGAAAAATATGATAAAATCAAAGATAAATATTTACACATTAATCTATTTTTTTGGATTTTTATTAAATAAGAAAAAGAAGAAATAAATTAAAACAGGAAAAAGGACAACTTTTGTACAGATAGTCAGTGAAGGCTAGGACTCAATTTGTTTCTTTGATTTCAAGCTCAGTTTGGATTTGGATTTTTACATATTTTAATAAAACTTTCATCAAAGAAGACAGATGAAAAAGAAATAAAATAAAATAGGTTAATTGTGTACATAAAATATTAGGTCAAAATTAGCTAAAATACAAAATGTACAAGAGAGGCCCAAAACCCAACTTCCACATAAGAGCTATGATTCACTTGAATTGGTCTTGTTTTGAAGGTAATTGAATGTACATTAGTTCAAAAGTGAGTAGGATCAAAACAGACACTGGATGAGGAAGATATGAGGGTTTTAGTCCGGGAATCCTAGAAGTAGGGTTTGGGTTTTTGGTCCACTTATTTGGATTGGTGAATTTTTTGTGTTTTTCATTTATTCTTGTTAGTGATATGTACACAGTGGAGGTGGTTTTGGGTCATTCGGAGTTAGCATGAATTAGTTAAAAATCAGGCAAGTTAGGCTATTTACAGGTCAATTTTGGCTGGGATTTTTGGCTTCTTATTTTGTGCAGAAATGAGTGATAAAATGCAATTCTTATCAAAACATGTATGAATGCTAATTATGCAAAATAAATGAAGAAATGCTGATGATTTTGAGGGATTTGAACTTAATAAATGAGATGTAGAGTGATGAATCTGAGATTCATCAGTAGACTGATTAGTTATGCACATGTGTTCGAGCATGAACTTATCCAGGAGATTTCAGCCGAGCCACTCCTCGAAGATCTTACCGCTCGATTCGGATACATCATTAAGCGGGAGTATTACAACTCAACCTAATTACCTTAGCCGTTTATCGAATTATCAAAAAGTATCTGTAAAATTCATATCGCAACCATAGAAATTATTACTAGAAGTAAAATGTGACGAGAGATATAGGATACATTACCTTTTGGACTTTCATAGTGCAATGGGGAGTTCTAAAGGAGCATCGGGATTTGCAGTGGTGGGACCACTAGTAGAAGGCTCATCATCATGCTAGAAAGGAACAAGTAAAGGAACTGACTCAAGTTGTATAATGTGCTTTCCTTTTATATACATAGAGAGGTAAAGGAAACTCCAAAGGAATCTTGTTAACAAACTTAGAAGTAACTACTCTGTTCGAAGGTGACATTATTAGAAATGTGGTAGCAATGACTGATAGGATCATAACATATGTACCCCTCTGGGTTCGAGAATACCCAACGAAGACACACTATACTACATAAACAGACAGTTTATCTGTAGTATGAAAGTTATGAACAAAGGAAGTGCATCGAAAAATACTTAATGGAAGAAGAAAATGTTCCTTGTCTTTAAATAGAAGGGAGAAGGAAGTTTTCCCATTAAGGATTGAAGAGGGTACTTGATTGATGAGATAGGTGCAATAAGAATGGTAAACCCCATAAGGTTTTAGGGACTTTTACGTAAGTAAGACGGGTGCGAGCAATGTCCAAAAGATGACAGGGTTTCTTTTCCACCACCTCGTTTTGCAACCAAGTGTACTAACAGGAAGTGTGGTGGAGGGTGCCCTTAGCAAAAAGATAGTCAAGTCCTATTGAACAGATTCAAGAGTACTGTTAGTTCTGAAAATTTCAGTACACTCGGAGAAAAGGGTTTTATCAACTCAAAAAGGACTTGTAAATTTTATTTATCTTTGACCATTCTTTTATTAAATACGCCCAAGAAGATCTGCTATAATCATCGACAAAGATAGCAAACTACTTATGAACACCCACAATATGGACCATACAGGATCCCTAAATGTCACTATGAACTAAAGAAAAAGGCAAGAAACGATGAAGCTCGGACCTGTGATAAAATAAGCTCGATGATTTTTACGACACTGACATGTTTTACACTCAAAAGTTTCCAGCGAGGTCACTTCAGGAAACATCTGAGAGAGCTTTGACAGAAGTATGGTCACAGTGTAAATGTCATAGGAACGGGTCAGTAGAAAAAGAGACAGCACCAGCAAAAATGGAATCCACAGGGCTATCGAGGTAGTATAGGCCATACTTCTCATGACTAACCAAAGATCTGCATCTTCTAGATATCCTGAAATTAACAATAGCACTCATCAAAAATCACTATGCAGTTCAACTTTATACATAATTTATTAACATGTAGTAAGCTCAAAGGAAAATCGGGAGCATAAAGATAGACAGATAGCTTAAGTTTGGAAGAAAACTCCATAATCCCAATGGTAGTGATTAAGGGATGTGCACGTTGGTTAAGCGAACCAACTTCATAATGGATGAAGGTTCTGAAGATATCAGAAGACTACTTTCTCCAAACAAGTGAGTAAATAAGGTAGAATCAAGTATCCATGCTAGTGTTGAGGCAGAAGCAGAGTTGGATACAATACCGCATATGGTAGCCAGATTCGTAGTAGTACTTTAAAAAGAGAATTTTGAAGCAATTGTATAATCCTGGAGTAGTCAGTAGTAGAAAGTTATGCATGACTGTCATGTCAGCCCATGATTTGGGCCATAATTGAATGATAATGCCAGGGGTTGTTGGACCTATAAGGTGAATGCAAGGAGAGCATGTGCAACCACATCCACGACCTCAGTCTCATCGAGAACTTTAGCGACCACCACATTCAGATGTCACAAGAAAAGTAAAGTGCTCCGTAGCCTACATAGGATTTATTTGTCCGATGGAAGTCTCGAGTAGGTACAATCAACCGAGATGACCTTAATGAAAGTAAGAGTATCGTATGAGAAGAATCGATCATTTCCAACCTGATATCGAGGACGTAGACCAACAAGGAATCAGTAAACTTGCCACCCATATCGCTCTGCCACCTATTTGGCACAGCAAGCAAGCTAGAAGATGGCAAGTTCCTCACATAGGTATGTAAGTTGCAGGTAGTATTCCACGAGTGAGGAATCTCGCTAAGATGCATAGCAAATCTGAATGTACATATTCGAAAGCCGTGACTTGGTATTCAGTTGTGAATATACCTGGGCCAATTCAACCCGCATGACCTTATCAGTCTCCTTGTACATGAGATTGGCAGCAATGTTGAGCTCAACACTGGTGGTCATCCAAGTCATGACATGATAATTGACACCAAGCCAAGAGTTATATTTCTTGTCTCTTTCTTTCAAAGGATCCTTCGTTAGAACATATATCTTCCTTTAACCGTCGATGAACACCTTGAATGCCTAAGACAAGAGCACATAGTTGCTTGCACACTTGAGTTTGATAGAATTCCCATAAACTACCATAGAAGATGTGGATATCAGGAGTTTGGTCCCAGCCGGAGTCGTAGCCATCACGATTAGAGAGAAAAATCAACAGATTCCTGAATCGATTTATTCGTGCATGAGGTGAACATGGCTAGCGCAACAACCCCTTAACTGAGAGGGACCCACGCGAGGGCCGACGTCACTGATGGGATCCCTTATGAAGATTGTTGCGATGAGAAGGAGGACAGCGTGAGTGCCGATGCATAGAGAAGGGGCATGTACCTGGGGTATCGCGTAGAGAATGGGTCTGCACGAGTGCTTCGTTGCAGAGAAAGAGGCTCGTGCGAGGGCGGTAGCGCGAACGAAGAAGCTCGCACAAGGTTGAGCGGCTACCGAGTGGAGGAGAAGATCGTGCAAGGGTGGGGGGGTTGCACGTCGGCATGAGGTGGGGGGCTTGTGGTGGCGACGACGGTCTGAGATACATAATCCAGTCTAAGATCGTTGTTCTAATATCATGCTGAGAAGTTGAGAAACCAAGAAATGAATTGTATTCATGAAGAAGGGTTTCTTATATAACGTGAAACAATAAGGCCCAATACATGGCAATCACATAATAATCCTCCAGGTTACAAATTGAAATAGAGAACTTGAAAATAAACTAACCAAAAAATCATGTCACTAACTATATTGCCAAATGGTGTCATCAATATATAAACCAATCCTCAAAAAACTATACAAAAACTGTACTTTATGGTTAGTTTGCAAAATTTTGCTGTTTATTATTGATTTTTACCTGATTTAGGCTTCGTTAATATCATATATATATATGATTCATCAACCACCTGGATGACTACTAATCTATGTAATTATCTTAGGCTCAAAAAAATATAAGATTAAAGCATGCTACCACTCGTTAATGTCATCCTATAGGCCCCAAATAATTACAGATATTTCTGAAGACTTTTAAACTAATTAAGCAAACATACAATTTAGAAAACTAAAATATACATACCTCAGGTAGAAGTTCCCGCATTATTTCATACATATCCAAAAGCACAAACAGCTTTTCAGGTGATCGTTTGCATTTTGCAACGGCATCACCAAAACTGAGAAGTATTATTACACTGTTTGACGTGACTTCCGCAAAACATTGTTCTCTCAATGCAGTCATGCCTTCAAATATCCGATCACAGACTACTCTTTCCCCAGCAAAGAGCAATTTCACCTGACATGGCCACATTTTCATTTAAGAATGCCGAAAAAAATTGAATTAAATGTTGGTTCCTTTCTCTGTAAATTCTTACAGCAATTCGCATGAAGTAAATCCAGTTGCCAATTTTAGATTCTAGCATATCCCACTGCATCTTTTGAACATCTTCCTTACTAAGTTTTTCCACTCCGAGTTTCTTAAGGCTCTGCTCCAGAGCTGAAGTACGACTTCCTCTACAACATCCAGAGCATGATCCGATCAGTGGACCAAATCTTCGATGGAAACATTTTGTGCGAAAACAGATGAAAAAAGAAGAAAGTATGGACATATAAAACTACAAACTGTAACTAAAAGACAATATTGTTAGAGAATGACTACTTACATTTCTCACCACATTGTATTTTTTTCTTTTAAGGTTCTTTGCATGAATCTTGTGATACTTTCAAATCAAACAGATAACCCTTTTAAATCATATCGAGTCCCACACCGTGACCCAACAATACGTCGTTACTCAAACCCTTGGCCCTTGGGTTATCAATTGTCCATTGTTGGGAAAAATGAAAGAGTTGTTTATTCCTGTGAACCCTAGGCTCTCTTATATAGGGGAGAGACCTATGGGTAAATTACATAAGACTGTTAAGATTATTATTATCTTTTGGTGTTATTTATGTATTTTCATTCTTTCATGTATCTATCTTCTTATTTACCCAAGGGCTTTTCTCCTATATAAGAGAGCCCAGGGGTCCTATGAATATCAAGTCATTCAGTTATACCAACATAGTATCAGAGCAACAGTCCTAGACAAGGTTCTTGTATCCCACCCTAACCCTATGTCGCCCACCCCCTGCACCCCCCCCCCCCCCGCGCCGCCCCCACTCCCTCCCACCGCGTGCGCCGCCCCCCCCCTCAGTATGCGATGCCCCCCTCCCGCCGCATGCGCCGCCTGCGCACTCCTCCATGTGCACGCATCACATCGCCTCGTCGCCTGCGCACTCCTCCCGGCGCACTTCTCCCAGTGCGCCTCCTCGCGTAGCAGCGCCTGTGGGCCTCCCTCATGCAGCAATGTATCGCGTTAGCGCCATGCACATCCAGTGCACTGTGCCTGCATCGCGTTAGGCATCGTTCCTTGCGCATCCTGTGTGCAGCATGCGTGCCCTGCACATCCAGTGCACCGTGCCCCGGCACATATCAGCGCGCATCATGTGTGCACATCTGCGTGAACCGGCATATATCAGCGTGCATTCTGTGTGCAGCCTACGCGCATCTACGTGCATTTGTGTGCACCTTTAGTGCATCTGCGTGCATCTGTGTGCGATGCTGCCACGACAAGAGATGAGGATGGTTGTATGAGTCTACAAATACAACCAATCCTTTATATGTAATTGTGTAGACTCATTTATAACGGTCTAGTCCTCAGTTTTGTTCCGGATTTCGGCAAACTTGCTAACATGTCAGAGAACAAGGGTGATGTTTTTTCGTCTGGTGCCTTCAAGGGCCCGGCTCCCATCGTGAAGATGGATGGGACCAACTACGAGTTGTGGTCCATGCAGTTTTGCACCCTGATGCAGTGCCATAACAAGGAGCACATTCTAACGGATCTAGAGCTGGAGGACAAGACTGGGGGAAATGCTTCTTGGAAGCAAGATGATGCTTATGCTCGCATTTGGCTCTCCGGGATGCTTACCACAGATATTGCTAATGATATTGTCAATCAACCTAAGGCTATGTGGGTATCCTAGCAACCACGTATGGGCAAGAGAAAAATGAGAGCAAAATTGTACAGTTGCAGTTTGATATTTTTTCGACAATCAGAATGATCGACCTCTTCATGCACACTTCTCGCATCTTAGAGGCATGTTTGAGCGTGAGCATAGCTTCATGCCTATTACTACGAGTACCGAGCAATAACATTCGTATCGGAATGCAACTATGACAGACGTATTTTTATCATCTTTAGACTCTGAGTACGATGCAGCACGTACTCAACTTCTTACTGGAGAGACGATACCTCTCATGGAGGAGGTTTACAAAAGGCTGAGCAGAATTACTACATCCTCTACTACTGTGGCTCAGACTCCTTCTGCTATGGCAGCCTCACGTGGTAGAGGGAATACTTCACAGTTCCGTGGCCGAGGACCACATGGTCGAGGAGCAGGTTATCAGCGAGGTACACCTTCACATTGCCATCGTCCTAGTCATTCTGAGGAGACATGCTATCAGAAGCATGGGTATCCAGCCTCCGCTCGAGTTGCTGAGCAGACCAAGCCTACTTCTACACATGCTCCGACTCATGATGCACACTTTGATGATATTGTTTCCAGGCCACGAGAGATGATGACTACTCCGACTACTTCGGCTGCAGGTTCTTCAGATGTCGCACATAGTGCTAGAGCCTCTTCGAGCTCGTCAGGTATTTCTTATGCCCTTACTAGTAGCAGTAGTTCAGATTTATCTGACTGGATCATGAACTCTGGAGCATCTCATCAAATGTGTGGCGATCGAGCACAGTTTACTTCTTACAGGTTTATCCCTCCGGGTAGATCAGTGGTGATTGCCAATGGGGTTCATCTACCCATTGTTGGACAGGGGGAGATTGTTCTAGCTCCCTCAATATGTTTGCAAAATGTCTTACATGCTCCAGCATTCAGATGAATCTTTTGTTTATTAGCCAGATTACAAAAGATTTACATTGTCGTGCCATATTTGATCCTTCTTCTCTTGTGTTTCAGGATATACTCATGGGCAGGGTGATTGGATGTGGCCGTGAGCAGAGGGGACTTTACAGACTTGTCCAGCCTCCTTGTGTACGGGTTGCAACTATCCTTTCAGGACATGTCTCCCCGTTTCTGTGGCATCTTCGTTTTGGACACCTTCCTCTGCAAAAGATGTGTCATGTCCTCCTGAAGATCTCTACTCGTACTAGTCTGGAGTGTGAGGTGTGTCAGCTTGGGAAGCATCATCGTTCCTCTTTCCAAGTTGTCAAAGTCGTCACAGTGGTCAGTTGTTTGAGTTGGTTCACTTTGATATCAGGGGTCCTAGTCGCGTTTCTGATCATCAGGGACATCGATTTTATATCATCGTTGTAGATGATTATTCTAGATTATCTTGGGTATTTCTGATGAAGAATAAGTCTGAAGCTGGTCATGTTATCAAATCGTTCCTTACTAAGATTAAAAATATTTTTTCTGCTAATGTAAAATTTATTCGCATTGACAATGCCTTGGAGTTTTCTACTTTACAGTTATCAAACTTCCTCATATCTATTGGTGTTGTTCATCAAACTTCGAGTACTTACACTATACAGCAGAACGGTATTGTTGAACACAAACACCGTCATCTTTTGGATGTCACAAAGACTCTTTCGATTCAGAGTCGAGATCCTCATTCTTTCTGGGGTGATGCGGTTCTTACTGCATGTTACTTGGTGAACCGCATGACGTCCACTATGCTTGGAGAAAAAGTTCCTTTCTTGTGTTTCCCGAGAAGGACTTATTCTCTCTTACCCCCAGAGTCTTTGGATCTGCGGCTTTTGTCTACAATTTTACTCCAGGTCGTGACAAGCTCTCTATTAGAGCTATTAAATGTTTATTTGATGGCTATTCTCGTACCCAAAAAGGGTATCGTTGTTTTGATTGTGTTGAAAGAAAATATTATGTGAGTGCAGATGTCACATTTTTTGAGTCTACTATGTATTTTACTCCAACAGGTGACAGGTTGTCTAATGCTGACACTGGTGAGGATATCTTCGTTCCTCCACCCCCGATATCTCCAACAACAAGTCTTCATGATGAGTCTCAGTTACCTCCACCTCCTCCACCACCTCCTCCTCCATCTCCGTCTACCATGACTCAGTTCCTACCTCATTTTTACATTCGCAGGTCCTCAACTCGCCCCTTTGCTCCTGCGCCTTCCCAGTCATCTAGCACGCCCCAGGTATGTAGTGAACACAGTGTTTCTACTGATGGCACTGGTGTTATACTTGATCCACATGATACTATACTGGAGAATCTGATAGCAGAGAACAGAGAGGCTGATGACCTCGATGTACCTATTGCCTTGAGGAAGCCCCATCACAACTGTGCTACGTACCCTCCAGTTGTGGAGGTTTCCTTGGACCATCTATCAGAGGAATACAGGAAGTTTCTTATGAGGCTCTCAGCCATTACTATAACACGAACATATCAGGAGGTCATACAGGATAGCAGTTGGTGACTTGCCGTGTAAGAGGAGATGGTTGCTTTGCAGTCTCGTGGTACTGGAGTGTTGTTTCTGTCCTTCCAGATTCATCTGTTGTGGGGTGCAAATGGATATTTACAGTGAATCAGCGAGCGGATGGCCCTATGGATCGTTACAAGGCAAGGTCTGTAGCATGTGGTTTCACCAAGACGTATGTCGTGGATTATCAGGATACCTTTTCTCCAGTGGCCAGACACTCAACATTACATATTCTCTTATCAGTTGATGTTTCACATGAATGGCCTCTTTATCAGCTTGATGTGAAGAATGCATTTCTATATGGATATTTACATGAGGAAGTTTATATGCAGCAGCCACTAGGGTTTGCTGCTGAGGGGGAGGTTCAGAAGGTATGTAGGCTCCACAAGGTGATTTACGACCTGAAGCAGAGTCCTAGAGCTTGGTACCAGAAGCTCTCAGAGTTGATAGAGCATTAGGGATTTGTTCACTCCACTATGGATCACTCATTGCTTGTTCAGAGGACACAGAGAGGTACAGTTGTTATTCTTGTCTATGTTGATGATATTATTATCATTGGTGATGATGAGCAGGGCATTTAGGCAGCCAAGGAGTTCCTAGGTCAGCAGTTTGTGACAAAGGATCTTGTCAATCTCAGATACTTGGATTAGAATTCGCCAGGAACGAGCATGGTCTTGTGATGACCCAAAGGAAGTTTGTTATCAATCTTCTATTAGAGACAGGTATGACAGGGTGCAAGCATGCTACTACTCCTATGGATCCAAGTATGAGATTATATGATGATGATACTGAGGAGATAGATAAGAGAAGATACAGGGAACTAGTAGGGGAGCTCCTATATGCTACCACCACCAGGCTAGATATATGCTTTGTTGTTAGCAAGGTGAGTCAGTTCATGGAGCAGCCTGGGAAGGTACATGTGGATGTTGTTTATATGATTTTGAGATATCTGAAGTTTACACCAGGTACTGGTCTCTTATTAGCAGAGGCACGTGATGAAACTCGATTTCATCATCTTAAATTCTCCATTATTAACCCCCTTGCTTAAAAGTGCGTCAATAAAAACCAGATAATGTCCTGTAATTACCAGAGTCTTGAATAAATTAAAAATCACAAAAAAATCACAAAATTAAAATCCATGGTATTTTTAGCCTTAAAAATACACTCAAATATATTTTGTATCTTCAGTTGACATCGTTTCCATTTTTGGTCAACAAGAAGGTTGTAGATCTCATCGAGATCTACAACTTTCATGTTTTGAGTTTTCTCAAATTCGACCATCTTCACCCTCAATTTTCAAATTCTATCTCTGAATATCTGATTGGGCCACGTGGCCCGTTCTGGTGGAGCCACGTGGCCAGGTCCCCTTGCATCATCCGCCCCTGCCCAGGGCCGTTGGATCTCTTCTTGATCCAACGGTTAGTTGATCTCCACGTATACCCATTATTCTGGCTGTCAGATCACTCCTTGGACTTCATCTACACCGCCTGTTCCCGCCTTTATCCCCTCCCACCACGTGGCACTCTTTGAGCCATTCGATCGTGCTCTCGTCCTCACATCTTCACCGTCCACTGCCGCTATAATACCCACCATCCGATCGCTGTCCTGATTTAATCTCGCCCGTTCGCTCACGCTTCGCCTCCGACTCGACACGTGGCGCATCTACCACTCTTCGATTCAGCCACGCACGATCTAATCTAGACCAATCGTCTCCGCCTGCCTCGTAGTTGTTGGATCATGAGATCCAACGGCCACGAGGTCGTCCCCTACCTCCAGCCATAGCACACCCACGATCTCCATCTCACAATCCGTCGCCCCATTTTAATTCTCCTGCTCACCATTCCCACTATCTCCATGCACCAACCATCCCACGACTTTCCCCATTCTTCAGTCATCTTCGTTGGTTGTCACGCACTCCACGAAGCCTCTCCGGTCATCCCCTGTCCCTCGGTCAAAACCACGTACGCCATCTCTGAAACCACCACCTTCACCCGATAAATACTCCGCCTCCCCCTCCGATCACGGTCGTCCACCTTTATGCGGGGGGAGGCCTCGCCCTCCTCCATCTCCTTGTGACAGGGGAGGTGGAGGATCGAGCGAAGATGACCCATCCCCTCCGATGTCGACCCCCCACCGATCACGGTAGTGTTGCGGTGCGTTTAGCCCGCTCGAGCTGCCCCGAGTGGCTGACGGGGTCTAGCGACGACCCGGAGCTCGAATCGAGCCCTAGCCGAAGCTTCTGACCGCCATCTCTGATCAGGTAAGTCCCCGATATCCCCCTTGCCTTTTTCTTTGGATTTTGCGTAATTAATTAGGATGATATCCCCCCTCTCGACCCTCATCGCTCATCTTCTGAGCTTCGCACAATCACCCCCATCCTCGCCTTCACTCTGATCACCCAATCTCTCCCTTCGCAACCTCAGATCGCCTCGACCCAACTCCTCCGCTTTCCACGTCGGAGGAGCTCCGAGCTACTCCTTTCTCCGTCCACGATGCTCCCATTTCACCTCACCTCACACGAACACCTCGCACCACGCTTCGGCTATGGATTAAATCATGCAGGTCTCCGAATCTTTTAACGGCCGGAGCTCTACCGGAGCTTACTTCGTCAACACTCGCCGCCATGATCCAAGCTCCGATTGTCTACGCCGGGAGGTCCGGCGTCTTCCTCGAGCCTCCAGCTTTCTCGACGTACCCCCAAGGAGCTCAGGGGAGGACTACCGTGACCAAGATCGAGCGGCGGAGCTTGAGCTCAGTCGCCGAAGCTCGATTTCCGCCGCCAGCTGCAGCCGAGGAAAGCACAGGTACTGTTGGATGGTCATTTCAGGCGCTCATTCAACGGCCCAGAAGAGTCCGCGTCATCTATCCAGGAGCGTACAGCAGCCACCCGATCTCCATGATCGGATGGCTTACGATCAGCCACGCATCAACGCTAGGCCTACTCTGAGCCTCGGCCTCCGAACCAGCAAGCTCGGGTGCTCCAAACCTACTCCGAGCCGCCTCCGAGCTTCGATCTATTCCGAGCCTCCTAGGATTCCAAGCCTGGAGGCTCGATCCATGCAGAACCTAGTCGAAGCAGCCGAGCCTCCTCCAAGCCTCAGTTCGTCCCGAACCTGGAAAGCACGTGCACAGCACGTGCGATCTGGGTAATTTGCACAGAGGTCCCGCCGACTTCTCCATTTTGCAGACAGGTCCTGATATCACGTGCAGACCACGTGCGCAGTGGGTATTTTGCACTGATACCCTCGCAGGTTTTCATAATTGCAAAAATACCCCTGTGTGTGTGGGTCATTTACAGGGAAGGTCCCGATCTTTTTCGTATTTACATTTTAGTCCCTCCCAGGGACCTGTTTGTAGTTATCTTTCATGTTTTCTATCAATAATGCCCTTGTCTTCTTTTATGCGTATCTTAAGCTTCGTAACTCCGTTTCAGTTGATTTCAGTGGCATTTTAAAGCTCTTCTCGTTATCTTCCTGATGGCATGCTTTTATTTTAGATTTGACACTATGAACTGTAATGCATTATTATATTGTCTAAGTGTCCGGATTTCCATGTTGCTCATGCCTAATTGCTACTTAAATGAATAGTGCTTCGTTATTTGACATTGATTTGACTCGTCTTTTTGTGGCTCAAATACTTCTGACCCAAGGCATGTTCGCATTGCATTTCATCGCATCTATCAGCAATATTAAAATAAAATAAAAAGATGCATGTTTTATATTCGTTTGTTGCATTGTCTTGTTTTCGTCCTTCAGCATAATTTGACCTTCTGATCTTTAACTCAACACTTAATAAATCGATAAAAATCCGGATAATCACGAGAGAGGCTCGTGTCCCTGAGTTCGACCTTGGTTTCTTACCAAGTAAAAAAATATATGACCATCCGATTTGATTGACATATCTAAATTAGATGGTTTTTTATGAACCCAGATCAGCCCGACTGCAATGACATCTTAAGTGTTAATTCAACACTATTAAAGGGCTGAATTTGCAGTTCGTCAGCACGTCTCTCGAAATCACAGCGTGTGCAGACACAGATTACACAAGATGCCCCAAGGATAGGAAGTACATTCCTAGGTTTGCTATATTTGTCGGCAAATCACTCGTGTCATGGAAAAGTAAAAAAGCAGACTGTAGTTACCAGATCTAGTGCAGAGTTCGAATACAGAGCCATGGCTCAGGGATGCATAGAGATGATTTAGGCCAGGTCAGTTCTGACCGATCTTGTTGTTGATGTACCCAGTCCGCAGGTCAGCAAGGACTAGGCTGGCGGCAGACTAGGCATGCTTTCTGCCTTCCCAGTGCACTTCCCCGCTTAGGACCTAGTGTCCACTGTCGCACTCCTTCCTAGCTTACCTGACTTAGCTGCGTCGGGAAGACAGGCTAGGGTTTAGTCGTGGGGGGTCCCGTGGGGATACTCCTCTTTTTTGTCTATCGAGCCACTCTCCCTCATTCTACTCGTCCAGCCCTCTTCATGAACGTGTACAATCGATGCCACATATACTGCCAACTCGATGATCGAAGAAATCAGGAAAGAGGCGATGATTTGGCACCAGATATCCGGAGGTGTGGAAAAGCAGCAGTGAGAAGCGAAAAAATCATCAAAAAATGATGCTTGTTCGTGACCACTGAAAGACCCCTTAGTTCTGGCAAACGGATCACAATGACATGTACCTGGGAGCATACCGATGGAATGAACGAAATACGAAGAGTAAACATAATATCAGCTTCTATGTGATAATCAGGCAGCATTATTTATTGCAAATAATCCTGCATTCCATGAGCGTACAAAGCACATAGAAGTGGATTGTTACTATACAAGAGACATGATTCAGAAGTGTCTCATATCTACCTCTCACGTTTCTACTGAAGATTAAACTGCAGATATATTCACCAAAGCACTTACTGGAGGCCCTTTCCAAAGATGTTGTTCCAAGCTAAGCATGGTAGACATATATGCTCCAGCTTGAGGGGGTGTTGAGATTATTATTATCTTTTGGTGTTATAATGTATATTCATTCTTTCATGTACCTATCTTGTTATTTACCCAAGGGCTTTTCTCCTATATAAGAGAGCCCAGGGGACCTATGAATATCAAGCCATTCAGTTTTACCAACAAAGACAAACATAAGAAAAGATAAATAGAGAAACAATGCATAAGACACAAAAATATCTCTACACTCCCGCTCAAGATGGAGCATAGATGTTAATCATGCTCAACTTCAATTATCACTTCTGAAAAGATCCTCTGAGCAAAGCCTTGGTAAAGATATATGACGTTTGATCTCCTGAACTAACATGAGTGATAGAGATAAAACCTTTCTGGATCATGTCCTGTTTATAAAGCCAGACCACCTTAATATGTTTGATTCTCTCATAAAAACATTGGGTTGTTGGCAATGAATAGTGCACCCTGGTTAACACATTGTAACTGCATAGGAATGGAAACATCTATATGTAAATCTGCAAGTACAGCTCTAACACACATCATCTCTGTGCTTGCTTGAGCCATAACCCTATATTCATATTCAACACCTGACCTGGTAACCACATTTTGCTTCTTACTATTCCAAGATACAAGAGAACCTCCAACAAATACAGAAAAATCTGAAGTGGACTTTCTATCCTTGGGGCACCCTGCATAGCATCTGCACAGGCTGAAATGGTAAGATCTGCCCCATTCCTAAATAACAATCCCGCATATGGAGATGACTTTAGATATCTCAATATAATATATACAACGTCCATATGTACCTGTCGGGGTTGCTCCATGAACTGACTCACCCAGCTAACTATACAACAACAAAGCCTTTTCCCACTTTAAGTAGGGTCGGTTACATAAATTGTTTACTTCCATTCAGATCTATCTTGGGTCATTCTCGTGCTTAGATCCAAAAAAACTAAGATCCCTTCGTATAGTCTCATTCCAACACTTCTTGGGCCTTTCATGTCCTCTTTTAGTCGGTTCAACATTCCAAAACTCACATCTCCTCACCGGTACATCAGCTGACCTCCTTTGCAAATGGTCAACCCACCTTAAGCGATTCTCTCGCATCTTATCCTCGATCAGAGCTACACTCACTTTCATTATGATGGCATCATTCCGGATCCGATATTTACGTGTATGTTCACATATCCACATTAGCATTTTCATTTCTGCTACTGTCATTCTCTGCACATGTCTATGATTCACATGTCAATATTCAGATCCATAGAGCATAGCAGGTCTCACAGCTGCTTTGTAAAACTTTCCTTTGATTATCAAAGGAATTTTCTTATCACAGAGAACAGTAGAGGCTCCTCTCCATTTTAGTCAACCTGCATTTATTCTATTTGTAAAATCATCATCAATTTCTCCGTCATGTCGTAAAATAGATCCCAAGTATCTAAAAGAATCTCTCTTCTGAATGTTATCATCACCAATCTTAATATCGATTCCTTCACCATTGCTTCCATCAAAAGTACACTCCATATATTCAGTCTTAGCCCTAGTTATACGAAAACCTTTAGTCTCCAAAGCATGTCTCCAGCCCTCAAGCTCCTCATTTACTCCATCTCTAGTCTCATCAAACAACACAATATCATCAGCAAATAACATACACCAAGCAATATCATCATAAATGTGACTTGTCAACTCGTCTAAATTAAAGTAAAAAGGAATAGACTCAAAGTTGAACCTTGATGCAGACCAGTGTTGATGTCAAAATAGTTAGTCTTCTCAGATTGTATCCTTACACAAGATGAAGCCCTATCAAACATATCTTTTATGAGGTTAACGTATAGGATAGGTACGTATCTCTTCTCCAAAACTCTCCACAATATCTCTCATAGGACATAATCATAAGCCTTCTCTAAATCAATAAAAATCACGTGGAGGTTCTTCCTTTTAGCTCTATAAATTTCCATTGTTCTCCTCAACAAGTGGATGGCTTCAATAGGTGAGCGACCTAGTATGAATCCGAATTGATTTTCTTTTACTTTGGAAACTTGCCTCAACCTTCTTTCGATCACACGTTCCCAAATTTTCGTAGTGTGACTCATCAGCTTGATACCTCTGTAATTTTAATAGTTTCGAAATGTCTCCTTTGTTCTTAGAGAGGCACCACGATGCTTCTCCTCCATTCTTCAGGTATTTTCTTGCTTCGCCAAATAACATTGAATAAATTTGTAAGCCAAGTCAAACCATCCTCACCTAAAACTCTCCAAACATCTACAAGAATGTCATCAGGTCCTACACCTTTCCCATGTCTCATAACCTTCAAGCCTCCTTTGCTTCCTTCCTTTGTATTCATCTGTAGCTTGCACGATTCAAGTAACTTTCACTACTAGCTAGATTTCCCAAAGTGATCTCTCCATTTCCTTCCCCAATGAAAAGCTTATGGAAGTATTGCTTCCACCTAGTCTCTATATCCTTCTGAGTAAAAAACACGTGACCTTCCTCATCCTAAATGCATCTCACTTGAGAAAGATCTTTGGTCTTTCTTTCTCTTACTTTAGTCGGCCTGAATATATCCTTTATAGCCAACCTGAATATATCCTCTATACTATATCCTTTATAGTAACATAGAGAAGTTTTCCCATCCTTTATAGTAACAAAGAGAAGTTTTCCCAACCTGAATATAGCTAGATTTCTCTTGCTTTAGCCATCCAACTAACTGCAAAGGAGATATCATGCCTAGTAATAGTGACAGAGAAGTTTTTCCGCCAATTCTTTATATCATCTCTTGTCTACTTCATATGTATCCTCTTCATATAGTCTCATACTGGGATCCATGGGAGTAGTAACAGGTCTACACCCTATCATTCATGTCTCAATAAGCATATATGTGACGTACTTCCTCTGGGTCATCACAAGACCTTGTTGATTCCTGGCAAACTCTAAGCCCAAGAATACCTTAGAGTGTTGAGATCTTTGGTGACAAATTAACGTCCCGGGAACTCATTTGCTCTTTTTATCACATGCACACCATCTCATGTGACAAGTATGTCATCAACATAGACCATAATAATGAGAGTACCTGTAGATGTTCTCTGAACAAACAGTGAATGGTCTGCATTTGACCTTATAAATCCCTACTTTTCAAATAAATCCGAAAGATTCTGAAACCATGCCCTCAGGCTCTGCTTTAGGTTGTATATTGCCTTGTGAAGTCTACAAACCTGTTGGCACTCCCCCTCAGCAGCAAACCCCGGAGGCTACTGAATGTAGACTTCTTCTTAAAGATCACCATACAAGAAAGCATTCTTAATGTCAAGCTAAAATAAAGGCCAATCATGTACAACTGCAACTGAGAAAAGAATCCGTAGAGTGGAATGGCGAGCTACAGGTGAAAAGGTGTTCATATAATCCACGCCATATGTCTATAGAAGGCCATATCAATATGATATCATATCGGTCCGTCTGGAAAATGATATATCGGGATATATCGCCAATATATCGACGGTATCAATGGAAATGTCGGAAATAGCTCATAAAATTATTTGTTGCCATTTTTCAGAAATTAAGATCATCCAAGACATTAAAACAATAAATAACTTACAAATACACACTCATATCACACATTCGGTCATTTATAGCCCATATATCGCGTACATCGGTCATATCGAACATATCATTGTTAATATTGATTCGTAACTTATAGATATTGGAAATGGATTCCATTCAAGTTCTTATAATATTAAATAACCTACAAATATACACTTAGATGACACATATAGATCATCTATGATCCTTATATCGCACATATCGGTCATATCGGGCACATAATGAATGGCATTGAGATGAGTCGATTGATTTGATTCAAAAAATGTACTTAATGGTTAATGAGACAATGTTTCTTTTGTATAAAGATTTATCTATTAATAAAAATAAATGAAAAATGTAAATTAATGCAATATTGTAAAAGAGATTATCTAGAACCAAGAGTTCCATGGAGGATCTGAATCGGTCCCCCTGCCCTGTTGTCTCTCAAGCGGATCGCAGACTCAATGAACTCGCGGTAGTTTTCTCATGTCATGTACAAATACATGGCCTTGTAATCCATGGCATACTACCTGCATTGATGGTCATCGATCCCATGAGTTTCCTGAGATGAGGATAAGCACCAATAGATCCGGTATCACGAGATGTACGACGAGGCTACGATGTACTGGCTTGAGATCCTTGGGATGACGATGACGGAGTAGGAGAAGATCTCTGTGGAGAAGGACCTAGAAGAGTAGGCACAGGCGCATACTCAGGGAAGAAATCAAAATTGTCACCACCAAAGAAGCTACCCTGGCTCAACTCGGGTTGACTACCAAGGTAGTTCTCACCGTTGTAATTGTATCCTCCATACCCACTGTAACCATATCCATATGATGGAGAAGTATACGCCTGAGGTGGAGGTCCAAGAAGAGGAACATATGCCTGAGGAGGAGGTCCGAGAAGAGTATGAAAATATTCATCCGCGACCACCCTTTGCTGACCCTGACCCTCCTGAATATGTCTCCCCATCACCTGATCCACCATGACCGCCAACAGCATCATCATCGTCATCATCACTTCCACTGGAATCGGATTTGGATTTCGAGCCAGCGGAGAGAATGTTGTCCACAATTGCATCAAGCTCCACCCCTCCAAGAGGGTCTGTGATTCGCCCGGATCTGGTCATGTAGTCACCAACATCTGCTTCCATTTGTTGGCTTATATTCCGATTCGGCCTGCCTCCCGGTTGATCAAGCAGTGGAGCACCGTTAGAATCCAACCACCTCTGTAGAACATCTTCATCGTGCATCTTGAAAATGTATGCAAGATCGATGGAGTCTATATAGTCCTCTTTGCCATGCCCCTCCCTTGCATGTTGCATCTTCAACCTCAATTTGTAGTGCACAAAGACAAGATCATGGAGCCTTTGTTCTCCCAACTTATTCTGTTTCTCGAATGGATCACGTTGAATGTGCTCTAGTTCCTCTCGCAGCCACCGACAGATGCGGTTTGGGGCAATACTTTCACTGCCACATTTCGTATGTTGGGAGCATCCATCACGTACAGTAACCATCATTTAGCTGCGGAAAATCAAAAAAGAGATAAACCAATCATAGTCAATTAGCTATACATCACTGTCAATGGACTTCTTTGTCTTAGTCCTTACCAGGAAGAGTACTGCCCCGTCCATTAACTGTGGTAATTCTGCCGAAAGAACTCAAGGCATCCCTAAAGTACTTGACCTGCACTGCACATTGTTTAAAGTCACAAAATGTTACTAATGTTCTTAGTGAATATTTTGTTACCCATTCATGCACGAATCAAAATTACATCATTCATGCACAAGGTTTGTGTCTTCTCATTCTTGACGAGCTTCTCCACCACAACTTGTACAGCTGTCAGAAGGTCATCATTTGTACCAAGACCATTATTATACTGGTGCTTGGGATTGAAGTAATAAGCTGGACACAAACATGGACAATTCTCAAATTTTAATCCATCCAAAGTGCTATAAAAAATGGAAAAAATATGTTTATTAGATAATACATACCAGCATTGTGAAGAGGATGTGAGAGCATCTTGGACCATCGTTCGTCTATGATGTCCAACCATGCTTTGAATCATCTCCCAACTGCTTCTCTAACCTTCTCTCTCATGCAGCGCATTGCCTCGTAGATCACTCCCATGGTGGGCTTCTTGTCGCTGTCTATGATCTGCAATGCAGAAACAACCAGATCCGTTATCTTCGTGACCCGAGTCATGTCATCCCAGAAGTGGATATCGTTGATGATTGATTCTACTTTTCATCCTCCATTGGTCCGAGCTTCAGGTACCTCGAACCATACACTTTGACAACATATGGTCTTCAACCCTATCTTGTGTTGTTTGAGGCTTTGCAACGCTATAAAATTGGTTGCAAAGCATGTGATGCCAGGCCTCACCAGCCCACCATTGCACATCAATCTCATCAAAGCCAGCACTTCGGAATGATTGTAAATGAAGGTGGTGATCGTTTGTGCTTGCTCCACCACCTTGGAGACGAGCTTCCTTTTGCTGAAGTCCTTTAGAATTAAATCTATAAAATGTGTAGCACACGGTGTCCAAAAAATGCCATAGTTGTTAGACTTCATTATTGTTTCACATGCTTTCTTGAAGTTGCTACCATTGTCCGTGACAATCTGGACAATGTTCTCTTTCCTGACATCCTTGATGACTTCATCAACTTCAGCAGGTACTTGTGGTCCTTCACGTGTTCAGATGCTTGACGGATTTTAAAAAAATGGTCATTCCATCACAGTAAACGAGGAAGTTGATGATCTGCTTCCTTGTGTAGCTCGTCCTGCCATCGCAGATCAATGTCACCCCGTACTCTGACCATCTCCTCCTCAGCTTGGAGATGTACTCATTCATCTCCCCCTTCTCCTGCCCAAGTTACTTGTTCATTATCTCCTTGGATGTAGGAGCCTTCACTCCCATTCTCGTTGCAGCGATTATCAATGGTGTGCTAAGATCTACTAGCGACGTGGGCTGGAATGCTTTCGAAAAAGAACTTGCTAATGGCATTGCCCACTCTTTCACGCGCATTGGTGAACATCCATTTCATCTTCTTCTACATCGAATCCTTGCTTGGCTTGTACTGCATGGACCCGCTCCTCATCAAGAAGGGTTCTAGTCCCTTCTCCTTTGTGTTTTTTGGAGGGTGGTGGTACTGATGCGCCTCTAGAACCACTTCCACTGCCACCAGCACCATGGAAGCTAACACGTACACTACTGAGTTCCCTCCTCTCAACTCACTCCTCATAGGCTCTTTTATGGCTCTCATGTATGTCCTCTCCACAACGGACTGAATGTCAACGGGATAGACAAAGTCGTCGTCGTCGTCTGAATCGGAGAGGACATTGAATTCCTTCTGGAACATGAATTCTTTGAACTGTTCATCCCTTCTGGACCTCTCCACATCCTTGTCCTTCCCCTCCAAGTTGGCCTTCACTAAATCCCTCACATCTCTTGGACAACGAGTGCACTTGACAACATTCTTGTTGTTGCCAACAAGGTGGTGCTTCAGTCTCGTAATCCCCCCTCTTCCCAATTGCTTCCCACAGAAGGTGCACAATGGTTTTGATTTGTTGCCATCTGGAGCGATGGCATACATCTAACTGATCTCTCCACTGTTCAACTGATGACTAGAACCATCAGATTCCGAACTGAGTCAGAGTGTGAACACATGATGTTGATTACTGAAGCTTGAAATCTGCAAAGAGATTACACAACAAACATTGGTGAGATATCACCATATGAGGAGAGAAGAATAATGAATTATTTACTAATTATTTTTTTATTTTAATTTTCAAATTTAATTAAATATTAATTTTTAGTTAACACAAATCACCATAGAATCTTGTTTTCTATGTCGAGAACATGAGATCCGACTTTATTCTTTCATAACTTAACTTACTTTCACAACATAACTCAAAAACCCCAAATTAGTTCCTCGGATATCTCACTAATAGATCTAATTTTTAATTCATGGCTTTTAATTAAATTTTAATTTTTAGTTAACGTAAATCACTATAGAATCTTGTTTTCTATGCCTAGAACATGAGATCTGACTTTATTCTTTCATAACTTAACTTAGTTTCACAACAATAGTCAAAATCCCAAATTAGTTCCCCAAATATCTCATTTGATCTAATTTTTAATTCATGGATTTAATTAAATATTAATTTTTAGTTAACATAAATCATCATAGAATCTTGTTTTCTATGTCTAGAACATGAGATCCAACTTTATTCCTTCATAAGTTAACTTCATTTCGCAAAATAACTCAAAACCCCCAATTAGTTCCCCAAATACCTCACTATATTATAGTTCTAATTTTTAATTCACAGATTTATTAATTAATAATATTTAATTAACATAATACACCGTAAATCCTGGTTTTCTATGTCTAAAACATGAGATCCAACTTTATTCTTCCATAAATTAACTCGATTTCATAACATAACACAAAAATCCCAAATTAGTTCCTCAAATATCTCACTAAATACTTCAAATCTTTCCGAAAAAAACAAGAATATATGTTGAAAAAAATGAAAATGATGTGTTATTCATAAGGCCCCAGGGCTCTCTTATATAGGAGAAAAGCTCTTGGATAAATAGCAGAAAAAGTACATGACGAAATAAAATAGTGAAAATAACACCAATATTGCATTAATCTCAACACTCCCTCTCAAGCTGGAGCATATATGTCTATCATGCTCAGATTGGAACAACATCTTTGGAAAGGGCCTCTAGTAAGTGCTTTGGTGAATATATCAGCAGTCTGATCTCCTGTAGAAACATGAGAGGTAGATATGAGACCCTTCTGAATCATGTCTCTGGTATAGTGGCAATCCACTTCTATATGCTTTGTGTGTTCATGGAATGCAGGATTATTTGCAATAAAAAATGATGCCTGATTATCACATAAAAGTTGCATAAGAAGAGGTACATCAACAGCAAGATCAGTCAGAACTGTCCTGACCCACATCATCCATGTACATACTTGAGCCATGGCTATGTACTCGAACTTTGCACTAGATCTAGCAACCACTGTTTGCTTCTTACTTTTCCATGACACAAGTGATTTGCCAACGAATATAGCAAACCCAGAAGTGGACTTCCTGTCCCTAGGGCATCCTGCATAATCTGCGTATGCACAAGTTGTAACGTCAAGAGACGCGCCTCTGTTGAATAAGAGACCAGTGCCTGGTGAAGACTTCAGATATCTCAAAATCATAAAAACAGCATCCAATGCACCTTCCTTGGCTGCTCCATGCACTGGCTCACATTGCTAATAGTAAAGCATATATCTGGCCCGGTGATGGTAGCATATAGGAGCTTCCCAACTAGCTCCATGTATCACCTCTTATCTATCTCCTCAGTATCCTCGTCCTATGATCTCATACTTGGATCCATAGGAGCAGTTGTAGGCTTGCACCTTGGCATACATGTCTCTAATAGAAGATCAGTAATAAACTTCCTTTGATTCATCACAAGACCCTGTTGGTTCATGGCGAACTCTAGTCCAAGGAAGTATCTGAGATTACCAAGATCCTTGGTCACAAATTACCGACCTAGGAACTCCTTGATTGTCAGAATGCCCTGTTCATCATCACCAATGACAATAATATCATCAACATAGACAAGAATTACAAATGTACCTCTATGTATCCCCTCAACAAAAAGTGAGTGATCCGCAGTGGACCGAGCAAAGCCCTGATGCTCTATCAACTCTGAAAGCTTCAGATACCAAGCTCTCGGACTCTACTTCAGGTCGTAAATCGCCCTACACACCTTCTGAGACTCCCCCTCAGCAAGAAACCCTGGTGGTTGTTGCATATAAACCTCCTCCTGTAAATCTCCATATAGAAACACATTCTTCGCATCAAGTTGGTAAAGAGGTCATTCTCGTGAAACAGCAACTGATAGGAGAATTCGCAATGTTGAGTGTCTGGCTACTGGAGAGAAGGTATCCTGATAATCCACCCCATATGTCTAGGTGAATCCATGTGCTACAAGCCTTGTCGTGTAGCAATCGGCACTACCATCTGCTATGTGCTTCACCGTAAAGATCCATTTGCACCCCACAACCGATGCACCTGGAGGAATAGAAACCACGCTCCAAGTACCTTGAGACTGCAAAGCGGCAATCTCCTCCTCCATGGCAAGTCTCCAACTGCTATCTTATATGGCCTCTTGATATGTGCGTGGAACAGTAACAGTTGAGAGGCCCATAATAAACCTCATGTACTCGTATGAGAGATGGTCCAAAGAAACATGTGTAGCCAAAGGATATTTGGAACAGTTGCGATGCGGCTTCCTCAAGGCAATAGGTATATCAAGGTCATCAGCCTCTTTGTTCTCCGGTACCAGCAACTCTTGTGTATCATCCTATGGATCAAGCATAGAACCAGTGCCATCAGTAGAAACAATGTTCACAACACATACCTGGGGCGTGCTGGATGATGGGGAAGGCACATGAATAGAGAGGCGAGTAGAAGACCTGCGAATGTAAAACCGAGGTAGGAACTGCGTCAAGGTAGATGGAGGTGGATGTGGTGGACGTGGTGGAAGTGGAGGTGACTGAGACTCAACATCAGGAGATGAATGAACAAAGATATCCTCATCAGAGTCAGTATTTAAAAATCAGTCACCAGTTGGAGAAACATACGTAATAGACTAAAAAAATGTGACATCAACACTAATATAGTATTTTCTCCCAACAATATCAAAACATATGTACCCTTTTGGGTACGAGAATAACCAACGAACACACATTTGACAGCTCTTGGAGAGAGCTTGTCACGACCTGGAGTAAAATTGTGTACAAAAGCTACATATCCAAATACCCTGGGAGTAAGGGAGACGCAATCAAGAAAGGAACTTTTCCTCCAATGATAGTAGATGGCATGTGGTTCACTAAGTAACAGGCAGTGAGAACCGCATCACCCCAAAACGAATGAGGAGCTCGACTCTGAATCAAGAGAGTCCTCGTGACATCCAAAAGAGATGACGGTGTTTGCGTTTAGCAACACCAATCTGTTGGGAAGTGTAAGCACACGAGGTCTGATGAATCACACCAATGGAACTGATAAAGGCAGACAGATGTAAAGTTAAGAATTCCAAGGCATTGTCAGTGCGATGAAATTTCACATTAGCAGAAAAAATATTCTTGATTTCAAGAAGAAAAAGATTTAATAATGGGACCAGCCACAAATTTATTCTTTAGCACAAAAACCCAAGATAATCTAGAGAAATCATCCACAGCAACCATATAGAACCGATGTCCCTGGTGATCTGGAACACGACTAGGATCCCATATGTCAAAATGAAGAAACTCAAACAGATGACTATTGCGCCGACTCTGACGACTCGAAAAAGAGGAACGATAATGCTTCCCAAGCTAACACGCCTCACATTCCAAGGTAGTAGAAGTAGAGATCTATAGGAGAACATGACACAGCTTTTGCAGAGAAAGATGCTCAAATCGAAGATGCCATATGAAAGGAGACACAGATCCAGAAGGAATAGTAGCAGCACCAGCATACGGAGGTTGAGCAAGTCTGTAAAGCCCTCTCTGTTCACGGCCACATCCAATCACCCTGCTCGTGAGTACATCCTGAAACACAAGAGATGATGGATCAAATATGGCATGGCAATGTAAATCTTTTGTAATATGGCTAATAGACAAAAGATTCATCTGAAATGGTGGAGCATGTAAAACATTCTGCAGACGCATCGAGGGAGCAAGAACAATCTCCCCCTGACCAATAATGGGTAGATGATCCCCGTTAGCAATCACAACTATTCTAACATGAGGAATAGACATGTAGAAAGTAAATTGTGCTCAATCTCCACACATATGATGAGATGCTCCAGAATCCATGATCCAATTGGACAAATCTGAATGGCTACTACTTGTAAGCGCGAAAGCAATACCTGATGAACTAGAAGAGGCTCTGGCAGCGTGTACGACATCTGAAGATCATGCAGTCGAAGTGGTAAGAGTAGTCATCATCTCTCTCAGCTTGGAAACAATATTATCAAATCGTGGATCATGAGCAGGAGCAGAAGTGGGCTCAATCTGCTCAGCTACACGAGCAGACGCAGGATAGCCATGCTTCTGATAGCATATCTCCTCAGAATGTCATGGAGAGTGGCAATGTGAACAAGGGACACGCTGATGTCCACCTCGACACGTGGTCCTCGGCTCGAAACTGTGAAGTACCCCCTCTGTCACGAGGAGCTACCATGACAGAAGGAGTTGGAGCCACAGAAGTAGATGAAGTGGTAATTCTGCTCAGCCGCTTGTAAACCTCCTCCATGGGAGGTATCGTCTCTCCAGTAAGTAGTTGAGTACGTGTTGCATCGTACTCAAAGCCGAGAGATGACATAAATACTCCTGTCATAGTAGCATTCCTATATGCTTGTTGTTGCTCAGTGCTAGTAGTAAAAGGTATGAAGCTGTGCAGACGCTCAAACATGCCTTTAAAATGCGAAAAGTGTGCATGAAGAGGTCGACCATCCTGCTTGGTCGAAAAAATATCAAACTGCAACTGTAGGATTTTGCTCTCATTCTTTGCCCGCCCATATGTGGCTGCTAGAATGTCCCACATAGCCTCTGGGGGGTCGATTGACAATATCATTAGCAATCTCCGTGTTGAACGTCCTGGAGAGCCAAATGCGAGCATAGGCATCATCTTACTTCCAAGAAGTATTAGCCACAGTCTTGTCCTCTGTCTCTGGATCCGTCAGAATGTGCTCCTTATTATGGCATTGCATCAAGGTGTGAAACTGCATGGACCACAACTCGTAGTTGGTCCCATCCATCTTCACGATGGGAGCCGGGTCCTTGAAGGCACTGGACGAAAAAACATCACCCTTGATTTCTGACATGTTGGCAAGAACGTCGATATCTGGGACAAAACTGAGGAGTAGACTATTATGAATGAGTCTACACAATCACATATAGAGGTTTGGTTATATCGGTAGACTCATACAACCAACCCCATCTCTCATTTTTGAAGGCTAGGGTCTCCAAGGGCAGCGGTGCGCGTTGATGCTCGCAGATGTCCGAGAAATGCTCGTAGGGACACGCAGATGCATGCAAGATGCACACAAGGTGCATGCACGTTGCACACAGTTGCACTAGCACAGATGCGTGCAGGGCACTGGGTGCTGTTGCGCGAGCACAGGGTGTAAATGCGCAGAACGTAGTGCGTGTGCGCAAGGCGCATATGCGTACAGGGAGTGCGGGCGTGGTACCAAGGGCTCGTGGGCTTCCGTACGTGAGCGCAGGGCGCGAGGGCTTGGCGCAGGGCGGGATGCACACAGGGCCGCACAGGACGTGATGCATGCAGGACGCAGGGCTTGGTGCAAGGCATGATGCGTGCAGGGGACAATCCGCGTAGGGTAGGGTTAGGGTGGGATGATACAGGAACCCCAGTCTAGGACCATTGCTCCGATACCATGTTGGAAAAAACTGAAAATGACTTGTTATTCATAAGACCCCAGGGCTCTCTTATATAAGAGAAAAGCTCTTAGGTAAATAGCAGGAAAAGAACATGAAGAATAAAATAGTAAAAATAACACCAACGTTACATAATAATCTCAACAATATGCATTAGCAAACAACTACGAACAAAAGCCCTAACAAATTTCATAATTTCTACTAAAAATTCAGACTAAATCTAGATGTTACTTAACTCAAGGAAGTTAACCATGAGCTTAAGAGAAGAGGTTTGATGAAGAATGAGGTGAAATGGCAATCTGGAGCGATATGCACCGATAGGGGCTTGATATCTGTGCATCTACATGCTGGAAGATTCCTTTTGTCGGTGATATATCATCGACATGTGATATATCGCCGATATATCAGTGATATTTCGACGAAATCCGGTAAATAGATATATGGGTCAATATTGATATGTTGTAGCCACCGATACCGATATATCGCCGATATATCGTGATATTATCTTCTATTCATATGTCTGAGTAAAACTCTGTGCAACCAATCTAGCCTTGTAACGATAAATGCTTCCATCTGCATTGTGTTTCACTGCAAACACCCACTTGCAACTGACAATAGAAGCCCCAGTGGGAGCGGGGACTAGGCTCCAAGTACCACATGACTGTAGGGTAGCCATCTCCTCTTCCATAGCTAGACGTCACTGATTGTCTTTTAATGCATCCTGATAAGACCGTGGTATAGCCACGGCAGATAGTGCAGCAACAAATTTCTTGAAATCTCTTGTTAAGTGATCAAAGGAAACCTGGGAAGCAAGTCGATATGAGGCACAGGTACGCTTCTGCTTTTTAATGGCGATTGGAACATCCAGGTCAATGGGTATCTCCTCAAATTGTGTACTAGTCTCCTGCAAAGGATCCTGCTCAGAAACATCTCCAAAACCATCGTTAGAAACCTTGTAGTCAGTACATACATGAGGCGTACTGGATGACGAGCGTAGACCATGAGCAGATGATGATTGGCATGTTTAGAACTGTAGGAATGGTGGAAAAACATGCACCTGTAGTGGTATAAGAGAAAGTGATATAGGTGGAGGAGGTGGTGGTGGTTGTATTGGAACAACCGGCACAGACTGAACTGGTGGTGTACGCATAAGAGGAGATAGCATGTAAACCTCAATATCCGAAACCGATGAAGTCAACCTATCACCTGTAGGAGAAATATACACAATCGACTTAAGAATGTAACATCAGCATATATTTCCTGCTCAATGGATCATGGCAACGATATCCCTTCTGTGTCCTGGAGTACCCAACAAACACACATTTGACAGCTCAAGGAGAAAGCTTGTCTAGACTTGGAGACAACCGGTGGATAAAAGCGATCGAACCAAACATATGAGGAGTAAGAGAGAACAATTCCTTCACTGGAAATGCCAGAGAGAAAGGAATTTTCTCTCCTAGAACAGAGGATGGCGTGTGATTCACGAGATAACATGCCGTAAGAACTGCATCACCCCAGAATGAATGTGGAGCACGACTCTAAATGAGAAGAGTACAGGTGGCATCGAGTAAGTGGTGATGTTTTCTCTCAGCAACACCATTCTGTTGAGAAGTACATGCACACGATGTTTGATGAATGATACCACGAGATGAAAAGAATTTTGAGAGAGAATGCGTATAGAATTCCAAAGCATTAACAGTTCTCACAAATTTCACAGACAAAGAGAAAATATTTTGTACTTCATTAATAAAAGTTTTGATGATATCTACTACAGATTTATTCTTCAAAATAAACACTCATGACAAACGAGAGAAATTATCAACTACGACAAGATAAAACATGTGCCCCTGGTGATCAGGAATGCGACTTGGACCCAAATATCAATATGAAATAACTCAAAAAGGGAGCAACTGCTCCAACTCTTATGACTAGGAAAAACAGATCCATGATGCTTTCCCAACTGACAAGCCTCGCACTTGAAGGAAGAGCGAGGGGAGATATGAGGCAAGACATGGCATATCTTCTGGAGAGGGAGATTACCAAAGCACATGTTCCATGTGAAAAGAGAGACTGATCTAGAAGACTGAGAAGATAAGCCAGCATAGGGGGTTCGGATCGGTCGATAGAGGCCAGGCTGCTCACGGCTACAGCCAATCACCCTGGCCGTAAGTATGTCCTGGAAAACAAGAGACGAAGGATCAAAAATATCCCGACAATGTAAATCCTTTGTAATCTGACTGATAGATAATAAATTCAAAGAAAAATCAAGTGTACGTAACACATTCTGCAAACACATTGATGGTATCAGACTAATCTCTCCCTATCCTGTAACCGGGGAAAGAGTCTCATCTGCTATGACAATAGTTCTCCCTGGAGGTACCTGTCTGTAAGCTGCAAGTCCATCTCTATCGCTACATATGTGATGTGTCGCTCCAGAATCCATAATCCATTCTTTAATATCAGAACCATGACAAGTAGTAAGAGCATAGGTACCTGAGGTACAGGAGGAGGCAGAGGCTGAAACATCTGAGTGGCATCCTGGAGTTGGCGAAGAGTCAAGGGAACTCCCTGAAGGCATAATGTCCCTTGGTCGAGCAACGAGGTCACATACCTTTGATCCGAAGAAGCAGCAGCACGAGAATCTGCTTGCTCCGCTACACGAGCTAAAGTAGGAAAACCATACTTGGAGTAGCATGTATCCTTTATGTGGCCAGGACGATGACAATAATGCATGATTGGAGAACATGGCCTCCTCTACCACGAGGTCCACGTTCACGGAAATGAGAAGAGCCCCATCTAACGCGGAAGGTTGTCACCGCAGAAGAAGTCTGACTCAAGATAGTAGATGGGACAGTGATCCTACTGAGTCATCTGAGAGCCTCCTCCATAGGAGGAATAGTAGCATCTACTAGGATCTGTGAACGAGTTATCTCATATTTAGCGTCTAGCGCCGCAAGGAAGACACCAACCATAGTAGCATTCCTATATGTCTTGTGTTGCTCAGGAGTAGATGTGAGGGGCATGAAACTGTGCAGCTTCTCAAACATCCCACACAGGGACGTGTACAGTTGGAATGGTCGTCCATTCTCCTTGATGATGAAGATATCATGTTGTAACTGTAGTATCTTGGTCTCATTCCTCGCTTGGGAATAAGTTGCGGCGAGGATATCCCATATTGCCTTGCTGTTGGGCTGATGTAACACATCATTGGCAATCTCAATCACCAAGGTACCAGACAACCAGACCTTGGCATATGCATCATCGACCTCCCATGAGGCATTGATTCATGTTTTCTCAGCCAGCTCCTCGGTAAGAATATGTTTCTTACCCGTGGATTTCATGAGGCTCATGAACTGCATGACCTAGAACTCGTAGTTCGTCCTGTCCATCTTGATAATCGGTGTTGGGCCTCTGAAAGCGCCAGTGGCGGGAACATCGACCTTTCTCTCCGACATAATGTTGGTTAAAGAAAACTAGGGTTTTGTAGACCAAAAGAGAATTTGTCTACACAAACATATAGGGATTTGATCGCATGTGTAGACTCAAGCAATCAAATCCATCACCACAATCGACTCTCTACGCAAGGAAACAATAGAGGAGAGCCACAATGGGATCCGCGATCGAGAGGAGAGTTGCGCAAGCCACCATCAAGAGGAGGGGGGTTGCATCGAGTGGGTTGCCGCTGCCGAGAGGGGTAGGGGCTGCCGTCGAGAGGGGGGCTGCCATCGAGAAAGGGGGTGCTGTCAAGAGGGGTGGGGGTTGCTGTCGAGGGGGTCGTTGCCGCCGACGACGGGAGGTGGGCTTGATGGAAGGGGGATAGGGTTAGGGTTAGGGTACAAGAGCTCCAGCCTAGGACCACCGCTCTGATACCTTGATGAGAAAAATGAAAGAGTTGTTTATTCATGTGAACCCTAGGCTCTTTTATATAGAGGAGGGACCTATAGGTAAATTATATAGGTAAATTACATAAGACAGACACAAGAAAAGATAAATAAAGAAACAGTACTTAAGACAAAAAAATATCTCTACATCCATGAATGTCATTACTTTAGCACAAAGCTTAATAAGACAATGTCCCTTCTCCACGTTCTTTCTTGAAAGACAATGCCCACCCCCCACTCCCACCCCCGCCAAAAAAAACACCACCAGAACAACTTACTCCCCCTACATTCTTGATCTCCTCTCCCTCTAACGTGCAAGTTAGCAGCATTAAGCTCCACAGAAGCCGTAACTCGGAGCCCCTGCCATGAAGAACGTATACGCCATCAAAAAAGAACGCATGGTGCATATTTCCTCACAGGACTATACACGGTGATCATGCACCTCGCCAACAATGTCAATCTGACTTGTAATATGAGAAAAACTTGAAAGGTGTGTTTAATCCCATAAACTATTCGGTTGTATCCATCTCGGAAGATCTACCTAACGATAACGGATTGTGTGAACTAGTGCAGAACTTGAGCAATGAAGGGAAGGAGGTCATGGTTCTCGTCTATAGGTATAACATGGCCATGGCCATTAACACTTCACCAACTAAGACTCTATCAACTATATCATCTTTTGACAACTTAAGCTTTTTACTTCCCAATGGCTCTTTTGGCAATCTAATTTTCTAGTGTGTTCTTACTAGTCCTCGATAGTTCCACTCCCATTGGCAATCTAGAGGCATAAAACGGCGTCATTTTCTCTCCATGTGATTCCGCAGCTATTGCCTTTTTTCATGCATCCCCTTTATGTATCAGCATTGTTAGTCTATAGCTAGCAAAGATGGGGAAGTCATATCCTCGTGATATCCTTCTTATGCAAATGGAGAGTAAACAATATGCTTAACGGATTTGTGGTGCAAGTGCATGCACAATGGAGCTGTTTGCCTCTATTTAGCCACTTCCCCATATTCTATGCCCATCATGCTCGTGCGTGCTCATTAAAAGGGATTTTTATATTCATAACCATGTAGGGTTTCAATATTACGTTTAACCTTCCATAATCGTGAATTACACCCAGAACCTCGAATAGTTGTTAACCATTATATGACATAACACTACGGTAACTTCCATCCATTTTTTCTGTTATCTTTGAAAGAATACATCAAATTTTGACCATTTTGTCCCTTGAACTCAATCACATTTGCAAAAAGAGTCACGCCTCTAATCCGGGACATATTCCACTCATTCCTTCGATGTGCATGCCTCGAACCCTCCATAATCGCGAAAGAATGGCATCCTTACATTCTTACTTTCACTCAAGGCCCTAAATGTCGGTTTCGGTCATCATTTCTGTGACCAACAAAATAGATATCGAATGCATTCGAATGCGCGTCATTACCAAGGCGTTTGATATTTACAACATCGACATGGGTCTCCTAGAACTAGCAATCGGCCCACATCCTTCCAACATCATGGAGAAGCTGGAGGACTTCATGTCGGGTTACTTCTGTCATTGTTCTTTGTGGTGGTAGGGATCGTGTTTGACAAGAGGAGGAAAGGAGGTAGGAGGCCATAGAGAGAGCGGCTCCACCCGAAGGTAGAGCTGTTGTTGGCAGCACGGTGTCGGAGGAGGAGAGGCATAGTAAGTAGGAGGCAAAGGGAGGGTCTTTGTCCGAAGGCGGAGTTGTTGTTGGTAGCATGGTGTTGGAGGAGGGGAAGCAGAGGGAGGGGGCGGCAGGGGGGCTCCGTGTGAAGCCGATGTTAGTGGAGTGCCAGTGGAGTTGTGTATGAGAAGGGAAGTTGAGGGAGGAGGAAGGGTTTCGGGTTTCAGTATTAAAAAATAAAATAAAATAAAAAGACAAACATCCACCATTAGATTGAGTTTTGTTAGATTAACTCTAGGGTTCGGTTAGGTCGGTGGACGAACTTAACGAAGGGGCATGTATGCAAGACGGAGCAACTATTCAGGGTTCTATTTGTAACTCATGATTATGAAGGATTATGCGAGTAATATTAAATCTATACGGAGTTATGGACGTAACAACCCCTAATTAAAAATATATATGTGGACAATGATGGAACATCCTAGGAAACCAACTCCTACACTTTGGCAATTCGCCCAGCATGACATGTTACAATGATTTCTTTTTGAAATCATGACAAACAAGCCAATAGATTAAGTTCAACTACTATAGTAGCATGAGATGGGAGCACATGGATATGTGATGCAGTCTCTCAACCATGACAAGGACTACGGAAAGAACACCGCTAAAGATGTACATGAACATGTGTCATTATCATTGAGCATAACTTCTTGAAATGTGCTACTTTCCACCTACTAGTTAACCAATTAAGCACGGACATATGGTTAGTGACATGGACGAGAGTAGATGGCAAGACTGAGAGCGAATAAAAACAAAAGATGGAAAATGGTGTGCAAATGAAAAGATCCTACGAAGGGCACAACCATGAGGGACCTTTTCTTTAAAAAAACATGATGGAGCTATCATGAGGTTCTCGGCCCACTCTTCGTTGGAAGGACAATGGCGAGAATCGGGTTGACGGTGGCATTCTCATGTGGATGAAGGGAGAATACTTGCGATACCGTGTAATGAACACATCGCATGAGAGTGTCGAGATCCAATTTGTTTTAAATGCATTAAAGTGGGGCATAGGTAGTGGCGGTGCCCTACAAGGCTTGCTTGGGAGCTTCAAAGGCCTAGCATGGTTGTGAATAGAGATGTGTTAGCCTTAATTCTTATTGGTGATAACGATTTGATCCTGTTAGAGTAAATGATACTCTGATGTGTTATTCCATAGAGCCCTCAGGTCTCTTATATAGAGAGAAAACCCTTGGGTAAATTACATAGACGTATGTTATATAAATAGGAAATACAGAACAGTACATCATAACATAATATAAACCTCTACACTCACCCTCAAGATGGAGCATAGATATCTATCATGCTCAGCTTGGAAGAACATCTCTGGAAAGGTCCTCTGAGCAATACCTTGGTGAATATATCAGCAGTCTGGTCCTCTGAACTGACATGAGAATTAGAAATGAAGCCCTTCTGAATCATGTCTCTAGTATAATGACAATCCACCTCGATGTGCTTTGTCCTCTCATGGAAGGCCGGATTATTGGCAATAAACAATGCTGCCTGATTGTCACAGTGGAGATTCATAGGCAAGGAGACATCTACATTCAAATCTTCTAAGACTGCTCTAACCCACATCATCTCTGTGCTTGCTTGTGCCATGGCTCTGTACTCGGATTCAGCACTGGATCTCGCCACAACAGTCTGTTTCTTGCTTTTCCAAGAAACTAAAGAGCTTCCTATGAAGATGGCAAATCCAGAAGTGAATTTACGATCTCTTGGACATCCTGCATAGTCTGCATCTGCACAAGCTGAAATAGACAGATCTGTATCTTTCCTGAATAGCAACCCTGTGCCTGGGGAGGACTTCAGATATCTCAATATCATATACAAGGCATCCATATGAACTTGCCTAGGCTGCTCCATAAATTGACTCACCCGGTTTACTGCAAATGCAATATCCGGTCGAGTTATAGTAATGTATAAGAGCTTACCCACCATCTCTCTGTACCTTCTTTTGTCCACCTCTTAGGTATCATCATCGTACAGCTTCATGCTTGGGTCCATAGGTGTGCTTGACGGTCTGCATCCAGTCATTCCTGTTTCAACTAGCAAGTCTGTGACATATTTTCTTTGAGTCATTACCATCCCTTGTGCATTTCTTGCAAACTCTATCCCCAGAAAATATCGTATCGTGCCCAGATCCTTCGTAATAAACTGGTTTCCCAACAGGGATTTGGTTATCTCAATTCCCTGAGCATCATCTCCTGTAACCAAGATGTCATCAACATATATCATGACAACAACTGTACCTCTAGGGGTCTTCTGGATGAACAGTGAATGGTCCGCATTTGATCTCCTGAACCCCTGTCGTTCAATTAGCTGGGAAAGCTTCTGGAACCAGGCTCGAGGACTCTGCTTCAGGCCATAGATAGCCTTATGAAGTCTGCACACCATCTGAGTCTCCCCCTCAGCAGCAAACCCTGGTGGCTGCTGCATGTAGACTTCCTCCTGTAGGTCACCATACAAGAAAGCATTCTTGACATCAAGCTGAAAAATGGTTCAGTTTCGTACCACAGCAACAGATAGTAGGATACGAAGAGTAGAGTGTCGAGCCACCGATGAAAAAGTATCCAAATAATCTACCCCATAAGTTTGAGTAAATCCACGTGCAACAAGTCTGGCCTTGTATCTGTCGAGACGTCCATCTGCATGATATTTCACCGTAAACACCCACTTGCAGCTCACCACGGATGCACCTGGAGGAATGGGTACTAGAGACCAAGTCCCTCGAGACTGTAAGGCACGCATCTCCTCTTCCATAGCTAGTCGCCAGCAATCAATCTTCATGGCTTCTTGATAGGTCCTTGGAATCTCAACGGATGATATAGCAGCTGCAAATTTCTGGAAATCCCCATTGAGACGATGAGATGAGACCTGGGAGGCAAGAGGATATGAGGCACATTTTCTTCTCTGCTTTCTTTGAGCAATAGGCCGATCAAGATCATCTATCACTGTGGTGACTGGCGGATCCTCCTCCTGTAGTAAAGGCTCCTGCATCGGTGCATTATCTAACCCATCATTAGTGTTAACATCAGAACATACCTGAGGCGTGCTGGATGGTTGGCATGTAGATTGAGCAGGGCATGTCCGCCTTGTATAGAACTTAGGAAATGGTACAATTGGAGGTGGTGGTGGTGGTGGTGTAGTGGATTGACCCAGGCTTGGAGGTGGAGGGACATAGATATTAGAATCCGTGGGTGTAGAGGAGACCAATCTGTCACCTGCAGGGGAGAAGTACATGACTAGTTCGAAAAAGGTAACATCAGCACTCACATAGTACTTGTCATGAACGGGGTCATAGCAACGATATCCTTTCTGTGTCCTGGAGTAGCCCACAAAAACACACTTGATAGCCCTAGGAGAGAGCTTATCAAGCCCTGGAGATAACCTGTGGACAAATGCAACAGTGCCAAAGACCCGAGGTGTAAGTGTAAACAAGTCTTTGTCAGGAAAGAGAACAGAGATAGGAGACTTTTCCCCAAGAATAGTAGCAGGCATGCGGTTAACCAGATAGCATGCTGTAAGTATAGCATCTCCCCAAAAGGCTAATGGTGCACAGCTTTGAATAAGTAATGTGCGAGCAATATCAAGAAAGTGTCGATGCTTCCGTTCGGCAACACCATTTTGTTGAGATGTGTATGCACATGTGGTTTGGTGGATAATGCCTTTAGAAGAAAGAAAGTGAGCAAGGGAACGAGTGCAGAATTCCAAAGCATTGTCAGTACGCACATACATAACGGTAGATGAAAAAACATTTTGAACTTCATTGATAAGATTTTGAATAACACTTCCTGCTTCGGATTTATTTTTAAGAAGAAAGGTCCAGGACACTCTAGAAAAATCATCAACCACAACTAAATAGAACATGTGCCCCTGATGATCTGGGATACGACTGGGACCCCAAATATCTATGTGAAATAAGTCAAATGGGGAGCGACTGCTCCGACTCTGACGACTGGGGAAGCTGGACCGATGGTGCTTCCCTAACTGACATGCTTCACAACGAAATGACGAACTCGGAGAGATCTGAGGCAGGAGGTGACGCATTTTCTGTAGCGGCAGGTGACCAAACCGAAGATGCCAGGTATATGGAGATACGGAGCCCTGGGAAATGCAGTGAGACGCCAGCATAAGAATTCCGTACGAGACGATAGAGGCCATTGTGCTCAGAACCACAGCCAATCACCCTGCCCGTTAGTATGTCCTGAAAAATGACAAACGATGGATCAAAAATAGCACGACAGTGCAAATCTCGTGTAATCTGACTAATGGATAAGAGATTCATAGAGAATTCTGGTGCATGTAGAACATTCTGTAAGTGCATAGAGGGCAGCAAAGCCGTCTCCCCCTGACCGATGATAGGGGAATGAATGCCATCAGCAATGAGTACAGAGCGACCAAGCTGAACAGCTCTATAGGACTGCAGAATATCTCTCTCACGACAGAGATGATGGATGGCTCCCGAATCAACAATCCATCCTGTGAGATCATGGTTATGATATGAGACTGAAGGACTACCTGAGGCACTGGCTGAAGCAGATGTACTAGCTGACGCCGAAGCCGCAACATCAGAAGCGTCAGCACCCTCTGACGATGACTGTGGCATGATATCACGAAGCCGTGCCACTAGCTCCTCGAACCTGTGATCTGGAGTAGATGCTGGTGGACCCTGAACATGATCAGCGACACGTGCAGAAGGAGGGAAGCCATTCTTGGAATAGCATGTATCATCCGAATGATCAGTACGACGACAGAATGAGCACGTAGAGCGTACGCGACCTCCGCGGCCACGTCCACCACTTCCTCTGCCACGAAATGAGGACAAACTACCTCGTCCTCTGGAGACTGCCATTGCCGAGGGAGGTGGAGTCGCTGTATTCGATGGAACTGGTACACGATTGAGCCTCCTGTATACTTCTTCCATCGGTGGAATGGTGGCATCTGCAAGGATCTGAGAGCGTGCTGCCTCGTACTTAGGGTCAAGGGCAGCAAGTAATACGCCAACCATAGTGGCGTTGCGGAACGTCTTCTGTTGTTCCGGCGTGGCTGTGAGTGGGATGGTGCTATAGAGTTTCTCGAACATTCTACGAAGAGACGTGTACAGAGAATGAAGAGGCCTCCCATTTTGCTTCGTGGTAAAAATATCATGCTGCAACTGCAGCATCTTTGTCTCGTTTCGCACCTGAGAGTATGTCGTGGCCAGAATATCCCACATCGCCTTAGCGGTGGGCTGATGGAGGACATCATTTGCTATCTCCGTCGTGAGCGTTCCTGACAGCCAAACTTTTGCATACGCGTCATCAGCCTCCCAAGAGGCATATATTCCCGTCTTCTCCGGCGGTTCATGTTCGGTAAGAATATGCTTCTTACAACATGACTTCATAAGACTGAGGAACTGCATAGCCCACAGTTCGTAGTTCGTCCCGTCCATTTTGACGATTGGTGCCGAACCTTTAAAGGCACCTATGGCGGACATATCGACCTTTTGTTCTGATATACTGCCGAAGAAGAACAACTAGGGATGATAGACAAAGAAACCGGTGTCTACCAAGACCTTTGAGGATTCAAGTGCATATATAGACGTTATGCACTTGAACCCATCATCGACCCGAGCCCGACCGAAGGAGAGGCTGACGGCGGCGAGGCTGGGGAAGCCTCGGCGGAAGAGAGGCGGCGGGGCTGGAGGAGCCCGGCGACGGGGCTGGGGCTAAAGGGGCCCGGCGGCGGGGCTGGAGGGCCTGGCGGCGGGACCGGAGGGGTCTGGCGGCGGGGCTGGCTGGGGCCTGGCGGCGGGAGGGGCTGGCTGGGAGCGGCGAGGGGCCGGCTGGAGGCTGTTGGCGGCGGCGGGCGGCGCGGGGGGGGGGGGGGGGTGGAGAAAACCCTAGGTTAGGGTTTTGGCTCTGATACCATGTTAGAGTAAATGATACTCTGATGTGTTATTCCATAGAGCCCTCGGGTCTCTTATATAGAGAGAAAACCCTTGGGTAAATTACATAGGTGTACGTTATATAAATAGGAAATACAGAACAGTACATCATAACATAATATAAACCTCTACAGATCCCCATACGATTGTGGGATGCCATGAAATCTACAGGCAAGGTGATCGGCACCAAGTTCGCAGGGGACAACATTGGAATGGGTGGACAATCGATTTGTGCGAGAGGCTTGCTGGAGGAGAAGATGTCTAAATTATGGAGGTGCAATGAATCACTTGGGAGGAAGATGGTCTGGAGATGACTGGGGATCCAAGATGAAACATTGAATATATGCGACCTCGTGATTCTTCACCTCCTTAGAGTTCCTTTCACCTATCAAGAGAAGGTGTTAATTCAATGTCGGAGTCTTCGTTCGGGATATTTCTGATGGTCTTTCAAAAGGACAGCTTGTGAGCGTCTATGTTGAAGCCAAGGATTGCAAGGTTCCCCTACCATGCACCATCAAGCTCCAAGTGGGAAAATCGAGTTATGGATCATAGAAGATTAACCTGGATTTACGACAGCGATTGGCAGCTAGCTAGAGAAAGGGACTATTTTTGGTGCTACCGAAGACGTAAAGAGCTGAGTTTGTCAAGGCCCATAATGAAGGAAGTTGAAGCATCTAGGTTTCAAAGGGAAAAAGACTTGAGAAAAGGAGCATTGGGGCCTCCGGGACTCCCGCGATATTATCTTTGGAATTAGAACCTTTGACGCCATTGTTTAATGTGTACGAAGATCCAAAGATGTTGGTGACTTTTAGGGACGTGGTCATCCACAGGTTGGATCATCTAGGTAGGGTTCGCCACAACAACATCAGATTCATCATCGTTGCAGTGACTACGGGTGCATACAACGGCACTCCTAATGGAAAACCTCGTTGCCACCAACATCTCCAGTTGTTGCTAGTCAGCGCCTAGAGCAACCTCCAGCGGCAGCTACCACCTCATACGATCCCTCCAGCCACCGCGAGTGGACTCCACAATCATACGAGGGTCTCTAACCAAACCCTAACCTCTCCAAGATTCCTTCTCAGCGCCTATCTTGTGTTTGAGGACTGTGTGCAAACTAATTTTAGGTCTACAAGGGTAGTTTCAAACCTATAAATCGCCCTATTTTCCCTAGAGCATCTCTGGTGTTAATAGGAACAATTGTGCCTTGTGTATGCATACACAATCGGTTCTCCTTATGATTGTGTAGACATCTTTAGATTAGTCTACAACCCCAGTCATGTCCTTTCTTGGCTCCTTTATCATCATGTTAGAAAGCCATAGATGGATGTGACCAATTATGAGTTACGATCCATTCAGTTCATGAGTCTTATACAATGCAACAACACTGAGTCGGTCAACAAAGACTAGGGTGAATGCTTCGTGGAAGCAAAATTTCATTTATGTGTGTGTAGCTATTTGGTACTCTCACTACAAAGATAGCCAATGATAATTTGCATCAACCAAATGCCAAGGCAATGTAAGACATCCTAATCGTCGGCGTCACATAATCTCAAGCGAGGAATGAGACAAAAATCCTGCAGCTTCAGTATGACATTTTCACGGCCAAGCAGAGGGATCAACCTCTTCACACTTTCTACTCGTCGCTTTGGGGCATGTTTGAGAAGCTTTACAGCTTCATGCCTCTGATAGCTTTTCCAGAGAAGCAGATGGCGTACAATAATGCCACAATAATTTGAATATTTGTGGAGACACTTGATCATGAGTACAACGCTACATGCAGTCAGCTACTCACAAGCACATCTATACTTCCAATGGAGGAGACCTACAACAGACTCAACAGGATCACGGTCCCTCTTGCAGCCACTTCTCAATCCTCCACTACAATGGTTGCATCATGCAGCAGAGGAGGTACACCACAGTTAGGATGTGGTATTCGTGGTAGAGGAGGCGAACGCATACGTCAACCATGCACCTATTGTCATTAAGGAGACCTGTTATTATGAGCATGGTTACCCCACATCTTCCGGTATTGTCGAGCAGGATGAGCCTCCTGCCACTTCCGTTGATCAGAAGTTCGACGACCTTGCCTCCCGTCTGAGGGAGATTATGAATCATGCTACTGACTCTACTAGTGCTCCATCGGGCCCTTCTAATATTGTTGCTTCTGCCCCTACCGACACCTCAAGTATAGTGTATGCCCTTACTAGTTGTCACATGGAAACATTTCAGAGTGGATTATGGACTTCAGTGCATCTCGCCATCTCTGTGGAGACATAGCGCAGTTCACTTTCTATTGAACAAAAGTACATCCAGTCAGATCTGTGGTCATTGCAAATGGGACGCGTTCTCCTATTACAGGACAGGGGAGATTCGTTTGACACCATCTACGGGTATACAGAATGTGCTTCATGTACATGACTTCTATTTGAACTTGATATCTATTAGTCAGATTACCAAACATTTGCATTGCCATGCCACATTTAACCCATCTTCTCTTGTGTTTCTTGATATACTAACAAGCAGGGTGATTGGATGTAGCCGTGAGCAAGGGGGTCTCTACAAATTGATTTAGTCCCCTTATGATGGCACTTCTTTCATTGCCACTGGATCAATTCTCTTCATATATGTGACACCTTAGGTTCGGTCACCTTGCTCTGCAAAAGCTGTGAGAGTCATGCACATCTCATCTCAGTCTATTTTTCATTGTGAGGCTTGCCAGTTTGGGAAGCATCACCGCTCTAGTTTTCCTGATCATCAGAATCATATTAACAGTTCTTTATTTGATTAGTTCATTTTAATATTTGAGGGCCGAGTCATGTTCCTAACCGCCTGGGGCATAGATTCTATTAGTTGCTGTTAATGATTATTCTAGGGTTTCTTGGATTTTCCTGATGAAAAACAAGTCAGAAGTTGGGTTCATCATTCAAACTTTTATTAATGAAATAGAGAATATTTTTCTGTTATTGTTAAGTATGTCTGCTCTAACAATGCCTTGGAGTTTTGGACCATCCAACTCTCTCAGTTCTCCAGGTCCCTTGCCAGCATACAGGCATCATATGCTTACACTTCTCAGTACAACGATATTGTTGAACGTAAACACTGTGATCTTCTTGATCTTACCAAGACTCTCCTTATACAGATTCGTGTCCCCTAGTCTTTATGGGGTGATGCTTTCGTCATTGCTTGTTATTCGATCAACCGTATGACATCCTCCGTGTTAAGAGAAAAGGATCTTTTTTTAATTGTGTATCTGATAAAGTTGGTGTTGCTCCGATCGAGGTTAAGATGCGAGAAAACCGCTTAAGATGGTTTAGTCATTTGCAAAGAAGATCAGCTGATGCATCAGTTAGGAGATGCGAGTGTTGGGATGTTGAGCCGGCTAAGAGAGGGCGGAGACGGCCCAAGAAGTGTTGGAAAGAGACCATACGAAAGGATCTTTGTTTTGTGGATATTAGCCCGGGATTGACCCAAGATAGATCTGAATGGAGGCAAAGAATCCATGTAGCCGACCCTACTTAATTGTGGGAAAAGGCTTTGTTGTTGTTTCTGATAAAGAACTTTTCTCTATAATACCTCGTGTTTTTTGGCTCTATAGTTTTTGTTCGTCACCTGACTCCTGGTCGTGACAACTGACAAGCTCTCCCCTAGAGCGGTCAAGTGCATTCTTGTGGGCTATTCTCAGGCCCAGAAAGGATAACAGTGCGGTGATCCTGTCAGACTGAAATACAATGTTATTGCTAACGTGATTTTCTTTGAGTTTGTCATGTATTTTTCTCCTATTTGTGATGGGATGACCCTGTCTGAGTCTGGTGATGAGGTTTATGTTCCACCTCCTTTGCTACCATCACCGCCACCACCTCCAGTTGTGGTTCCCCCACCACCTCATATGGTTCCTTTACCACCTCATGTCGTTATTCCTAACCATATGGCTCCTCATTACTTCCTCCAGCAGCTAAGACTTTGCATAGATACTACATTCGCAATCTGCATACTATATCCGCTGCTCTTGTGCCTTCCTCATCATCCAGCACACCCCTGGTAAATTCTGCGCACTTGATTTCAATTGATGACACTAGTGACTTGTTTGTATAGCAAGAGAATTTACAGTTTGAGCAGGTAGAACCCCAGGAGGCTACATTACAAGACACAAATCGTCCAGAGGATCATAATCAGCTCATTGCTCTACGAAAACGGAGGCAAGCATATGTTATGTATCATCTCGTTGTCCATGTTTCTTTGGGACGTCTCTCAGAAGATTTCATGAGGTTTATGGGGGGGACTATCATCCGTTGAGATCCATGTTTAATCGAACACTCAGAGGATTCTAACGCCTAGTCTTGGAGGACATGCGGTGCTCGACAAGTCAGGTCCGGCAATCGTTGTGTCGGCCTCTCTCACAGTACTCAGATCGTGAACAATCAACTAAGACAACAATAAACCTACAATAATGATAAATCAATGTAATTGTATGGGGCGAAATTTATTATACCCTGTAAATAAATATGTATAGTCAAGCAAGTGCAGGGGTCGAATCACTAAGAGCAAATACGTGAATAGGAGTATTTATTGACTACAAAAATAGACAACAAATATTTTATGTATTTTTCTACTTTTAAATTTTTGTGGGTTTTAATTATATTTAATTTTTATGTATTTTTTGTTTTATGTTTTTAATTTTATAATTTTTATTTTCTTTTTATAATATTTCTGATTTTTAATTCCTTTTTGTTTTAAAGCATATAATGCACATATATAGATATATATAGTAATACTGTGTATAATAGAATTAGTATATTTATTATATATAATAAAAAAATAAAATCAAGAAAAAACAATTAAGTATAGTCCTTTCTATTTTTTAACGTATTAAAATTATTTATAGGTATTTAATAATATTAATATGTATACGTATATAAGTAATAATATGTATATATAAAGTATATAAAGTATCCTAATTATATATACTTCAAAAATTATAAAATAAAATGTTTGTCTTTTTTATATTACTCTCTATTTTTTGTGATTTTTTGGTAATTTTTGCTAATTTTTAGGTATTTTAAAGTCTAAAATACTCCAAAACACGGACTTACTAAATAGGCCGAATTGTTTTGAGATTTAAAAATAGGAAATAATTTCAAATTTTCTTAAAACTATTGTTGATATGTACTATATAATATAAATAAAAACATAAAGAAAACTATTTTTTTGGCTTTTATATAATATTTTCTAATTTTTTAGGGTTAGGGGGTTTTTAAATTTTTAAGGTTTTCTTTTTATATTTTTTGTGATTTTTGGTCTGTATTTATATTATATAGTAACGTATAACCTATAATTTTCTGGAAATTTTTAAAGATGTTTTTCAAATTTTTTTATATTTTTATATTTAAACAGGGTCTAAATAGCTCCTAAATTAATTTTAATAAATGGTAAATGCAATGAAAATGCTAAAATAAAAATGTAGCGTGAACCATCATCAGATCAAGCACCTTCATCTATTTTTCCATAATATTTCAAGCACAGAAGCTATTTAATCAAAAATAAAATGCACAAATTAATTACAATGTGCTGGCCAGAGTATTTTTGCAAAAATAAAAAAGGTAGAGGGTCTCCGTGCAAATATACCATAGGTTTTGAACTGATATTACAAATTTAAAAACTCAAAAAGAAATAACAAAACCCACAAGGGTACGCCTGCAAAATGTCCAGCTCACGTGGAGGATCACGTGAGCTGAGCTGGCTCGGGCCTAAGTGCAATATAAAACAAGTTAAGGGGCCCACTTGCAAATTTTACAAAATTATTAAACCTACAAATATTATTTACAGACTACAAATGAAATAAAAGAGGCGGAGGGGTGTCGATGCAATTACCCCAAAAATGTGTGCACGATGGATGGCGATGCGCACTTCATTTAAGTGATCCAACGGTCAGGATTTATCGATGACGCTTCACCGATGGATGCATGATATTACATCAAGGCCTAGATCTGACAATGGAAGGGGCCTTTGATCTGATGGATGTCCTTAAAACTAGAGAGGGATGTGGATCCAATGGTCGCTGCTCTTCCCCAAGAACAGGGAAGAACAGCTCTGCAGGTGAACTTCGATCCGCGATTCCTCCCTCCTCCGAGCTTCTTTGGTGCTGCTCCGGTGTTCTACTCATGCCCGACGACTGTCCGTAGCTGTTGGTGGCATCAAAAAGGTCCATGACCTATTGATAGGGTCCTGGTAGGTCGGAGAAGCTCGAGGCTCTTGGGAACTTCGTCCTGGTGTGACTGACCTTCAGATGGGTCCTTCAAGACCTGTAAATGGCATAGGAAGAATGGTGGTGCAATGTGATGGGTCCTGGCTATTATTGGTAAGGATGGCGATCTGGTGAGGTGGAATGGTGTGCCCCGACAAAGGGTAGCGGAGGGAGTATGGATCCATTGATCTGGAAGCGATCAGGGTGGCTCCGGTGGTCATGCGGATGGAGAAAATGGAAGGGATTGAAATAGAGGTGGAATGGAGGCCAGAACAGGGGTAATTACACGGTGGAGAATGACGGCCGGAGCTCGAGAGCTCTGACGAACTAAATCTGATTTTTACATTACATCAATGATTAAAGCACTATATAAACGCTAGAAATAAAATCTACAACTAAAATCTACCTAAAATGAGTAAAAGAAGGATAGCTCGTACCTGAGGACAGGGAGCAGGAACCTCATCGGCAGAGCTCCGGCGTGGTGTGGATCTCTTCAAAACCACCCCTTCGTGCGTTGCAGACACAAAAGGAGCTCGTTGTCACCAAGCTCAACTTGCTTTCAAGGGAATTTGAGGGTTTAAGGAGGCCGAGAATGATTAAAAAGCAAAAATAGGCGAAGGGTTATTATTTATAAACATGCGTGAGGATGCCCAAAAGACTAGGGTTTTCACGTTGTACGAGGTGTGTAGAAGGAAGCTCATCATCACGCGGGATGGAGGAGTATATCGACAAGATTTTTCATGAAGTCAACTGTCTCGACAGTGTATCATGGAAGAGAATCGAGAAAGAGAGGGGTTTGGCCCTGACAGAGAGAAGACTTAGGAAGGACCGTGCAGTTGACCTGGAGCCAACGGAGGGTGCTCCCATTGGTCCACCTAGGACCGAGTAACGATAAAACAAAACAAAAGGATAAATAAATCAAAATAAAATAATAAATGAATCACTTAATTTATGGCTATAATATAAAAAAATTATTTATTATTTTATGTAGAATTTTATTATGATTTTTATTTATTTTTACAAGTTAATTTATTAGGTGTTCATTTTTAACCATAAATGAATCACTTAATTGATGGTTCATTTTTACATGTATAATTATAGGTATATTTACATATATATATGATGTATTTTATTTATTTGTATTTTAGATTTTATTATTTTATATACTTATTATATATATTTATAACTTGTTTAAATACATATATATATATATTGTATTTTTCTGAGTTTAATTATGTACTTAAATAATTAGGTCTATATATAATATAGGTACTTATAAGTATCTTTATTTATTTTAATGCATATTTCATGATTTTATTATGATTTGTTATGTACATGTATTTTAAATAATATTTACAAATTTATAAAAATATAAGAAAGTGAAAAATGTAAAGAATAAATATAATGAATATAATATACATATATGTTGCACAATGAGGGTCCAAAAGCCAGATTTTGCATCTTAATTCCAAATTGAATGAAACTACCGTCATTAAATAGGTAGCTTTATTTTGTTAACAATAAATATGAGTTTGGTGAATTTTGATTTTGTATGGAGAAGATACAGGTATGTAAAATTTCCTTTGCAGCTTTTTCTTCTGTGTACCTCAGGCACACTGTGCATTATTTCTGAATGAATTAAATGTTATATTTTTCTTTGTATTTTTATGTACAAGTTTCATGTTCAAAGTTTATTGATTTGAGGTATAACTAAAAAGAATAAAATGGGTCCCAAAATGTAATTATTTTGTTATAAAAATTAGGGTTTTCGTGTGGTTTTTGGCCCTTATCTCTCCCTACTTTATTCCTTATCGGCGGTCAATTCTTGACCTAGTCTCAGAGTTTAGGGTCATTCAATACTTTTAGTATTAATTTCTTGTTCTTTTCTTTCCTTTATTCTTTTATTTTGATGTTAAATATGGTCTTTTATACAGAATAAATGAAATAATAATTGAATGTTATTTTGCATAAATTAATGTAATTTACATGAATTTAGCTAGGGATTTAAGGCCAAAATGAAAGAATAAAGGTGATGAAATAGAGATTCATCAATCACACGTACATATCAGGAGGCTATGCGAGACAGCCATTAGTTTATGGTTATGCTGGAGGAGATGGATGCACTCCAGACACGTGGCACATGGAGTTTGGTTATGGCTCCAAAAGGGGCTTCTATGGCTAGTTGCAAATGTGTCGTTACATTGAAGTAAAGAGCAGAGAGCGGTGTTGATCGCTACAAGGCTAAGCTTGTGGTACGTGAGTTCACCCAGACATATGCGGTGAACTAGTGGGGCACTTTTTCCCAGTAGCTCGTCATTCTACACTCGGGATCCTCCTCTCCATTGCAGTGGTATACGACTGTCACTTTCATAGTTTAATGTCAACAATGCTTTCTTCTATGGAGACCTGCAAGAGGAGGTTTATGCCGAAGCCACCTAGGTTTGCTGCAGAGGGGGAGTGTCTGAAGATATGCAAACTTCATACGGTGATTTATGGCCTTAAGCAGAATCTTGTCACATGGTTCCAGAAGCTCTCGAACTTGATAGAGCAGCATAGCATCAGGAGATCAACTGCAAATTATTCGCTCTTTATACATATGAAATAAAGAGGTATTGTTGTCATTCCGATTTATGTTGATGATATTATTGTTACAGGAGATGACTTATATGGTATCAGTGAGGCTAAGGTGTTCCTTGGGCAGCAATTTGTCACCAAGGACCTTGGTGAACTCAATACGTCCTTAGGCTTATGTTTGTCGGGAACCAGCGAGGTCCGGTGATGACACATATAAATTATGTTACATATCTTTTCCTAGAGACAGGGTTGGCAAACTGCAGACCTGCCCCTAATCCCATGGACCTGAGCATGAAGCTCTACAACAATGATACAGATGAGGTGGATAAGAGGAGTTACATGGAGCTTGTTGGAAAGCTCCTCTATGTGACTAATAGCAGATTAGAAATCTCCTTTGCAATGAGCAAAGTTAGTCAATTTATGGAGCAGCCACGATAGACTCACATGGATGATTGTCACATAATTCTAAGGTATTTGAGTCTTCTCCAGGTACAAAGTTGTTTTTTAACAGAGGGACTTCTCTTATCATCACGACCTGTGCAGATGCTGAATACGTAGAATACCTTAAAAACAGGAAGTGTAGCTCCGGTTTTGCGGTTTCATAGGGAGATATTTGGTATCATGGAAAAACAAGAAGCATGATGTAGTTGCTAGACTTACTGCTAAGCCAAAATACGTTGTGGCACGGGGAAGCAACGAGATGATGCGGGCCAGATCCGTTATGACAAACTTAGTTTTTTATGTGCATCTTCCCATGCAGTTGCTTTGCGACAATCATGATGCTAATTTCATTGTCAACAATCTCGTTTTCCATGAAAGGACTGATCACATTGAGGTAGATTACCCTTACACATGAGATGTAATATAGAACTTTACCTCTACTTCCCACGTCAGCTCAGGGGAACAGACAACAAATGTGTTCACCAAGGCCTAGCCAAGAGGCCATTCTAGAGGTGTTATTCCAAGATGAGCATGATTAACATATATACTCCATCTCGAGAGAGAGTGTTGAGAGTTATTTTGTATTTGCTTATCTACTTCGTATGTGTTATGTAAGTTTTCCTCTAAAGTTTCTCCTCTATATAAAAGACGATATGACCCTCATAATAAACAAGCTATTATTTAATCTCCACGGTTTTAAAAATATTATACAATATTTTCATTATATTTTATAATTTTTGGGTGGAAATGAGAATTACACCTCGACCACATTGAGGCTTATGCCCCGCCTTGAAATCTAAAAACCATCACGTTCCACCTTTCATTTTTTTTAAACCTTAGATGCATCCAGCACCTCCATCAACATCTCACCTACTAAACTACTAAACAACTACGAACACATGGTCTACCCCTCCCCTATAGTGCGGGCAATCAGCATCCAACAGAGTGACAATAGTCATCTTCACCATCTCAGTTGGATATGGAAAACAAGATCTCACTACTTGAAGCTCGTCCCACAAATCAGTTGAAGCCTGGGTCCAAGACGGTCTAAAGACCCCAAGAAAATAAACTCATCAGCGTGTATCCACAGCAAAACTAAAATGAGCTTGCCCTGCACATCAATTGAAGCTGAGGCCCCATACGGTTCATAGACTGAAGACATCGAGAAAAGAAACTCATCGATGTCTCCACAGCAGAACTGAAATGACTCGGTAGCATTCGCTGAGTTCACCAGCTCCATCGTTTCGTCACTCCACCCAAGCACAATGCCCCTTGATTTTTCTACCAATGGCACTGCCTGAAATCAGTCAACTAACTCCTACAATCTCTCTCCACATAAAAATGTTCCAAGCCTCCAATTTTATCTTTTTTAAACACACCACATCTACCTTCCAACCCTTAAGAAACTCAAGCACAGATGACTTTTATCCCAAGCATGTTCATAATGGCTGGTGTGATGGCCTTAGAGATTATTGATGAGACGAGGCAAAGGAAGACCTGTTAGAAAATAGGAAGCGGAAGCGGAATCAGAAATAAAGATAAAGAACTTGAAGAACACAAGAAATTTAATGTGGAACCCTACTCCCTAAGGAGCGGGATGAAACCACGGTAGAAGCCCTCAAAGAGGCATATGCTTCATTGCTTTTTCTCAATGGATACAGGAGGTCTGGGGCCCCTTATATAGCCTCCACAGAGCCTCCAAGTCCCATCATTGGTAGATGTGGGACTAAACACTGTGATGGGTAAATGGATCCTTAACGTATCCATTTAGCTAGAGCATGCAATGCTCGGCTTGGACAAACAGAAAGAAACTCAATTCACAATACATGACACTACAGACAATATCAACTCAACGCGCACAACTGTCGGCTGTTGTCGAGGACGTTGCTTCTCATGACGTGCAAGTGAGGAGGACGAACGGGCTGGAGTGTGAGTCAACTGAATCTCCTCGTCGGAGAGCATGTGCACTGAACTGCGCCCGTCAAAGTCACTGCAACTGAAAATGAGTCTCCTCATTGGAGAGCATGTGCACTGAACTGCGCCCGTCAAAGTCACTGCAACTGGAAATGAGTCTCCTCATTGGAGTACTCTGGCCCACCACAACATGTGGACAACTGCTCCATCTCTGAAAAGGGCCGAACTGAAAAGGTCGTAGAAGTGTAATCCTCGTCGGAGTCCACGGTTGCTGGAGAATGAAGTCCGAAACATCTCCTCGTCGGAGAACTGGGTTTCTCCCATCTAGCTCAGAGAATGGTACTCTACTCTGGAGTCCCTATGGCTCACATGAAAACTCTGACGGAAAACACATAAAATGATGGAGACCACGAAACTGAAGACTGCACACTCGTGCGTGTCTGACACTGGAGACTCGGAATAAATCTGATGTCGAGTCTGAACTGTAGGGTCTGGAAATCGGATGGTCTGAACACTGGAGAATCTGAATATGGAACTTGACTTGTGACTCTACACAAACTCCCTCTTTCTCCCATACTGGTCGGAATGAGGACATCGACCACGTTGGGAGAAGATAAGATAGATGGGGGAAAACAAGATATGAAACTAATAAGCCGATCTTCATTTTTTCGGCTTTTCATTCTCACCTTTTTTGTTTGAAATCATCATTTTTTTAAAACACATTTTTAAGTCGTTTCAATTTTTTTCGGCTTTCCCTTTTTTTAAATACTTGCGTACGGCTTTTCAAATGTACGTGCTTTTTTTTCAATCATTTTTTTGTGAAACAACATACGGCCAACAGGCCCAAAGCTCTCTTACCCCCTCTTTTTTTTATCAAACATGCACGGCCCACTTAGGCTCTACAGTGTGTGTGTTTTTTAATAAAAAGGAGCTCGCTTGGGCTCAAAGGCAACAGACCCTTTCTTAGGGTTCCAAGGTCGGGATATGCTCCTCTCCGCCGCCGCTTGTGATGCAGCGGCTGAATGTCGCCGCCGCTCGTCATCTGCTCCCCGGTTGGATAGCGGCTAGGGCAGAGAGATGCGACGGGGTCGGAACGGCGGAGTCGCGAAGGAGAAGCGGCATCTCGCCTAGAGCGCCGCCAACATCGCGCGATATCGCCCGGGGCCACTAGAGGAGGCGTCGCCAAGTTGTTGGCACCGCCGCTGGAGACCAGAGAGAGAGAGCCGCGCAGGGCATCGTGCGGGCTTCAGGGCACCATCGAGCTTTGGGTTGCGAGGCGAAGGCGGGTGCACCGCCTTGGAACTGGGATTACGTAGGAGGGGATGCGGTTCCTAGAGAGCGTTGCCAGGGGTTGCTTCGCGCGCCATCGCCGCAACTGGGAAGTGTTGTTGGAGGGGCGATCTGGAGGGGGGTCCTCTTGATTTGGCAGCATAGGGGCTCCAGTGAGGAGCGTTGATGACCTCTCCTACTGTTGTACGGCGTTGCTGCTGCGAGATTCGAGGCCCTTGCAGCTCCTTTGTCGATGGAGAGAAGATGAACACCTGGTTAAGATCTTTGCGCGAGGTTCACAAGGGGAAGATCTGGAGATCAGGGGTTTCTGGACATCATATCTAAGGTTTCACAAATGAAACCCTATCATTGCTAGCAAAATGTCGACGATCTGGAACTAGAAAAAACAACGCTAGATCCGGAACTTTATGATTTGAATAATACTCCAACTTTAATCAAACAACCGAAAAACTGAATAATCGAATCTTGAAAAAAAATCTTCAAGAACAAATCCTCAAGAATCGAATCCGCTCTGATACCATGTTAGAAAATAAGAAGCGGAAGCGGAATCAGAAATAAAGATAAAGAACTTGAAGAACACAAGAAATTTAACGTGGAACCCTACTCCCTAAGGAGCGAGATGAAACCACGGGAGAAGCTCTCAAAGGGGCATATGCTTCATTGCTTTTTTTCAATGGATACAGGAGGTCTGGGGCTCCTTATATAGCCTCCATTGAGCCTCCAAGTCCCACCACTGGTAGATGTGGGACTAAACACTGTGATGGGGTAAATGGATCCTGGAGGTATCCATTTACTCATCTACAACTCATGAGCGCACAACCAAATACTCCAACAAGACCAAAAAAGTTCCTCTATAAAATTGACTTTTTTCCAATGCTTACAACTATGTTGACTGGAGATTTATCTAGGCAGCCCTTCATCGCACAAGCTTTCCTGGGGAGGGGATTGATTATATGAAGAGAAGCATTATAATTTTTTTCTTGTGATGAGTTAGCGAATAGCAAGCAAAAGAGGGTCTTCTTCCTGCTGCAGAGAGGGTTCAGCCATGGTAGCATGTTGGCACCATTGTTATTTTTTATTATTGTCGATGTTATAACGAGACTTGTCTCCAAAGCACATAAGAGTGACTTTCTAATTTGTTTTGTTGTTGGTGAGATTCATGTAACGATACTTCAATATACGGAGGTGAGATTCATATATATTCCTCAAAAGAGGGAGACGTGGGAACCGCCAAGCAGGTTACCATTGTACTTGAGTTGTTTAGGAGGATCTCTGGTATGCAGATCAACCTCTTAAAGTATGTATTTGTTTCTTGTTGAGATATTAGTTATCTTTTATATTGTTTATGTAATTTACGTTTTCGTTGTCTTCTTTATGCAATTTGCCCAAAAGGTTTCTCTTTTGTATAAGAGAACCCTAGGGCCTCTCCAATAATTCAATTCATTCTTTCACCTCCACATGGTATCAGAGCGACGGTCCTAAATCGGAGCCATGACCTAGACCCCTCACCCCACTACCAGTCCAACCTGTCGTTGCCATCGTCGAATCTCTCCTGCCGCAGCACGGCGTCACCGCATGTGGACCATGTTGTTTCGCCTCCGTGGCATTGTCATACTGCAGCAACGGCATCGCCGCCCCGCTGCACCGCTGCGGCCCCCTGTTGTGCCTCTACACTGCCCCGCTACACCGTCGTGGCCCCCCTGTTGCACTTTCGCAGCACTGTTGCACCGCTATAGCGGCCTTTCTTGTTGTCGCAGCAACCCATATCTCCATTGTGTACCGACCTGCAGTCAGATTTGATCCGAAAACGGTCTGATTTTGACCAGAAAATGAGTTTTTAGACCTATAAATCATGTTTTCCATTCCTAGCACACAACGAGGATTGATGATGGTAGTTGTATGAGTCTACACGTATAATCAACCATTTGTATGATCATGTAAACTCGCTCAGGTCGGACAACTTCCCCAGCCGAGTTCTGTTTTTTGTCGTTCTTCCATCGTGTCAGAGAACAAGGGAGACATGTTTTCTTCATATGATGCCTTCAAGGGCCCAGCTTCCATCGTATAGATGGATGGGACAAACTATGAGTTGTAGTCTATGCAGTTTCTTACCCTTACGCAATGCAACAATAAGGAGCACATTCTAAAGAAGCCAGAGCCGATGGATAAGAATGTAAACAAAGAGCCGATGGATAAGAATGCGGACAACGCTTTGTGGAAGCAAGACGACGCTTATGCACGTATATGGCTCTCTAGGACCCTCACCACAGAGATAGCCAATGACATCGTGAATAAGCCCACCGCCGAGGCGATGTGGGATATTTTGGCATCCACTTATGCCCAAGCGAAGAATGAGACCAAGATTCTTGAGCTTCCGTTTGACATTTATAGGGTCAAGCAGAATGGCTATCCACTCCACACGTTCTACTCCTCACTTCATGGCATGGTCGAGAAGCTTCACAGTTTCATGACTACTATGACATCCGCAGAGCAGCAGATGACATACAGGAACTCCACTGTTTGGAGTCTTTTTGGTTGCGGTCGGCTTGGACTATGATGCAGTACGAGCATAGCTCCTTACTGGGCAACCATACCTCCCATGGAGGAGGCCTACATCATCTCAGCATGCTTCTTATTCCTCCTACTGCCACCCTACAACCCACTTCAGCGATGGTCGCTTCTCACAGCAAAGGAGGGCCTACCCAGTTTAGAGGATGTAGCCCCGTGGCAGAGGCGGTGGATGCCAGTGTGGTCCTTACATCTACTGTCGTCGTCCAGGACACTCAGAGGATGCATGCTATCTGAAGCATGGCTACCCCGCATATGCTCGTGTGGTAGAACAGATCGAGCCTTCAGAGACTCCAGCTTCCCAGTTTGATCCATGCATGGATGACAATGTCTCTCGTATACGAGATATCATGACTCCGGTGGCCGGCACCACCACAACAGGATCCACAGATATTGCAGCTGCAGTCAGAGCTTCTTCGAGCTCCTCAGGTATCACTTACGCTTTTACTGATAGTAGCGATGTAGATACGACAGAGTGGATCATGGGCTCTGACGCATCCCACCATCTGTGTGGAGACAGAGCCCAGTTCACGTCCTACAGGACTATACCTCCTGGCAAATGGATTGTTATTGCTAATGGGGTCCACTTACCAATCACAAGATAGGGAGAGGTATATCTGACGTCATCCATGCGCCATCAGAATATTTTATATGCCCCTGATTTTCATATGAACCTACTTTCTATTAGTCAGATTACTAAGGATTTGTAAGGTCGTACCATTTTTTACCTTTCGTCTCTTGTGTTTCAGGACAGTGGAAAAATATGAAAGAATAGAAAGGCTTATCTTATTCAAGAGGTCTCGGGGTCATTATATAAGGCAAAAACCTAGAGTGCTCAAAGGAGAAAAATACATAAATACCCCTACGGGTTACAAGAATATACTTCTGCCACATAAAATATTCTCTATAGAATATTCTCTTAACAAATAGCCACAGAATATTCTCTATAGAATATTCTCTTAACAAATAGCCACATAGAATATTCTCTATAGAATATTCTCTTAACGAATATACTCTCGACACTCCCCCTCAAGTTGGAGCATATCCATCGATCATGCCCAACTTGGAAGCAATCCAGGAAAGACACTTCTTTGATAAGGCCTTTATAAATATGTCTGCAAGCTGAAGATCTGTCGAGATGTGTGGTGTAGCAATCTTGCCTCCTCGTACAGCATCACGAATGAAATGGCAGTCAATCTCGATGTGCTTGGTTCTCTCGTGGAATACAGGATTAGTGGCAATGTAGGTAGCAGATTTGTTATCACAGTATAGAGGAACAGGAGTGTGATATCAATGTTGAGTTCTAGCAGAAAAGTCAGTAGCCAAGTAATTTCGCATGTAGCTTGAGCCATTGCCTTGTATTCTGCCTCTGCACTGGAACGGGAGACTACAGTCTGCTTCTTGACAAGGTTTCCCCCTACCATCATAGCATAGCCCGTAGTGGAGCGACGGTCCTCATGCGAGCTTGCATAATCAGCATCAACATAGGCAACAATATCAGTGTATCCATTAGCCCCATAGAATAGGCCACGTCCGGGTGATTCTTTCAGATATCGAAGGAACATAAGAACATTTTCCCAATGGCTGTAACAGGGTTTCTCCATGTATTGGCTAGCTCTGCTCACAGCATAGGATATGTCTGGTCTAGTAACAATAAGATACAACAATTTTCCAACAAGGCTTCTGTATCGTGTAGTGTCTTCAAATAGAGGATCAACAAAGGTAAAGTGTTTCCTTGGTTCTGCAGGAATACCAGAGGGTTTGCATCCACGTAATCCAGTCTCAGTTAGTATATCAAGGCAGTACTTCCTTTGTGACATATGAAGTCACTTCTTGGTACGTAAGACTTCTATGCCTAGAAAATAGCAAAGTTGGCCCAGATCCTTTGTGACAAAAGTCTTTTGCAGAAAAGCCTTAGTCTCCAGCACCCCTTTATCAACGTCACCTGTAACAACCATATCACTTACATATACAGCAAGTATAACAGTACCAGACAATCATTTTTGGATGAAAACAGAGTAGTCAGATGTAGTTCTCTGGAACCCTAGAGTGTCAATTTCTGTACTTAGTCTGTCAAACCACGCCCTTGGGATTTGTTTCAGGCCATAGATTGCTTTGCGAAGTCGGCACACATACTCCCCCTCGACTTCGTACCCTAGAGGTTGCATCATGTAAACCTCCTCCTATAGATCTCCATATAGAAAATGCATTCTTGACATCCAGTTGAAAAATATTCCAGCCCCCTGTTTACTGCCACTGAGAGGATGGTCCGTATGGAACCCATTCGTGCAACAGGTGAGAAGGTCTCGAAGTAGTCAACTTCATATGTTTGTGTAAAGCCTTTACCCACAAGTCTTGCCTTCAATCTGTCAATGGAGCCATCTGGAGACTGTTTTGCAGTAAATACCCATCGGCAGGCAACATGTTTTGTTCCATGGGGACACTGCACAAGATCTCATGTCCTTCGGGAATTAAGAGCGTCGATTTCTTCATTCATTGCTTTTCTCCATCCAGAATCCTTCAGTGCACTATTATGATCTCTTGGAACCGAAATTGTCATAAGAGCATCTGCATATCTTTTGTCAAAGGATGATAATCTATTATTGGACGTGAAATGAGATATTGGATAAAGTGTACATTGCCTCTTGGTGTTGCGTAGAGCGATGGGAAGCTCTTGAGGATCATCCAGGACAGAGTTGGTGGGAGCACTTGAAGTTGTCGTATTCTCCTGCAACAAAGGTACAGGTACAGGAACAGGGACAAGACCAGAGATATGTTTTCTTTTATACACAATAGTAGAGCACGAAGGTCTAATGGTATATCTGACACGTCTTGAGTAAAGAAGGAAGTTTGTTCGAAGAATGTGACATCGGCGGATATGTAATACCGATGGACAGAAGGATCATAGCATTTGTACCCTTTTGAGTCTGAGAGTAGCCAGGAAAACACATTTAATCGCACGAGGAGATAATTTATCGGGAGTATGAAAATTGTGAACAAATGTTGTGCATCCAAAAATCCGTAGAGGCAAAGGGAATGGTATGTCATTTGGGTATAGTAAGCCAAAAGGAGTAGAGCCGTTAAGTGATGCTGAGAAGACTCTGTTTTAAGGTGGACAGCAGTAAGTATAGCATCTCCCTAATAATTCTTGGCAACCTTCATTTGGGTAAAAAGAGAGCAGGCAATATCAAGAAGATGTCTTAGTTTTCTCTCTGCTACTCCATTCTGTTGAGAGGTATATGGGCAAGTTTTTTGATGGATGGCATCCCTGGGAGGCAAAAAAGGACGTCGGATCTTTGTTTGTAAAATCCAAGGCATTATCAGAATGGAAATGTTAGTAGAGAAGATATTTTGACATAATGAAGAAATTCTTGACAATGTATATATATTTCTGATCGTTCCTTCAGTAAGAAAACCCAAGATAATCGACTGTAGTCATCCACAAAGACAGCAAAGTACCTATGACCACTTAGTGTTCGGACAGGACGGGGTCTCCAGATATTACAATGAATAAGAGAAAAAGGAGAACTACGACAAGGCTCAGTCCGTGTAGGAAAGGAGGCTCGATGATGCTTCCCGAGCTGACACGCCTCACACTCAAAGGGTTTGAGAGTCGAAAGTTCAGGAACATCATGGAGAGAGCTTTGGTTAAAGGATGACCTAGACGAAGGTGCCATAGAAGAGGATCGTCAGAGATGGATACTGCACCAGCAAAATTGGAATCATAAGAGATGTCGAGGTAATAGAGATCGTTCCTCTCATGTCCCCCACCAAAGATCTGCCTCGTCCGGATGTCCTGAAAATAACAGCAGAACTCGTCAAAAATAACACGGCAGTTTAGCTCACGACATATCTCACGTACAGATAAGAGACTGAGAGGAAAAGCAGGAGCACAATGAACATCTATCAATCGTAACTCGGGAGAGAAATCAATAGTACCAACAGCAGTAAATGGGGAATGATCCCTATTAGCAACACGAATAGTCTTCAGACTCTTCACTGATGAGGACGGTTGGAAGACGTGAGCAGGTTTTCCTCTCCCGTCAGATGGGTAGAGCTCCAGAGTCGATAATCCATGCATGTTTATAGGTTAGAGACTGAGTTTGCTACTGTACCTGAGGTAGTAGCTAGACTAGCAGAAGAGGCCGAGGCGATATTATTGCCAGCAAAGGAAACATAGTCTTGTAGCAGTTGTCGCAACGAGTATATTCAGAAGCAGTAAATGGGGTCCGTACCCCTCCAGTTTGCTGAGCAGATGTATCTTCAATTACATTAGAAGATGCTTCATCATAGGCAATATTGGCATTAGGCTGCATGCCAAAAGTTGCCCAACACTTGTCAGAAGGATGATTCCAGCGTCTACAGTGCACACAAGCTGGATATCGAGCAGCAGATGAATCACGACCACTACCACGGTCACGCTCCTGTCCAGATTCACGATCGCCTCCAGATTCACGACCACGTCCGCATCCAAAGTTTTGACCCATGCCTCCTTGACGCCCTCTATATACTGAGGATGTATAATGAGTTGTTGTTTCTGTAATAGTGTAGATGGTAGATTGTTGAATGGGTGCCTCAAGCTCCCGTAATCGTCCAAAGATGGTCTCAAGGCTCTGTAGAATGTCCGCCGTTAGAAACTGATCTTTCACCCGGCTTGTATTTTGGATTCAATCCTGATAGAAATCGATAAACTTTCCATTCAGTGCGTTCTCCTACTTGTTTATCAGAACATGCAGGCTGAAAGATAAGGAGCTCCTCAAAAAGGCTTGTAAGAAGCCTGTAGTACTCAATAAGAATCGAATCTCCCTGAGTGGCTGACCAGATGCTCATGTATATGTCAGAAAGACGAGATCTGGTCGTCTTCTGAGAGGAATGTGTGCTCAAGGTTTTCTCACATCGCCTTAGCAGTTTCTTTGTAAAGAAGATTAGCAGCAATATTTGGATCGACATTGTTTGTCATCCCGGTGATAACTTTATTGTTGTCAACATACCATGTGCCGTAGTCTTTGTCAGTTTCTGCAGGCGGGTCCTTCGTAAGAACATAGCTTTTTCGTTGGCCACCGATAAAAACTTTAAAGGACCGAGACCATAGAACATAATTTCCAGACCCCTTTAACTTGATAGAGGTGCCTTGTACCATCAAAGAAGAAGTAGGGTACACGGGCTTGGTCTCAGTGATCGTCATGGTGGCATCTTAGGTCAAGAAGAAGTGACCTAGAGAATGTATCTTGTTCTTAATCGAGCATCAAGTGTCTATGCTTGCAGCAATAGACAATACATAGCAATCAAGAGCCTATGTTGCTGCACAAAGGGAGGTCGAGCGCGCACGAGCGAGGTGCGATGGAGGCGTAAGGGCGATGGGAGCCAGCTCCTTGGGCATCGTGGAAGCGTCGCGCCTGGGGGGCGCTAGGCTTGCCTGAAAGCTGCTAGCGATGGTGCAGGCTCTGCCGCAGGTCGGTGACAGCTCCTTGGGGACGACTCGGGGTTGGCGGTGGTGGAGTGATTTAGGTCAGACCACCGGTTTAGGACTGTTGCTCTGATGCCATGTGGAAAAATATGAAAGAATAGTTTGCCTATCTTATTCAAGAGGTCTAGGGGTCCTTATATATGACAAAAACCTAGAGTGCTCAAAGGAGAAAAATACATAAATACCCCTACGGGTTACAAGAATCTACTTCTGCCACATAGAATATTTTCTATAAATATTCTCTTAACAACTAGCCACAGAATATTCTCTATAGAATGATCTCTTAACAAATAGCCACAATAGAATATTCTCTTAACAAATATACACTCAACAAGGACATACTCACGGACAGGGTGATTGGATGTGGCCAAGAGCAGCGGGAGCTCTATAGACTGGTCCAGCCTCCTCGTGTTGATGCCTTCACTATTCCTATTGGACCAATCTCACCGTACCTATGGCACCTTCGTTTAGGCCACCTTCCTCTGGCAAAAGTTGTGTCATGTCCTCCTACAGATCTTCGTACGATCTTCCTTCCAGCGCGAAGCTTACCAACTTGGGAAGCACTACTATTCCTCCTTTCTATCTCATCAAAATCAGAGCAGTTCTCTGTTGTTTAAGCTCCTTCATTTAGATATATGGGGTCTGAGTCGTGTTCCTGATCACCAGGGACATTGTCTTTATCTAGTTGTTGTAAATGATTTTCCTAGACTTTCTTGGGTTTTCCTCTTGAAGAATAAGTATGAGGTTGGGTTCTGTTATCAAGTCATTTATTAATGGCATAAATAATATTTTTCTGCCAATGTCAAATATATGCATTTTGATAATGCCTTAGAGTTTTGCACCCTTCAGCTTTCTGAGTTTCTCATGTCTCTTGGCATTGTACATCAGACCTCGTGTGGTCATACTTCTCAGCAGAACGGTGTTGCCGAGCGCAAATGCAGTCACTTACTCAATGTGACCAGAACCCTGTTAGTTCAGAGTCGTGCTCCTCACGCTTACTGGGTTGATGTTGTTCTCACTGCGTGCTACTTAGTGAACCGCATGCCTTCTTCTGTCTTGCGAGAGAAGATCTCTTTCTCGATTGCGTTTCTGAGAAGGATTTGTTCTCCCTCACACCTCGGGTATTTGATTTTGTAGCCTTTGTTCATGATTTTCCTCCTGGTTGTGACAAACTCTCGCTCAGAGCTGTCAAGTGTGTTTTTGTTGGCTACTCTCGTACCCAAAAGGGGTACCGTTGCTTTGATCCGCTTCGACAGAAATACTTTGTCAGTGCTGATGTTACTTTCTTTGAGTCTGTCATGTATTTCTCTCCTACGGGTGACAAAGTGGCCCCATCAAATTCTAGTGAGGAGATCTACATGCCTCCACTACCTATAGTCGTACCATCACATATACCTACTCATGCTCTACCACCTCCCAACTCCACCTCCATTGTTGCTGCCATCTCCACCACCATCTCTTGTACCTATACATGATCATGTGGTTGTCCCTGGACCACTACCTACCTTGACTCAGATTTTTGCCACGTGTGTTTACTCGCAGGTCCAATTCTGTTCCCTTCCCTCTGCTCACAGGTCTTCCCATCATCCAGCATGCCTCAAATATGTGATGAGCACATTATTTATACTGATGGCACTATTGAGTTGTCTGTGCACCAGGATTACGTACAAGATGAGCAGGTACCCTCACAAGGGGGAAACTTACAGGTTCAGGATATGGCAGATGATCTGGATGTGCTAATTGCTTTACGAAAGCAGAGACGTAAGTATGCTACATATCCTCTTGCAGCCCATGTCTCTTTGAGCAGACTTTCAGAGGATTTCAGGAGATTTACCTTGGCGCTGTCAGCCGTGAAGATACCACGGACATATCAGAAGGCTATTCTGGACAGTCATTGGCGTCAAGCCATGGAGGACAATATGGTCACGCTACAGTCACATGGCACTTGGAGCCTTGTTTCAGCTCCAATTGATGCATTCGTTGTTGGGTGCAAGTGGGTGTTCACAGTGAAGCATCGAGCAGATGGCAGTGTAGATCGCTACAAAGCGAGACTTGTGGCACGTGGGTTCACCCAGACATATGGTGTGGACTATCAAGATACTTTTTCCCCAGTTGTCAGACATTCTACTTTGTATATTCTTATATTTGTTGCAGTGACAAAGGATTGACCCCTCTATCAGCTTGATGTGAAGAATGTTTTTCTATATGGTGATCTGCATGAGGAGGTCTACATGCAGCAACCACCTGGGTTCGTTGTTGAGGGGGAGTGTCAGAAGGTTTGCAGGCTTCGCAAGGCTATTTATGGCCTTAAGCAGAGTCCAAAAGCATGGTTCCAGAAGCTCTCGAACTTGATATAGCAACAGGGGTTTGTGTGATCGACAACTGATCACTCTCTGCTTGTGCACAGGACTCAACGAGGTGCAGTTATCATTCTTGGTCTATGTTAGTGATATCATTTTTACAGAAGATGACGAGCAGGGCATTCAGATTGCCAAGGATTTCCCTAGATCAGCGATTTGTGACCAAGGACCTTGATAGTTTACACTACTTCCTTGGACCGGAGTTTGCCAAGAACCAGTGAGGTCTTGTGATGACCCAGAGGAAATATGTTACAAATCTTCTTTCAGAGACAGATATGGCATATTTACAAACCTACCACTACTCCTATTGACCTGAGCATGAAGCTCTACGATGATGATACTAAGGAGGTCGACAAGAGGAGGTACAGGGAGCTTGTTGGCAATCCCCTTTATGTGACCATTACCATGCCAGGTATACCCTTTGTCGTGAGCAAAGTGAGTCAGTTTATAGAGCAACCCAGACAGGTAGATATGGATGCAATCCTTATGATTATGAGATATCTGAAGACATCACTTGGCACTGGACTACTATTCAGCAGAGGTACATCCCTTTCAGTTACAACATATGCAGATGCAGATTATGCTGGGTGTCTCAAGGATAGGAAGTCTACTTCGGGCTTCGCAGTGTTCATAGGGAATTCCCCGGTGTCTTAAAAGAGCAAAAAGCATATTGTTGTTGTCAAGTCTAGTGTTGAGTCAGAATACAAGGACATGGCACAGGCTAGTACAAAGATGATTTGGGACAGGTCTATTCTTACTGACCTGACTATCGAGATGTGTCTTCCCATGCACCTCCAATACGACAACCAGGATGTTCTTTTCATAGCAAACAACCATGCCTTCCATGAGAGGGCCAAGTACATAGAGGTGGATTGTCACTACACTCGTGACATGATACAAAAGGGTCTCGTCGCCAATACTAACTTCAGCTCTGGAGACCAGATGGTAAATGTACTTACGAAGGCCTTTGCCGGAGGGCCTTACCAGAGATGTTGCTCCAAGTTGAGCCTAATTAAATTCTACGCTCCAGGTTGAGGGGGAGTATTGAGATATTAGTTATTTTTTATATTGTTTATGTATTTTCTATTTTTGTTATCTTTTTATGTAATTTGTCCAACAGGTTTCTCTCCTATATAGGAGAATCCTAGGGCATCTACAATGTTCAATTCATTCTTTCATCTCCACATTCCTTTTGGAATGTCAGCAGAGGAGGAGAGATGTGAGACTACCCTTCAGAATCCTCGAGGGGTACTCATATTGGCCTACCATGTCTTGCCCTTGGTAGGAGGCAGATTGGAAGCAATCAGACTGAGCACATGTGATTGAGAAGATGGAGAGGAAGTTGGTTTGTTGGCGTGCATATTATTTACCTGGGGGAGACCAACACATTCCCGCTGAAGGTTGTGTTTTTTTTCTTGAGAGCAAAGAGGGTGGTGTCCCAAGATGGGACCCACCTCTAAAATAGTATTATCATTTTAAAAGATTATGTTACAAGGTTCCAAGCTGAACAGAGACTCATATAATGACCCAGTACATTTTAAAGATACATACGTTGACCTCGAAAAATACAATCATTTCTGGCACTCTAGATGGCCCACAAAAGTGCAAATACAAGAAAAATGTCCTCATGTGAATTCCTAGAAATCGCTCTAACAGATTTCCAAATGATGAGGCATCGTATGTGTCAAGACAATCAATTCCAGTCCCTGCCCATACCTATCTAGAGAGGAAACATCGAAACAGAAGGTGATCCAAGTCCTCATTGCCTCACCACAGCTTCCACAAGTCACATTGCTCGTATTTAGAATCGTGTCTCGTCGCACCTTCGTAAGCAATCGACCATGCCCGACCAGCCAAACAAAAACCTTAATTTGCAGTGGAATCTTACTTCGCTAGATAATGTTGCAGTGGTGTTGTCTTCTATCCCAATTTCTTACTTCTCTACCTCGTCGCTTCCAGCTAGGGTGAAGGAGAGATTGGAGACGTTGTTGTGAAGATTCTTTTAGACTTCTGATAAAAAAGAACTGCGGATGCCCATGGTGAGATAGAAGATTTTGCTACATAAGGAAGAAGATGATGTAGGGATCCTAAGTTGGAGAAAGCGAATGGTGTTCTAGACAAATGGGTTACCCGTCCTAGAGGGGTATCTCTAACATATTTTGTGGACAGTTGCATTCTATCTATGGTTTTTCTATGAACTCATCGACTTAGATGATTGTTGTTACTGCACCATGCACCCTCTAACTTCAGTTCAATTTTTTTTTTTGAAAGCTGCAAGGTAGGGGGAAGCACTCGGAGGTGCCCGCCCCATCAAAATATATTTATAACAAAACCAGTAGGTAGGTTACAAAACACCGATTACCACCCAAACAACAAAAAGAACACAAGCGTCTCAACGCAGCAACCACTCATCTACCATCCTCCTTGTATAGCACTGCACATTTTCTTTGTAGAACCTCTGCCCCGAGAACACTAAATCATTTCTGTTACGCCAAATCGCCCACAGAATAGCCATTGGGTGTCGTCGTTCCCTTCTTGATCTCGCCCTATTTTCATACACCGCACTGCAGAAAGCAAGGAACTCGTCGGAGCGGCACCACAGAATCCCCGCATCCAGCCATATCTGCGATACCACAGGGCAGGTAAAAAAAAGATGGCCCACCGATTCGATAGCGTTGTCACAAATTAAGCATTTATCGGAAATGATGCCCAGGAGTTTCACGCACCGATCACGCGTCATCAATCTCTTGCGCCTCAGAAGCCACAGGAAAATCCCCACGCGCTCCGGAAGATTGAGGCCCCAAATAATAGCACAGTCCCTGTTCAGGACCTCCGACGCCGCCGCCGGCGGCCTAGAAATGGCCCCGTACGCGCCCCTAACCGAGAAGCAGCCCTCCTTCCAGAGCCAGTGATCTCTACCCCTACCAGAGACACTTCAGTTCAGTCTTTCCATGCATAATAATGCTCATGAAGCCAAATCTAGGGGATGGAGGGGATTTCTCTTTTGGACTGATGACTGGCCTAGTTCGGGGGCATTTTTAATGCCAGAAGCCCTAGACTCGTTGCACTGGTGTCGAATATGAATTACATATTTAGGGAGTGCATGGAGAATGATAATTGGTTGCCTCGATTTCGTTGCGTTTTGATTGATTAGCGGTTTGCTGAGTTCCTAACTATTATGGAGACCCCGACTGCAATTGGGAACCTTTCTGACACTACGGATCATTGGCCCTAGGCAGATAGGCACTTCACCGTGAAGAAGGCATACATGCATTTTATTCCATAAATGTTTCCGACCCTCGGATTGCTTCATATCGATTTAAACACATCTGGCGGTGCAGAATTGTGCTGAGTATGGTTCTTCATTCGAACCCTAAGAAGGGAGCGGTTGATGGCAGGCAAACTAAGGACCAAGATTTTGTCGGGGACTGTCAGCACATGTGAGCGTTGCTTGAGAAAGAGGAGGATGTGAATCATCTCCTCTTTGGATGTCCCGGTTTGAGGGAGGTATGGTATGTGGTAGGCATTAATGAGGTTAACACCACTGACTGGGATGCCTTTCAAAGGGACATTGATGGGTTGCGGGAGGGTATCGAGTTCATTAAGATTTGGGTTGCGTTTACTACGGTTGTTATGGCTAGCATGGAATTGAATTTGCCTTCCGAGGAAAAAAGTAAATGGAGAATGTGTTTGAGCATACCAATGCCTATGGGATTTTAAGTCCCTACAACTTTTAAAACTGTGAATATATAGAAATTTTTTAGGCGGGAGTCTCCTCAACATTGTATTCCTTTTTCCTTTCAAAAAAAAGGTTGTGTTATCATTTCAAATAGGCATGACAACTCCACATCACCCACCACATTGCCACTTGCCCCCACAGGCAATCCCGGTGAGATGGCCACCCGTCGACACTAGTGTAAGAACGCCTTCATGTGATCTACCTTGCAAATGGACAAGGCAAACAAAGGAAGACATCGGGAGGAACCAATCTCCAACCTCTTCTGACCTTAAAGAGTGTCACAGAAAGGCCCTGTGCAACTACCACAAGAGGTCCAAATCAGAGCCCCCAAACCACCAAGGGAGGTATAGACTTTGCATCAAGATTGGCCATCAAATAGAATAATCGTAGGAGGCTACCAAACCTCCTTTGGGTGCACTTCAAGAGATGGCACGGGAGAGAAAAACCAATCGCTTGAATGGTTCCATCACTAGGAGATAATAGGCTATTAATTCGAAGGAAGCCGAGATCCATTGGTAAAAGACGCCTCCAGCCGTCATAGCAAAAGAATGGGTCCACATCAACGAACAAATCCGCCTCAAGCTGATCAAGGGGTGTCTTCGAAGGCCCAGGCATTGAGATGTCAGGCACACTAATCTTGAAAGTCAGGAAAATAGAAGTTGACGGTGGTGGGGCACCCACGGCCAGGTCCATCAAAGTTGGATCCACCACATCATATGAAGAGACACACTCCTTTATGAGATAACGAAAGGAGGTCCTCCCCACTACATCAAGTGCCTCAAAGACCAATGCAGCGAAACGATCCTTAACTACCACCTTAACATCAATATATATACTAGTGAGAGTCAACGAAACCACCATCCCCAGCTCCCAAAAAGCATCTCGAAAGGATTAGACACGATGCGAGGTGAAGTGCATGCCAAAAACACGAAAAAAGTAATGCACGACATCGCCAAATATGCCAATGAAAGACACATCCAATGCCAAAAGCACCTCCTCCTGATCAAGTGTGAGACTCTGAATACATATGGACATGGATCCAAGGGGACAACATCAACAAAATCCACAGAAAAAAAGCGGCGGAGGCATCTGCTTGTTGCCTCTAAGATCTCACCACCATTACAACTGTCAGAGACAGCAAAAAGAACATAAGGATGCTGCCTTACATCAGGTAAGAGACCTCGTCAACGCAAAGGTCTCCTCAGTAGTCGGTGGCCATACCTATCGCTGCATGATATTTTGAAGCATGAAGAACATGGGAGGGGGCCACGACTTTCTCTCACGATGTGCTCTCTCCGTGCTCGTGTAGGGGGAACTTAGTTCCTCCCCATGTTGTCACGATGGTTTTGCCTATTTGGATGGGAGATGAAGGTTTGGTTGGGACTGGGAGGGGCAACGAGGGCAAGGACATCAGAGATCCATACCTATCGCTGCAAGATATTTTGAAGCATGAATTTCTCTTCCAGGAGGAAGACCTAGAGAGCACAAAAAAAATCAAAACTTTGTTCCTATGCCGATAGGGAGATCCACACAAAAGACCAGGGTTCAAATCCCACTCTTGCAGGGGTTGCGTTAGGTAGTCGACGGCCAGCGTCAAAAATAGTCGAATCTTTCAACATGGATTTGAGCAAGACTCCATGTAGCCGACCCTACTTATAGTGGGAGAAGGCTTAGCACATTTATTTATGACGATAGAGAGATCCACGCAGGTGCGTTCATCGATTTATTTCAAGAACATTCATCCCAAATTGAATAAGAGGAAACAATTATAGATATGTTTAATATTTTATTCTTTGAGCCAAGAGTGACAGATGGATATCACCTTATTATTGGCAGATCATGCACCGGCAACCATCACAGTTTCAGAAGTTATTTACAAGTTGACTAAGACTCCACCAGAATTGAAGTCTCCACCGACAAATCTAAAGTATGCTTTTCTTGAGGGTGAGCCGAATCAGTATCCAATCATCATCAGCTCGCGATTGATTGTCGATCAAGAATCTAACTTGCTAGAGATTATAGAGAAAAACTGCAGGCACTTGGTTGGAATGTTTCAGATCTTCGAGGGATAAATCCAACCATGAGTTCACATCACATCTGCTTAGAGGATGACATCAAGCTGTCCTGTGAGTTTCAACACAGGCCGAATACTGATCTCCGGGATGTTGTCATGAAAGAGATAATGAAGTGGTGTGAGGTTGGCTTTATTTACCCCATCTCCGACTCAAAATAGTTGAGCCCATTGCACGTAGTTCAGAAGAAATCCAGAATTAGAGTGGTTACTAATGACCAAGGAGTGGAGATCTCAACCCGGGTGCCTACATTATGGCATGTTTGTGTAGATTACTAGTGTCTAAGTGACCATACCCCTAGTGCCCTCATTGCCCCTCCCAGTCCCAACCAAACCTTCATCTCCCATCCAAATAGGCAAAACCATCGTGACAGCATGGGGAGGAACTAAGTTCCCCCTACGTGAGCACGGAGAGAGCACACCGTGAGAGAAGGTCGTGACCCCCTCCCCTGCAACATGACAAGGCCTAGCCTACTTCAGTGAAGGAGATACACCATGCATTGTTGCCCACCGAGAAACCCTAGCATCGCCTAAAATATCACCCCTGGAGCATCAGACCCCCGAAGTGCCATGTATCGAACCTCTTGTATGTTATTATATTCATTTGCTTGTTTGTTTGATCTCCGATATAGCTCAACCTTTTGTTTCTATATATTGTGTGATGTATAATGGTAATATGCTAAATACACCTCTTTTATTTCTATATATTGTTATTATATGAATTTCAGTTACCATTTTTGATATCTCTTAGCAGTTAGCAACAGGGAAATATATATACAATAAATGTAATATGTGTGATATAATGTATATAAATATGCTAAATGCACCTCTGTCGTGCATATAAGAGTGTATTATGTTATTGTTTTTGTTAGAAATATGTAACAACTTGTGAGGGTATTTTTGTCCTTTTCTCCTGCCTGTACTCATTAGGGTTTCTAGGTATGTCCTATATATGGACCCCTAGACCCATTGGAATAAGACAAGTAATTACATTCTATTCCTAACATGGTATCAGAGCCATTCCCGAGGCCTCTCTCTCGCCGCCTCCCTCCCGATCCCTAGCGCCTCTCTCTCTCTCGTCTCCCCATCGCGAGTGACCATCGCCCAGGCTTCGCGATCCCCCAGGCTTCTCCCATCGCCAACCCGATTCTCCATCGCCCTCCCATCGCCAACCCCTCCCATCGTATACCCGATTCTCCATCGCCTCCCACCCAATCGCCCCATCGCCTCCCACCCAATCGCCCCCCCCCCCATTGCGAATCTCCCACGCCTACGCGATACCCGATACCCCGCCGCACCCGATACCCCGCCGCCTCCCACCCAATCGCCCCCCCCCCCCCCATCGCGAATCTCCCACGCCTACGCCCGATCGCCCATCGCCCACCCAGTTTCCCACCCATCGCCCACCCGATCCCCGCCGCCTCCACCCAATCGCCCCCCCCCCCATCGCGAATCTCCCCTATCGCCCAGTAGCCCTATCGCCCAGTAGCCCTATCGTGAATCTCCTCTATCCCAAATGCCCCCTATCGCCCAGTAGCCCTACATCGCCCAGTTCCCAGTTGCCCCCCAGGCCTATTCTAGCAACCCCAGTTGCCTTCTTCAACGGCGATTACTTCATCAAAGGCTCCAGCAACTCTCGTCCAGTTGCCCCTATTCCAGATCTATTCCGGTGCTCCATCAACTACGACTACTGCATCGACGGCTCCAGCAACACGCCACGACACCACGACTCCAGGACTTCCAGGACTTCATCGACGACTCTTCGGACTCCAGGACCTCTGCACTGGACGAAGAACTTCTGCTCTGTCGACGACTCCAGCAACTCTCATGCACAGAAGCACTCCAACAGGCAGTCACCAGTCTAACAATATTATGCGGCCCCACGACTCCAGCAATATCATCCGGTGATATTTTACTACAGCCTCATGTCCTCTGAAATTATCACTATTATATAGCCTTTTGCTACTTGTCTTGTGTGGCCGCCATGACTTCTACTCCCACATCTGTGGACTCCAAGTCCCTGTACCAATCTCAATCTATGATGGTTCAGGGCACTACTATAAAACTCAAAGGATCCGAGAATTATGTTCTCTGGTCAAGGTCTTTTAAAATATTTATTGGCGGCCAGCGGAAGGCATATGTCCTTACTAAAATTCCCCCAGCAGAGACGGACAATGAGTTTGATACGTGGTTCGTCGATAACTGTCAGGTTATCACATGGATGACAAACAGCGTTGACCCATCCATTGCATCCAATCTCCTATACAAAGAAAATGCAAAAGCAATGTGGGAGAGTCTTGAAAATACCTACTCACAGAAAACTACCAAATCTCGGCTTTCAGATATATATACTAGGATTTGGTCTACAAATCAAGGAGATACATCCTTGATTGAGTATTACAGGTTGCTCACAGGTTTATTTGAGGAACTCCTCATTTTTCAACCGGCATGTTGTGATAAACAGGTTGGGGAACGAGCAGAATGGCAAGTATATCGATTACTATCTGGTTTACATCCTCGATATAAATCTGCGAAGGATCAGTTTCTTACTGCAGGAGCATTACCCACTCTTGAAACTATCTTCGGCCGACTTCAGGAAATTGAGTCTCCACAAACCCCTCCATATGTTGAGGTATCCGCTCACTTTGTTAAGGGACGATCAATCCCTTACGGGGGACGAGGACGTGACCCTGGACGAGGGCGTGGTCGTACCTATGGACGAGGACGCGATTCTTCACGGGCCCAAGGTCGTGATCATACTACTGCTCGTTTCCCCCCGTGTACTCATTATGGTCGCCTGAATCACCCATCGGAACGTTGCTGGGCCAAATTTGGCATGCCTTCTAATGCCAACAGTGCGTATGAGATGACTACCTATGAGACTGACTATGATATTGCTGCCCCGAGCCAAGAACCTGCGAATGCTGGTCAACAATCTTTTACTGCCTCTGAATATGCAAGTCTACGTCAACTACTACAGAACTCTCATACAAATGTTATCACCTCTGCTTCAATGGCCAGTCTTGCCACAACTTCGAGTACAGTCGCCAACACAGCTACTACATCAACTCCTACATGGATCATCGACTCAGGAGCCTCGACACATCTTACAGGGGAAGGTAGTATTCTTACTTCTTCCCGACCATCCTCAGTTGTGAAAATTGTTCGTGTCGCCAATGGAGCGCACTCGCCCATTACTAATGTGGACACTATGGAATTTTCTTCCTCACTCAGACTCACGAACGTGCACTGCGCTCCAGCCTTTCCTCTTAGCTTATTATCTGTCCATAAACTATGCACTGAGCTTAACTGTCAAGTGATATTTGATAAATATTGCTGTTATTTTCAGGACATCCGGACGAAGCAGATCTTTGGTGGGGGATATGAGAAGAATGGGCTGTATTATCTTGACATCCCTACTGATTCAAATTTTGCGGGAGCTGCGTCCATTTCCACTGATCCATTACTATGGCATCTTCGTCTTGGTCACCCATCTGCCAAAGCCCTCTCCATGATGTTTCCGGAACTTTCGTCGCTAAAACCCTTTGAGTGTGAGGCGTGTCAGTTTGGGAAACATCATCGAGCATCCTTTCCTGCTCGAACTGAGCCTCGTCGTTCTACTCCTTTCGCTCTAGTCCATTGTGATATTTGGGGACCTTGTCCGGTTCGTACACTCAGTGGCCATAAGTATTTTGTTGTTTTTATTGATGATTTCAGCAGACTATCCTGGGTTTATATACTAAAAGAACGTTCGGAAATAAATATTATAATCAAAAATTTCTTTCAGTATGTCAAAACCATTTTCTCCACTACTGTACAAATTTTCCGTTCAGATAATGCGTTGGAATTCACCCAAAAAGACCTTTCCACATTTTTTGCTTCTCAAGGGACCATACATCAAACCTCTTGTTCCTATACATCCCAACAAAATGGGATAGCAGAAAGAAAATTAAGACACCTCCTAAACATTGCCCGATCACTTCTCTCTCAAATGAAAGTTCCCAAAATCTACTGGGGTGATGCTATATTAACTGCAGTTCATCTTACCAACAGAGTCCCCTCGCCTTCTCTAAATGGGTCTACTCCATTCTCTTTACTCTATCCCACAGAATATGTTTTTCCCCTACCTCTACGGGTCTTTGGTTGTGTGTCATTCGTTCATAAATTCCAAAATACAGATAAACTCTCGCCACGTGCGATCAAATGTGTCTTTCTGGGGTACTCTCGCACTCAAAAAGGGTATAGGTGCTATGATCCTCATGGTCATCGCTACTACATCTCGGCAGATGTTACTTTCTTTGAGAAAACAAGCTTCTTCTCTCATCCTATCACTGATATACCCCTTGAACTTCCACCCCCACCCATCGTCTACAAACGACGAAACGTTTTGGTATCTTCAGACGTCCCTTTACCCGTGTCAGTCCTCCAGGATGATATGCCCTCTTCAAGTATCTCCCACAAGGATGTCCCAGATGATCCTCTCGAGCTTCCAATTGCTCTACGGAAGAGTAAGAGAAAGTGTACTTCCTATCCGATGTCTCACTACACCTCTACTGGTAGTTTATCTGACTATGATAGACGGTATACAGATGCTCTAATGACTTTTTCCATCCCACGAGATCATCACAGTGCCTTACAGGATTCTGGGTGGCGACATGCAATGGATGAAGAGATGAATGCACTTATATCCAGACAAACATGGGATCTTGTTCAGTGTCCGAAAGGGACTCGACCGGTGGCTTGCAAATGGGTCTTCACGACCAAACAGACACCAGATGGCGCAATTGACAGGTTAAAAGCTCGCCTTGTGGCTAAAGGTTTTACACAAACCTATGGTGTAGACTATTTTGAGACATTCTCACCAGTTGCGCGTTAGGGGTCTATCAGGACTATTATTTCGATAGCAGCAAATAAATCTTGGCCTATTTATCAGCTAGATGTGAAAAATGCTTTTCTCTATGGCGACCTTGATGAGGAAGTATACATGCTGCAACCTCCCGGTTATGAAGTCGAGGGGGAGTACGTATGTCGACTTCGAAAAGCGATATATGGTCTCAAGCAAAGCCCAAGGGCATGGTTTGATAGACTTACCACAGAAATTAGTACAATTGGATTCCAGAGAACAAAATCTGATTACTCAGTATTTGTCAGAAAACGAGCAACTGGTACTGTTATACTTGCCGTTTATGTTGATGATATGGTTCTCACTGGTGATGACTGCGATGGAATATCGGAAACCAAGGCCTTCCTTCAAAAGGTATTCGTTACTAAAGACCTTGGTCATCTATGCTACTTCTTGGGCATAGAAGTACTTCGTACTACTGAAGGACTTCATCTCTCACAGAGAAAATATTGTCTGGACATTCTTACTGAAGCAGGGGTTCTCGGATGCAAGCCCTCTAGTATCCCTGCAGACCCAAAGAAACATGCCAGCCTGTCTGATTCTACCTTTGATGATGTCACTCGATATAGAAGTCTTGTGGGTAAACTCCTCTACCTTACTGCCACCAGACCAGATATCTCCTATGCAGTTAGCAGAGCTAGTCAGCACATGGAACAACCGACTTACAGCCACTGGCAAGATGTCCTACAAATCTTACGATACTTGAAGGAATCTCCAGGACGTGGCCTCTTCTACGGGGCAAATGGGCACACGAAGGTTATTGCATACGCGGACGCTGACTATGCTGGTTCCCCAAAAGATCGACGCTCGACTACAGGCTATGCGATGATGGTTGGAGGAAATACAGTTACATGGAGGAGCAAGAAACAAACCGTTGTATCCAGATCCAGTGCAGAGGCAGAATATAGGGCGATGGCTCAAGCTACATGTGAGATCATGTGGTTATTGGCTTTCATTCAGGAACTCGGCATAAATATCACTACTCCTATTCCTCTATATTGTGACAATAAATCCGCAACCTACATAGCCACAAATCCAGTATTCCATGAACGAACCAAGCATATTGAGATAGATTGCCACTTCGTACGTGATGCTGTCAAAGCTGGAAGAATTGCTACTCCACATATTAGCACCGATCTTCAACTAGCAGATATCTTCACAAAGGCATTACCCAAGAAACGACTGATGTGGATTATTTCCAAGTTGGGCATGACTGATAAATATGCTCCAACTTGAGGGGGAGTGTTAGAAATATGTAACAACTTGTGAGGGTATTTTTGTCCTTTTCTCCTGCCTGTACTCATTAGGGTTTCTAGGTATGTCCTATATATGGACCCCTAGACCCATTGGAATAAGACAAGTAATTACATTCTATTCCTAACAGTTTTAATAACTGTAATGATCTAAATTTGTGAGAAAAATGCTTTTTGAGTCATTTCCAAGATTTCCACCAATATATGTGATGTATCCCAATATATCCCTTTCTATACTCATGGATATGATATCGATATTTCAAATCTTGGAGCTATGCGGAAAAAGATAAATTGTTATGGAGAATTATCAGGATTGGTGTATCTCATCCACTAGGTTGTGTGAAAGGAAAAAAAATGAAAGATGTATTCCTCATAACCCTAGAGCTCTCTTATATAGGAAAAAAACTCTATGGGAAAATTACATAAGATAGACTGAAAAATAAACAAATATAAAAAAAAAGATTAAGAGATATAAGAATCCCAACACTCCCCCTCAAGCTGGAGCATATATGTCTATCATGCTCAGCTTGGAACAGCACCGGTGAAAAGGACCCCTCGCTAGAGCTTTGTTAAATATGTTTGTAATCTGATCGCCTGAAGCAACATGAGCAGTGGAAATCAACCCCTTCTGGATCAAGTCACGAGTGTAGTGACAATCTACTTCAATGTATTTTGTTCTCTCATGAAAGGTTGGATTGTCAGCTATGAACACTGCTTGATTATCACATTTGAGGCACATAGGAACAGGCACCTCAATAGTTAGATCCGTCAGGATGGACTTGACCAACATCATTTCCGTATTCCCTTAGGTCATAGCCCTATATTTTGATTCAGCGCTGGACCTAGCAACAACTGCATGTTTCTTACTCCTCCATGAAACCGGTGAGCTACCAACAAACACAGTGAAGCCTGAGGTGGACTTCCTGTCCTTGGGACACCCAGCATAATCCACATTTGCACATCCAGTAACTGCGAGAGACGTATCTCTTCCAAAAAGAAGACATGCACCTGGAGAAGATTTCATACATCTCAAAATCATGCAAATTGTATCCATGTGAGCCTGTCTGGGTTGCTCCATAAACAGGTTGACTCTGCTCATGGCAAATGATATATCAGGCCTGGTAATAGTAACATATAACAACTTCCCTACCAGCTCTCTGTATCATCTCTTATCTACCTCTTCAGAGTCATCGTCATAGAGCCTAGCATTAGGATCCACTGGTGTAGAGGCAAGTCTGCATCTTGTCATGTCTATCTCAGATAGAAGGTCAGTAACATACTTCCTTTCCATCATAACCATACCATGTTGATTTCATGCAAACTCCAAGCCAAGGATGTAACGTAGTGTGCCAAGGTCCTTGGTCACAAACTGTTGCCAAGGAAATCCTTAGTTGCATGAATGACATGTTCATCGCTGCCAGTAACAATGATGTCATCAACATAAACCAGAACAACAATTGTACCTCTCTAAGTTCTCTTAACAAAAAGAGAATGATCTGCAGTAGATCTGACGAATCCCTTATGTTCAATCAACTCTAAGAGCTTATTAAACCAAGCCCTCGGACTCTGTTTAAGGCTATATATGGCTTTGTGCAGTCGGCACACCATACTGGACTCCTCCTTAGCAGCAAACCCTGGTGGTTGCTGCATGTAAACTTCCTCCTGCAGATCACCATACAAGAATGCATTCTTCACATCTAATTGGAAAAGCGGTCAGTCACGTACCACTGCAACAACTATAAGAATCCGCAGCATAGAGTGATACGCAACAGGAGAAAAAGTGTCCTGGTAATCCACTCCAAAGGTTTGGGTGAATCCACGAGCAACCAACCTGGCCTTATATCTATCCACAGTACCATCAGCTCGGTGTTTCACAGTAAACACCCACTTGCTACCAACAAGAGACGCACCTGGTGGGTCTGTACAACACTCCATGTACCACGAGACTGTAAAGCTACCATCTCCACCTCCATGGCTAGACGCCACTAGCTTCTATGCAATGCCTCCCGATAGGTCCATGGTATTTCCACGGCAGACAGTCCCACAACAAATCTCTGAAAATCCTAGGAAAGACGATCCAAGGAAACATGGGAAGCAAGAGGATGCATAGTGCAAGCTCGATTCTGCCTCCGTAGAGCAATAGGTACGTCTAGATCCTCATTACTCGCAGAAGATATATCATCCAAGATATCATGCACCTCAGTCTGTACATGCAAATCATCAGTGTCATTAGAAGAACTCAAATGTTCAGAACATACCTTGGGTGTGTTGGATGATGGAGGAGGCACATGAGCATGGGGCCGTCGCTGGTAAACATGAGGAAAGAACGTAGGTGATGGTGGAGATGACGGTGGAGGTGGCAATGGAGGTGGTGGTGGAGGAGGTGGTGGTGGTTGCGGTGGAGCAGAATGTGGTAATGATGGTGTAATGGAGATTGGAGGTAAAGGCATATAGACCTCTTCTCCGTCCTCTGAAGGAATGAGCTTGGCACTAGTGGGAGAAAAATACATGATGGACTCAAAGAAGGTGACACCTGCACTGACATAGTGCCTTAGTCGAAAAGGGTCGAAGCAACGATAAACTTTTGGGTCTTGGAATACCCAACAAATACACATTTGATAGCTCTGGGAGAGAGCTTGACAAGACCAGGAGATATCTGATGAACAAAAGCCACTGAACCGAAAACATGAGGCGTAAGTGAGAAAAGATCCGTTTCGGGAAACGCGATCAAGAATGAGATCTTCTCCCCCAGAACCGAAGAGGGCATACGATTTACCAGGTAGCAAGCAGTTAGAACTGCATCCCCCCAGTGTGAATGAGGAGCACGGCTCTGAATCGAAAGAGTTCTAGTAACATCCAAAAGATGGTGGTGTTTTCGTTCAGCCACCCCATTCTGTTGGGAAGTATACGCACAAGATGTCTGATGCACGATACCATGAGACTTAAGGAATTGAGAAAGCTGAATACTGCAAAATTCTAGTGCATTATCTGAACGTATAAACTTGACTTTTGTTGAAAAATTTTCCTTATTTCATTAATAAAGGACTGAATAACAGGATCAGCATTAGACTTGTTCTTAAGAAGAAAGACCCAAGACAATCTTGAAAACTCAGCAACTGCAACAAGATAAAACATATGTCTCTGATGATCTGGAACACGACTGGGACCCCAGATATCAAAATGGATTAACTCAAACAGACTATGACTAATCCGACCCTGACGACTCTGAAAAGTGGACCGATGATGCTTCCTAAGCTGGCATGCCTCGCACTGAAAGGTAGAGCGAGGAGAAATCTATGGAAGAATGTGACACAGCTTTTGCAGAGGAAGATGACCAAATCGAAGATGCCATACATAGGGAGAAACAGATCCAGTGCGAAGAGAAGAGGCACCAGCATAAGGAGATTGCACCAGTCTGTAGAGACCCCCTTGCTCACGGCCAGATTCAATCACCCTGCCTATGAGTATATCCTGAAACACAAGAGCAGACGGATCAAATATGGCATGACAATGTAAATCTTTGGTGATTTAACGAATTGATAGTAAATTCATGGAAAATTCAGGAGCATAAGGGACACTCTGAAGCCTCATTGCGGGAGTCGACTGAACCTCCCCCTGAACGGTAATGGGAGAGTGTCCCATCCGCTATCACAACAGATCGTCCAGGCTGAGTCAGACGAAAATCACTAAACTGACCTATGTCACCACAGAGATGATGGGATGCTCCTGAATCCATGATCCATTCTGACAAGTCTGCCATGTAACAACTAGTAAAGGCATATGCTATACCTGATGTAGATGTTGATGCTGAGGCAGCTACCTCTGAGGATCCTGAAGGAGAGCTAGTTGACCCAGGACTAAGCATAATCTCCATGAGTCGCGTCACAAGCTCGTCAAATCTCTGATTAGAAATAGATGATGGGCTCCCAACATGTTGTGTCTGCTCTGTAACTCGAGTTGAAGCAAGAAACCCATTCTTAGAATAATAGCAGGTTTCCTCAGAGTGGCCTGACCTGTGGCAGTAGGTGCACGACTGACGAGGTCGACCACTCCCTCCTCTACCACAGCTAGGGCCCCCTTACGACGATATGGTGTAGGGCTTCCCCTACCACGAGATGCAGCCATAGTTGAAGATGTATGAGACTGTAAAGTATTATCAGAGGATATAGATAGTCTACTCAATCTGTGATATGCCTCCTCCATCGGAGGTATGGTAGCATCAGTAAGAATCTGAGTCCGAGCAGCGTCGTACTCAAGATCATGGGCTGCTAGAAAGACCCCAGTCATCACAGAGTCTCTGTATGCCTTGAGCTGCTCTGGCTTAGTAGTCAAGGGAATGTACCCATGTAGCTTCCCAAACATACCACTCAAAGAAGTATAGAGGATATGAAAGGGGCAACCATTCTGCTTCGTTGTGAAGATATCGTACTGGAACTGCAGTATCTTCGACTCATTCTTCATCGGAGAGTATATAGTGACGAGAATATCCCACATAGCCTTTGCAGTAGGCTGACTCAAAATATCATTAGCTATTTATGTGGACACAGTCCGGGATTGCCACACACGTGTATATGCATCATATGCCTCCCATGAGGCATTTGTCCCAGTCTTGTCATGTGGCTCCTCCATCGTGAGTATGTGCTTCTTGTCATTACATTGCATTAAACTCAGGAACTGCATGGCCCACAGTTCATAGTTTGTTCCATCCATTTTGATGATGGGTGCTGGACCTTTGAAGGCACCCAGGGATGGAACATCAGCTTTGTTGTCAGAAATGATGACAACTATCTCCAAGACTGGGTCAGCAACAAGAAAGACATGCGCCAACACTAACATATGGGAAGATGGTTGTGGGTGTAGACTCGTACCACAATCCCTTCCATTCTTTTAGAGGCTCCTTTGGGTAACTAGGATGTTTTAGATAATCATGTCACACCCTAAGCACTCAACAACACAGTGTAGGAACCCTACGGGCGGCAGCGGCATAAGGGCAGGGACCACGGCCCTTACGGGCAGTGGCGCACGGGCAGGCCGCACTTGGTGCGGCACAAGAGGAAGGGTGGCGCTGCGAGGAGCGGGCCGCGACTTCGATGAAGGCTACACGCGGGCGACGCGAAGGGGCACGGGCGGCATCGGTGACGCGCAGGCAACGCGGGCAGCATGCGACAGCGCGCAGGCAGCAGGGACGACGCGTGGGGGTAGCACACGCTAGGTTTAGGTGGGGGGTAGGGCTTTAGGGTACAGGCTCCGGTCTAGGACCGTCGCTCTAATACCATGTGAAAGGAAAAAAATGAAAGATGTATTCCTCATAGCCCTAGAGCTCTCTTATATAGGAGAAAAGCTCTATGAGAAAATTACATTAGATAGACTGAAAAATAAACAAATATAAATAAAGATCGAGAGATATAAGAATCTCAACAGGTTGTGTGGTTGCCTTATCAGAAATGCAGTACGAATGTCTTGGTTTCCATTCTTTTTAGACCATCTGATGAGTTGGAGAAGTTGCATATGTTGATTACTTTCATCTTAGATTTCCACCACAAAATCCCTACTTGTGCAGGAAAGAAATAAAGCGAAACCAACAAGCAACAAGGAAAATAGAGCACTTCGACAAGATTTGATAGGAAGCAAAAGAGGCAATGATAGCGCCGGAAAGGATAAATGGCACGTCAAGTAAAGCGCTAAACTGAGTGGGGTACTGAAGATTTTAACATCTTTCCTCTGTTAATGATAACAATGATTTATAACTGACAGGTGAGGGGCAATTACGATGAGACCTACAAAATAAATTGTGATTTTGCAGACATTAGCAGTGTAATTGCGCAATTTTGCAGAGGTGTACGTGTCAGAAACCCAAGAAGCTACAAACAAGTTATTCAAAATAAGTGGATGTATTCGAAGCAAGGTCAAATTGCAAAAAAAAACACCAGAGGTAAATGTAACCTGTAAATATCTAAGCATTGCTGTTGATGTCCAGCTTGATCCAACTGGTACGCCAAATCATGCAAAAGTGGCAAAATTCTTGGTGGAATAAAAGTGGGAACCTTGTACGCAGTGGCATCTTGATTTTTGGACTGATGTTCAGAATGATGAACTGTTGGAAGTTTGCCATTGGAATCACCTTGATGGCCTGGTTGCAGAGATGTGGGAAGACACTCAAAAAGACGATCAGGTTCTGTAGGTTTGCTGAAAATGAGATATATTAGAATGGACGACAAACAGTTATTTTCAAATAATTCAAAAAAAAAGTCTGGTTTCTAAATCAATTGTATAAATTTTGAAAAAGTAGAAAAAATCACCTTGGTTTTAACTCCATAATACAAAATTCCACAACAAGGATCTCATCTATATAAAACACGGATTCGACCTTTGAACAGTCATGAGTTTAATTTCAGTTGCTATGGCATGCCTGCCAGAGGCTTGCTGGTGGGTGCTAATTGAATGGAAACATTCAAATTTGAAAATATTATATTTAAAACAAAATGATTTGCATATGAATTTGATCCGTGAATTTGATTTCCAAATGAATTGAATCTAACTTGACCTAAATTCACTCGGAAAATTTCGATCCGATATATATACACATATATACATCCATATACAAGGGTTTTAACACGTGAACTTCCAAGATTTTCCAGTAATACTTATGCTACATACTTTTTTTGTAATTATACTTAAGCCCCTATATGTTTACAAAAATCACAGTAGTGCCCTTCCATTACTACTTTGCTGCCCACAAATTACACTAAATGAAGGGCAATACTGTGAATGTCGTAACAATATAGGGGCACAAGTATAATCGCAAAAACGCTAGGGGCCGCTGAAAATGTGGAAGGGCATAAGTGTAAAAATCCCTTTATATTATAATATATAGAGAGAGTTTGCAATGTTTGGGAAGGACCCTTAACTGTTGATTATTTCTTTCCATCAATGGATGGTTTTAATCCATAATCCCTAATCACAATCCCCCCTTGCCAAACATGTTTCTCCTCTCATACCCTCCCTCTCTCTCTCTCTCTCAAATGCTGCCCCTCGAGCCTCGATTATTTCCCTCTCCGGCACCCTTTCACATCACACTCATTCCTCTTCCTCCACGGGGCCCTCACATGATCATCCTTCGCTCATTTCTCCCCAACTTTTCCATGCATCGCCTGGAGCTATTCTTTCAGCGGGATCGCCCTTCGCTCCTCTTCCTCCACCATTCATCTCATAAACAAGGTCTCATCGTATGTTCTAAAGAGTGCAACTTCTCTCCCTTATATATCAATGAGACACCATTTCCATGGTCATTGAGAATTTTTTGTTGGACCGTTTTTGTTCATAACTTCTATACTGCAGATAAACTGTCTCCTCGTGATATCAATTGTGTTTTCCTTGGGTATTTTTCGCACTTAGAAGGGGTATAGGCAATGTTTTAAAAATCAAACCAATCGACCAGTTCAACCACCTAAATCAAGAACCGGAAGAAAAACGATCCAACCACCCGATTTTTATTCAGAAAAAAAAATCCAATCGAAATCCGGTTGGACCGCTTAAACCCGGTTGAACCAATTGAACCCAACCACCTGTTCAACCATCCATTTTATGGCAAAAAATAATTTCTATAATTTATTAAAATGTAAGCTTCTAAAATCTATTCATAATCTAGTCTCGTTATAACTCATAGTGTATTGCTCCTTATCTCTTCTCCTTCCACATGTGCCAATGACATATTATTGCTCTCCATTCTTGTTGTGCGAGTATTGCCACTATTTTTCCGCATTGTGTGTGAAGTTGTCTACTTCCAACAACAACAAACGAAGAAGACATTGTAATAGTTATACTATAAGAAGCCGTAAATTAACCATACTTTAAAATTGTTAATTACATACATCAGATATATATATATATTACAAAATATGTTATTATGCCCTTTTAGTGTTTCTAATACCATCTATACCTCTAACTTTTTAGCAATTTCACATGTGCTCCTATATTCTTAAAAAAATCACAACATTATCCTTGTATTGGTAAAATATAGGAGCACAAGTGTACTACTAAAAAGCTACTAATATGTGTTTTGTAAAAATATAAGGGCACACAAGTAATTGTACAAAAATATGGGTATAAGTGTTATTGAAAAAAGTTGGAAGGACACCAGTAGGGGTGTAAACGAGCCGAACCGGAGCGAACCAACCCAGGCTCGGTTCGGGTCGTTTAGCATACTTTCAGGTTCGGGTTCGGTTCCGCTCGATAAAATGAAAAGTGTAATTAGGTTCGGTTCGGCTCGGGTAAGGTTCGTAAAGGTTCGGTTCGGCTCGTTAAAGGTTCGTTTAAGAATAAATGTTGTGCATACGTTTCACTTCAAAGGGAAAAAAACGCAGTCACATGGGAGGGTTTTGTGGGGTTTCGGGAATAGGGAATAGGGTCTTGGGGAGTGGATGACTGCATGGGTTTGAAAAAATATGTGAATAGCCCTTATGTTAATATAGAATGTATTTTTCCCTATATATACAATATGTATGTATATATACTTTTATGTATGTATGTATGTATGTATGTGTATATAATCGAACTTTTAACGAACCGAACCAGAGCGAACCTATGTTTTTGAGGTTCTGTTCGTTTATTTAATCGAGCCCGAACTCGTGTTCAGGTTTGATTCGTTTATTTTCAAAACGAATCTGAATCGAATTTTTAGCGAGCCGAATCTGAACGAATATCAAACCTGAGAATTTTCTGACAGCCCTAGACACCAGTGTACAAAGTTATAAACCGTCTTAAGATATGATGTAGCATTTTGCATACTTATTTGTATGATATACCGATCTAACTCCGTTCGACCCGGCTAAACCATATGAACCAAAGTAATAATGCAATGATTCGATCTTTTTTATTTTTATGAACTCCTGACATCATCATCAGTTCGACCAATCGGTCCCATTTATGCGACCATAAAAATCGAAAACTAATGCATGCTTGATTTGATGTCCAATTTGATTTTTAAAACCTCGGATATAGGTGTTAAGATCTGATTGGTCATCGTTATTTATTTTGACATCAGTTTCTTTGAACAGACCAGCTAATTTACTCAGTCCGTCGATAATATACCTTGGACCTACCGCCACTACTCATTGTCTACAGAAGAAAACACACTATTCATTCTGAACATGTACCATTACATGTTCCTTACTTGCCGGATGATGTACCCTCTTCGAGTGTCCCTACCACTACGGATCTTCCTATAGCTCTGTGACGGATGAAAAGGCAATGTACTATGCATCTCATGTTGCATTTTACTTCCACTGACCATCTATCCAGTTGTAACCAGATGTTTTCATGAGTATTACTATTCTTTGTGGTCATCATAGTGCATTACAGGTCTAAATGGCGAAGACTTCTCCCACATTTTAGTAGGGTCGGTTACATGGAGTCTTGCTCAAACCCATCTTGAAAGATCCGACTATTTTTTACACTGGTTGTCGGTTACCTAACGCAACCCTCACAAGGAGGGTTTTGAACCCTGGTCTTTTGGGTAATTGTGCACTGCAGGACTATGATTGGAAAAAGCCATGTATGAAGAGATGGATGCCCTTACCTCCAGAGACATGTAGGATCTTGTGTCGTGTCCCCTCGAGTGTCAAGCTTGTTGCTTAGCAATAGGTCTTTATGATCAAACAGTCCCCTGGTGGTTCTATTGACAGATTGAAAGCCATGTTTGAAGCAAAGGGCTTCACTCAGACTTATGGTGTGGACTATGATAGAGTTAATGGGTTATTTCTTTATATTTATAGCGTCTTGTAACCCCTTTGGGATATACATGTAATTTTCTATTTTTGTCTCTCTAAAGTTTCACCATGTATAAGAAACCCTAGACCCATTGAATAAAATAAGTCATTCATTCTCTCATCTCTCCATATGGTATCAAAGCAGCGGTCCTACACCGGTGTTCTGACCAATTCCCATCGTCACCACCAGCCAAGTCTTCATGTGGGCCCTCCCCTCTCCTTAAGATCTCACGTAGGGCCCCTCTCGTCGTAGTGCAACTGCAGTCTGCAGTGCACTCCGCACCACCGCACAAGGTTGTAGCACCTACGCTGGCACCCCGGCTCATCTGAGACTTAGTGTGTGACGCTGCTACACTGTGTCGTTGCAGGAACTCAACTGGCCCTTCAAGGTCGTCGTCTGGCCACCAGGACCCTCTAGCGGTCCCATTGGAGCCCTTTCATGCCCTTCAACTCCCTACGCAGTATTTTATTTGTTGAGACTTTTTCTCCAGCGATCAAGATGGGATCTATCTGCACTATTTTGTTTGTTGTTGCTAATAAGAACTGGCTCATCTTTCACCTATATGTGAAGAATGTTTTTCTGTACGGCGACCTCGAAGAGGTCTACATGATGCCACCAATGGGTTACTCCTTCGAGGGAGAGCATGTGTGCCGACTCAATAAGGTCATCTATGACCTAAAGCGAAGTCCACGAGCTTGGTTTAACGGACTTATCTCTGAGATCGACTCTCTTGGCTTCCACGAGACGACATCTAATTATTTTATTTTTGCTAGACGACGATCCACTGACATAATTATACTGATGAAATGTGTTGATGATATGGTTATTACGAGTGATGATGAAGTAGCCATTCTAGAGACCAAGGCCTGCCTCCAGAAGGTGTTTGTCACCAAGGACCTTGGTCAACTCAGATACTTCCATTACATTGAGGTGATACGCACTGTAGAGAGATCACACCTATCACAATGGAAGTATTACTTAGATATTCTTATAGAGAGACTGGCTTACTTTGATGCAAACCATCTAACATCCAAGCAGAACTGTGAAAACAAGCTACAGTTGTTGATCCTGAGTTTGAGGATGCTACACAATATGGAAGCCTAGTGGGCAAACTGCCCTACCTCACTAGCATTAGGCCAGATATATCGTATGTTGTGAACAGAGCTAGTCAACATATGGAAAGACCTTGGTATAGTTATTGACATGATGTTCTTCCGGTTCTTCAATATATGAAGGAATCTCCAAAAAGAGACCTTTTCTATGAGGTCAATGGTCACATTGATGTCACAGCTTACGCATATGTCTATTATACCAGTTCTCCTTAGGACCAACGACCGACTACAGGTTATGCTATATTTGTTGGTGGCAACCTAGTTACTCACGAAGCAAGAAGCATACAATGTTTCTACATCAAGTGCAGAGGCTTAATACAGAGAGATGGCTAAAGCCACTTGTGAGATTACCTGGCTAATCTCCTTTCTACATGAGCTTTGACTTCTTGCTATTACTCTTGTACCTTTATATTGTTACAACAAGTTTGCTACATACATTGCCACTAATCTTGTATTCCATGAGCGGGCTAAGCACATTGAATTTGGTTTTTATTGCGAAAATGTCTGTTACCATTACAAGCAATTGCTTGAATCTTGGCTTATGTAAGCAGGTTTGTTTTTATATATATTATTAATATATTGGGGCCGACACCTATGCGTGATTTCCCCCTCTTTTGATTTCAAAAAAAAAGACCACTACTCCTCATATCTCCATAGATCTTCAGCTTACAGATATACTCATGAAAGCACTACCAAAGAAATGCATCTCGTGAATGATTTCCAAGTTTTGTTATTGTAGTATTTCTCTTTATCTATTTATTGAGTCATATAACCCCTTCAAGGTCTTTATGTTGTTTTCTCCTTTTAGCTCTCTAGGTTCCACGCTAAGGGCAGATGCTTCATCACAAGTTTTGCTATGTCTGTTGGTGGGAATCTGGTCGTTCATTGCAACTAGAAGCATATAGTTGTTTCACGATCCAGTGCATAGGTAAAATAATGAACCACGGCTCAAAGCCGCTTATGAGATTAGTTGGCATGTCACCTTTCTACATGAATTCGAGCTATCCATCATAGCTAAGTCTTTAAGAAACGTGAGGCGAATAGAAGCGGTTTTCTGTTATTGAGGTGAGGCATAAGCCTCGAGGAAGTCGAGGCGTAAGTCTCAGTTTATGGAGAAAATACATGTAAAATTGTTATTAAACATAATTATATTGTCATAAAATCCTAAACTTCAAATATCTACAAAATGTATTTTCATAAATCCTAAATTTGAATTTTTCCAAATTGAATAGATGTACATGATATACCATATTAACCATATATGCTACTTTGGATATGTGATAATGTAATATTATATTGTAAACATGTGAATTCCTAATATTCTTACAAAAATATAGTATTTTGAACATATATTGTTGGAGTATTTGGTTGTGCACCATATGAGTTGTAGGAGGGTAAAAGGATCTCTCCAAGATCCATTTACCCCATCCATATGTTTAGTCCCACATCTACTAGTGATAAGACTTGGAGGCTCTGTGGAGGCTATATAAAGAGCCCCAGACCTCTTGTATCCATTGAGAAAGTGCAATGCATAACCTGGCCCTTTGAGGCCTTCTCCCGTGGTTTCATCCCGCTCCTTAGGGAGTAGGGTTCCACGTTAAAATCTTTGTGTTCTTCAAGTTCTTTATCTTTATTTCTGATTTCGCTTCCGCTTCCTATTTTCTAACATATACCATACTCGTTTTAGTGATACAAGCAATTGAATAACATTTGTTAATATAAAATATTTCCATACTAATTAGAAACAATTACTACATACTTGATGCAATGATAATTGTAATATATATGTATAATATATATTTATGAACTAATATATTTAGGACTACCATATAATGATACTATCATGCATTTTTTGAGTCTTGTGACTAATATATATAATATTATAGATATGAGGGAATGTGACTAACATTTATGTGTACTGCTTAACATATAGATTTCATTCAATATATGAGGTTTGTTACTACAATAACATTATATATTATGATTGTGACTTGTATGGTTGTGACTAATATATGCTTTATAGCTTTAATATTATTGTGAATGTATAGTTTTATATAGTTTAATACTTATTTGCGCAAAATGCACAGTAAAACAAGGTAGAGCCGCGGCATCGCCTCAACTGCCTCGGGCTTGTGAGGCTTACGCCTCAGATCTCAAGATTGAGGCTATAGCCTCGAGGTGGTTTTCCTTAAATATTATTGCTAAAGTATAGCTTTATATAGTTTAATACTTATTTGCATAAAAAATGCATGGTAAAACGAGGCAATGCCTCGACAAAGCCTCAACAACCTTGGGTTTGTGAGGCTTACGCCTCGGATCTCAAGAGTGAGGCTATAGCCTCAAGGCGGTTTTCATGGAAAACTGCCTCGAGGTGGGGTTTTTTAAAGCCATGATCCTAGCTCCAGTTCTCCTCTACTGCGACAACAAATAGGCCACTTGTATTGTCACTAATCATGTGTTTCATGAACACACAAAGCACATTGAAGTGGACTGTCATTTTATTAGGGATGAAGTGCGTGAAGGGAAGCTTGTCACCCCTCACATTTCTACAGAGCTAGCTTGCATATATTTTCACCAAATCTCTTCCGAACAATCGCGATTCACTGTTGACCTCCAAGTTAGGCATATGATCGATAGATTTTTAGAGTGAAAGTGAAGTATGAGCTCGAGGTAAGTCACACCTGAATGGTGATAGAAAGATAAATGATTGATAGATATGCTCCAAATTAAGGGGTTCTAAGGATGTTCTCTATATTAAGACATTTTATTTATCTTTTTTTTGCTTTCTGTTTGTAGTGGTCATATTCAAGGACTCTATTGCATTTTTCTTCGTTTGAATTATTAGGGTTTTAGGGTTTCAATCTACTCTATAAGAAACCCTACCGCTTCAATAAAATCATCTCATTCCATCTCAAAATCTATTTCATAATTAGATTGGCCAGCTTTTAGTGAATTATAATTTGTAGAATAGTAATTTGTAAAGTTGTAAAGTGTCCTAAGATGTAAAGTGTAAATTCATTTATTCTCTAAGTTTAATGTCAATATTTAACTTTAACTTTCATTCCATTTCTGTTCGATTATGGTTGAATTGTCTTCTAAAATTTAGATGGCAAATGTCTTCAAAATATGTTATTCTATGAAATATATCAATATGATAATATTTTTCGAGACAATAAGGCTATACAACTTCGCATCTCAACTTTCCTTGTACAAACATAAGATGATAGCAAAACTAACTGTATTTTGTACATTTAAGAACTAGTAGAAACTTTGTGGGGTATATTTTGTACATTTAAGAACTAGTAGAAACTTTATGGGGTAGTGTTGTGTGCCTACCATCCAAAAGACCAATGTTCAAATCCTCCTTATGGGGGTAGCGTTAGGTAACCGACAGGCGACATCATGCATAAAAATTAGTCGGATCTTTCAACATAGATTTGAGAAAAAATCCATAGATGACCCTACTTAAAGTGGGAGAAGGCTTTGTGATGCAAATAGGGTTTTGGCGCGTCGTTGATAAATAAAATAATTTGGACGGTGGAATTTCGGTGGAAGAAAATGGAGGGGTTGAGAAGAAGAAACTCGTCGGGAACGAGGGGTTGAGGAGAAGAAGCGCGAAGACCGCGAGGGGAAGAGAGGAGAGAGAGATGGATAGAGAATAATTCTCAACTTTTCATAAATCTGACCTCCTTAAAACACTGGACCCTCATCCCTTTATATAGGAGGGATGAGATTACAAAAATAGTAAATTAATTTAATTTGACTACTAATTATCCTAATTGGACTCTAACTAATTAACCGACCAAATTTAAAATCAAATCTACGAATAAATGTTGGAGATCACAGGCGATCTCAATTATTTAATTAAAATTGCGACGACCTAAAAAACGTAAATAAAATTAACTATCATAATTTAAATAAATAGGTGGCCCTATATTTCGGGCCCACGCTGCATCAACTCTCCGCCGCTTTAAAAAATTCGTCTCCCGACGAATTGCTTGATGTAGGTGTGTCATTGGAAAATTCATCCTTGAATTGTGGCTTCAATTTCCTCCAATTCGTTCATTTTGAACGTTACATCTGTAGTTTTTTCAAATTGGGGGGCATCTCTGCAATTTTCGTACCCCTTCACTTACAATGCCTCTACAACATAGTTTAACCTTTACCTGGCCCTTTAAGTAAAAACTCTTGTCAGGGAGGGCCCTTTTGCAATTTATCCAAAAGATCCCTTCCCTCATTTGAAGGGGATCGGCGGGGGGTATCTCTACAACCCTTGTTAGGGTTTCACTCCTCCCTGCTAAGAGGCAGCGGCGGGGGTCTGGTTCAGGAGGATGGGAGCGCCTACGCCGCGGCGAGGGGGACTTGGAGCGACGCCGAGGCAGGTGGCGGTGCCTGGGGGAAGGCGGAGGCTTTGGGCATCGCGCGCGGGAAAGGTACGGGTATGCTTGGGGGGGTTAATCGGGGTGCGGGTGGGGGTGACGTCGCGGTGGGGTTGGGAGTGGTGGCCGGTGGCTGTAGGGGAAAGGGCCAACGGGGAGGAGAGAGAGGCGGGGTGCGGCGGCGAGGGAGAGGTTGTTGGCGGAGGTGGCGGCGGGGAGCGGGATCCGGGGAAGAGGAGGCGAGGTTGGGGGTGGGCCTGCGGTGAGATGGCCTGATGGTGCGGGTTTGGACTGACCGAGGGCGTAGTGATGGACCCATAGGGGTTGCGGGCATGGGACCGGGGTGCTGGCAAAGCCGAGGGGAGGGCGGCGAGTAGGTGACTCGGGCAGGAGGGCTGGGGGGGCTGTCGCGGTGACACCGGGAAGGCACAGCCGCAGGGAGGGGCTGCTGTTGGCTGACGGCTCGCGGATCCGAATGTGAAGCGGCGGCTGGAGGCGCCGCAGGGGGCGGCCACGTGCTGCGGTGCCGGAGGGGTCGGTGGTGGAGGGCGACGGGACCCCAGGGGTGAGGGTTGGCCGCTGTTGGGCTGGAATGGGCCTGGGGCGGACATCCGGGTCGCTTTCGGTGAAGACGGCTGATCTGAAATCTTCTGGACAGCCACTGTTTCTTCATTTTTTTCTCCTAAAACGGTCTGGACAGCGGCCGGATCTTCGTTCACGGCGGGGTTTTCCTCGTCAAAACTTGCAGCAGCGGCTTCGACGGTTGGAGGCTTTGATTGGGCGTCGTGGAAGGCCTCAAAGTTAGCCATTAGATCTCGAAACAGGGAGTTGAAGTTGGTTTGCAAATCACGTATCATGTGCGCCGTCTCCTTGGTGTAGGCGTCGATGGTGGAGATGGTTCGTCGTGTTTGTTTGGATGAACGATGATCCCTTGATGCATGATGGTGCGAGCGCCTAGACGGATCGTCAGATCGTGAGGACGATCTGTAGGCCATGCTCTGATACCAATTGATGCAAACAGGATTTGACGCGTCGACGATAAATAAAATAAATTGGGCGGTGGAGTTTCGGTGGAGAAAAGGAGAGGTTGAGAAGAAGAAAACTCGTCGGTAACGAGGGGTTGAGGGAGAAGAACGCGAAGATCGCGGGAGGAGAGGGGAGAGATAGAGAGAGAATGAGATAACTCAATTTTTCATTAATACTTCACTCCCTAATACATTGGACCCTCATCCATTTATATAAGAGGGATGATTTTACAAAAATAGAAACTAAATTCAAATTGGAAACAACTTATCCTAATTTGACTCTGACATATTTAAAATTCAAATTGACCTTTAATTATCCTAATTGGACTCTAACTAATTAACCGACCAAAATTAAATCTACGAATAAACGTTGGAGATCACAGGCGATCTCAATTATTAAATTAGAGATACGATAATTTAAATAAACGTAAATAAAATTAACCACTAAAATTGATTAATAATTCGGCCCTATACGTGCGCCCTACGCTGCATCACTTTGCCATTTCTTTAATAACTAGTAGAAACTTTTTTTTTGAAATCAATTGATTTGAACAGTTTCGATACGATTTCAGGAGTCTATCAGCAATGTCGGTTGCAAGCCGTTAGCATGCCATTTTTTGGCACTGGCAAAATAGCATCAACATCGGCACTTAAATTGAAGATGAAAATAAAAAAAATTTGTCAATAAGTGAAAACCAAAGTAGTGTTTATCAAAGATAAACCTGTAACTTGACAATAATTCCTGAAATTCTTCCTCCAGTTTTGTAATGGCTTTAGACAAAACGACGGTTGCGTGATTAAGAATCCCATCACCACTCTTCAAATTTTTATTTGAACTGAAGAAATTGACATTGCTTCGCAATTGATTGATAGCTTCTAGATAACCTTCCAAATCCTCATGAGGTCCCTTGAGAATTTGAGATTCCGCCTACATGGAGTTGCAACAATAAGATCTAGGAGAAAATTACGGATTACCTTTTTTAAAGAAAATTATGGATTGTCATTATGGATTATCATTGACCTATAATAATCACAATTTACCTTTTTCCACAAAAAAACATTCTGATAATAGGAAAAGATCATGATAAACAGAGTCCTTATTGTATGAGAGCTGGATAATCATGTGAAGAGAAAATCACCAAGCACATAATGATCTAAAAAGCAACTACCATTTTCGTACTATGCCTTAGGTGAGTATTACAATGTAATTGCAGCTGTAATTGCAGCTAAAGGTTATAGCAAACATCCACACAGCAAATTCAATTTCATTCCCCTTTATTTCTCAATATGATACCCTTTCGACTATCAAGCTACAATGATAACACCAGACTGGCCTACCACTATAAAATAAGTAAAGAACAAACGCTACTCCAGAACAACATAATCCCCATGTGTTGCACCTCATAATGTTCAGCTTTACACAAAAAGACGCTCCATCATACTGTTTCTTATGTTATGAGATCATAGCTATCATATTGCAATGTTAGTATAATTAGCTGGGATAATTCGGCTTTTAATAAAACTAGACCAAATGTTAGACAGTATAAACACCTAACATCAAATCACATTGGCAGTCAAATCATTATGCCATCCCCTATAGACAAGATTTAACTGTTATGCTCTTCAAAAAATCCAGACTTCCCTATAGCAATAAAAATGCCTATAGCATAATTCTTGCAATGAATGACAATAATTCCAGGACATCGTGACCCCTGCTCTAATGCGATATAATCAGCTTTACATGGAAAAGATTGGTTCCAAGAATTTGTTTTTTAAGTAATGCAGTCATGATGGTTTTCTAAACTCAAATTACCGGAAAGATTCCCCCTGGTATTTATCATAAAAAAATTGAAGTCGATGTGACACCAAACGTCAGAATCCAATCACATTGGGTATCAATTTACAAATTTAGCAAAGACCTGAACTTTAAGTTTAACCATCAGAATCAATCAAAACGTAAATCCATCATCCTAACATGCACTACAACTTCCACCTAAGTTTTCACAATGACCGTCCCCTTCCCTTCATTTTTTATCGCATACATCTTGAATTAACTATGCTACATGGCCGCCTTGTTGCTAAAAAGAGGCATGCATCTAGCAACCAAGTGCCCAAACACTCTGAAGCTGTATGCTCAATCACAATGACAAGAATTAATTCCCTTGCATCACTTTTTATGCAATGCAATCAGGATATCCTCTATATTCAAACTACGTGGAAGGTGTTGTCCAGCGACTAATCGGGTACAGATAAACCAAAACATCGAAATCGGTACCATCCTAAGCGTGCAAAGATCCATACATTTAGGCTAAATCCAGACTCCACGATCATCTGAACTAATACCCATATATGGCATTAACCCCCCCCCCCACCCCACACACACACACACATACAGAACACACACACGCAGAGAGAGAGAGAGAGAGAGAGACCCGGCGAGAGAGATCGAACTGGGCCAAGATGACATCGGCTGACTTGAGAGTCTTGTCAATGTTCTCGTGCGCCATTCGGATGGCGTGCGTCTTCACCTGCGGGCCAAAGATGGCTGATGAGTATCGGCGTGGCGTTAAGATGATGGGTGTAGTGGGAGATTGATGAACCTGAGTGGGGCGCATGGCGGTGTCGAGGGCGGAGAGACGATGGTCGAAGGAGCCGAGGATGGCCACCATCTCGTGCGTCACATTGCCGCTCCTAATCAGGGACTCGCGCAGAACCTTCGCTCGGAGGGACAGGGAGTCGGCGATCGCCATCGGAGCTGGAGTCTGGCGCGCGGTGACCAAGACGCGGGGGCTGCGTGCAAGATCGTGAAGAAGAAACGGCGGGTGGGTGGGTTTTTTTGCAGAATGGTCCTTGGAGATAAAGGGGTTTGTGTCTTTAGTTTGTGTGTGTTTGTGTCTGATCTCCTCCTCTTTTCACTTTATCGAGATTTTTGGCATCGTATTGGTTGAACTTTTACCAAGGTAAATTTCTCCCCTTTAAGTGGTAATTTTACCTCTATTGACTATTGTAGCTCTATTGTGTCCATTGGTTTGTCAGGGAAGCATACTGAGGCAACCTCTGGCTCTGAGCAACATGAACACCTCGAAATTATGATGCTTCCTTCCCTCCGTCTTCTGTTGTAGGTGAATATTCATGCTCGAATGTGAGAATGGAGGGATGTATTTCCTTCGAGCTCCTCCCACGAATTTAAAAGGTATGTCCTTCGACTATTTTTGTATCACAATACTCCTCATTTGAAAGCAACTTCCAGGTATAATAAATGTAGTCACTCTCTTGTCCAATTCTTCTTTTAAAGCTACCATGAACTCCTTCGGTACAATCAACCAAACAATTTATCGTACTCCATGCTTGATATAATTGTCAGAGATTGGCATGGACCTCGAGAATGATGAGGCTTCTTTTGGCATGATTTGGGGTTCCCCTAAGCGGTTTGAATCACTAAGGGTGTGTTCGGATACAAGGTTAAACCACCCCCGGGGTGGTTTAACTTCCCTAACCCATGTTTCCTCCCTCCACGTGGGCCCCACTTTATTCCTTTTTTAAAAAATTAAATAAATAAATTTTACATCATCAATTCTATCAAAAAATAATATATTATACCATCATCTCATATAAAAAATATAAACTACTCCACTTCTACCCACTTTTTCAAACTCCAATACAATCGCATCACAATAACTACTCTTTTTTTCAAACTCCAATACAATCATATCATAATAAACACACTTCTAACCCACCCTCAGTTTAACCCTCTATCCAAACACCAAAACCCAAAAATGGGTTACCTGCAACCAGTTTAACCCACCTAAACCCACTATCCAAACACCCCCTAAGGCGTTTGGTGGATAACACTTGTCACTTCGAAGCAGCATCCTTCTCCACAAACCTTAAAACTATGTTCACGACCGGAACTAGTATATGTTATGGGGGGCATAGCCCCTCCATGATTATTATATGTCACTTGTACAGTGTACTAAATTTTTAATACGCCCCCTCCTTAATTGTATAATAAATAATATTGTTAGATAAAAGTTGTAGAATTATTTAATAGTAAAGTGGTAGGGTAACATGGATACTATTTAGAGACCAGGGTTTGAATATTACCTCCTTCGATTTTACTTTCTTTTATATTGTTTATCTAATCACTTCCAAAGTGTCAAAATATTTTGATATAAAATTGCATCCGAGTTCATTTATCTCTCCCTTTTTTTTAGTACTCCTTCTAAATAAAATAAATTTTATTATTTCCTTTTAACCATGAATTTTTTTATTTCAAAAGTCTACTTGATAATTTAGCCTTTTTAATATGGATTTAAAGAGACTTAAATTGTTATATTTATCAAATTTTAAAAAATCACCGCTAAAAATGCTAATCTATTTGAAAATCTAACATTAGTAATAGATATAAAATTATATGTTTATCGGAATTGAAAGATTTTATTTTAAAAATATTAATTCTGTTTAAAATACCGTTTGAAAATACATAGATTTTTTTCATTTTTTAGCATATATAATAGTTGTATACTTGGTTCCTCCTTGATAAAATTCATGGTTCCGTCCTTGACTATGTTTATGGCTACTATTTGCATGATAATGATCTTGTTGTTGACAATTGGCACATGGTTTAGAATAAGAAAAATCAACATGTTCTTAGACTCCTATGGCAGTTACCAAACGATTGCCTCCTCACCTGAAGAAATCTTAAAGAGATAAGATTTGCTTCAATTGTATGTTAAGGGTCGCACAAAAAACATCTGCAAGACAAAATACATTGCTAAAAGTACAAAGGTTCATGGCATGTCACCTGTAGATATATATATATGTATGTATATGTATATATACAGCTCAACCTATTATCTCCCTACTCCATGACATTATACTATGATCTTCTTATCTTCCCTGAAGTATGGTGCCTTTGATGACCATACATTGCCCTCCAGTACTCAATGACATGGATAATAGATGTTTATTCAGATGTTGTGGCTAAGGAGGAATCTCTGAAGTCCTTAGTACGCAAGAAGCTCGATAGATTCTGAAAGAGGTGACCAAGGGAGCCACTTCTCGGTCCTTTTGCCACTTGATATCGTGTATCTAAGAGAGAGTTTCTGGCCCTTCCAGTGATCCCGCATCCTATTGCCTACAATCCTTTTCCCTTCTTTTCAGGCATACATGTGGATCTTCGAAGATGGAACCTTGACTTAGGTTCATAAAAAAGAACATGTTTAACCCTCTGTGGACAAAAAAATTATGGTTATGCACATTCACACCCCCTTTGTTCTTTCTTTTTTGGTCGGTGGCTACGAGAAGTTGCTCAAGTATGACCAACCCTCAACTGAATAATGAGAGGATTTCTTGTAAGTTTTGTGGTGGATGTTCCATACACCAAAATATTCGAAAAGGGTAAAGTTCTCCTTTAGGAACTTGAAGTTCTTGGACCTTCTTAACCCAAACGACGCAATTTAATTCACATTTCCATGGAGTCTTATTATGTTCCCCAATGAGGCCTTCCCTTTTATTAGAAGCTTTACACATGGTAAGCGTACCTTTGAAGGCATAATGATGCATTGTAACAAATAAATGCATTAGATGCATGATTTTGTTGTACAACATTATTTCTCTATTGTATTGTAATCCCAACCCCTCTCCACAAACATTTTGGCTTTGGTATGTGGAATTTGTCGAATGTTGGTTATTCCTGCGGAGGCACCGGTTGATGGGTATGAGTGGATCAGATAGTATGACCTCATTCGTTGCAAATAACAAATTCAAACAACCACAGCATTACGTATCATTTCCAATCACAAGAATAAACAATCAATCACAGGCACAAAGGTGTTTAACGTGGAAACCTTCCTAGATAAAAACTACGATTGAAGTCTCCAGACTTGGGCTTTCAACCTGACTCAACAGAGTCTTATCACTAAATCGAGTTGCTTACGTAGGTAACCCAACCCGTACTACACCTTAAGTTGATCACACGTTAACTCAAATGTATACAAGTAAATACTCTTACTAACCTCGAGATTAGAAATAAATATGCAATGAATAATATGAGGCAAAACTAAAAGAATCTTACAGAACGAGGAGTGTGCTCGTAAGAATTAATCGTAGAACACCAAAGACTATATGCATAAGGAACGAAGCAGAAAATAGTTCTTTAATATTTTTATTAGGGTATAGAGTGGAAAGCAAATAAAGGAGAACTTGTTGCTCGTGTTGTGTGTTGTATAATTGGGAATGGGGTCCTATTAATAGGGCAAGAATCCCCATAGCCATTAGCTATGAAAAAGTAATTGTTGTAAACAAATCTAGAATGGAATCACCTTCAAAGTTTTTCCTGAAGTTATATGATCGATCGAGATACTAAGATGATCAATCAGAATCAGATCATCAGTTATGTGGAGCGAAGTGATAAATCATAATCAAAATTGATCGATCACAATATAACTGTTAGAATTCAAAAATTGATTGATCAATCCATCAAATGAGAATGGTTGATTGATCAATTTGACTCTCTGATGAATCTTTATTTCATACCCTTTACTCTATCATTTTGGCCATAAAAACCCTAGTAAATCATGTAAATACCCTTAATTCATGCAAATTAACATTCATGCATTGTTGTACAAATTGTGTATAAAATATTGTTTTTAATGCTAAAATTAAAGAATAAAGAAAAGAGAAGAATAAGAATAAAATATCAAAGATATTTTATGACCCTAAACCCCGAGACCTAGGCATCTTGATGGCTAGGTCGACAAGGAAAAAAGTAGGGGGAGATAAGGGCCATTAATACAATAAAATTCTCATTTATTTATTCATTTTTGGGACCTATTTTATTTTCTACTTTTTATGCCTCAAATAAAAAACTTTGTACATGAAAGTTGTAGATAATAAAATATAGAAACATACAAAATTGATTTCATACAAAAATAATATACATTGCAAGGAAGGAAATATCGGTATCGATATCGTTTCGATACAATGTCGATACCGATATATCGCCGATATATCGGCGATATATCGACGCATATCGCTGAAACCCGGTATCCATTGTGCTATTTTGGCCTGTCGATACCCGATATCGTCCATATCGGCGATATATCGGTGACCTGTCGATACCGATATATCGCCGATATATCGACGATATATCGCGATATGGCGATCCCTGATATAGTGTAAAAGTTACACTCTAAATAAGGTTCCAAAATCCCAACTTCCTACACCCATGTCTCTCAAAAAACTCAAAATACATCAAAATCACTTTAATTGTATATAACTTTTAATAAGCTATTTAATGAAGTTTGGTTTCATATTTTTGGAGTTAAGGTGTGAAAGTTAGGTTTAGGACCCCCATTGTACAGTTTACCTGATTAAAATAATCATTTTATTTAATATTTACTATTTTTTATAATTTTACATTTTTAGAATTTTGTAAATATTATTTATATTATATGTATATATCAAAAGTAAAATAAAATAATAAATAACGCATTAAAATAAATATTTATATAAGAATACATTGGTAAAATACCTACACTTATACCTATAGATATCATACTCCTATTTATTTAAGTATTTATAATATATCAGAAAAATATAATAAAAATATGTTTAAGTATCCAAAAATAAGTTATAATTTGTAAAATAATAAAATCAAAAATATGAAATAAAAATAAAATACATAAAAACATAGATAAATATACCTATATAATAACCTAAAAAGTACCTTGTAATTATATACCTCTAAAAAATAAAGGATTTTTACACCCATAACCCTGAGTAATTTTGCAATAACATTCATGACCCTGCGTAATCGTGAATTACACAGAAACCTTGAGTAGTCACTCCGTCTCACACTCATGACCCTCAGTTAGTTTTCTCCTTAACCCAACCATACTATTGGGTTAATCCAACCCTTAGCCTATCCAACGGCGACTAAATTTAAAAATAAAAACAAAACCCCCCCCCCCCTTCTTCCTCCTCCATCCCTCGCCAGCAGCCACCCACTCCGAAGGCCGCCCGCTCCCGTCGACAGACTCCCACCTCCCTCCCCCGCCCCGACCGACCGACCTAAAGAGCCCCCCCTCCCCCCCCCCCGTCTCCCGCAACCAACCTGTAGCCCCCCACCCCACCCCCGCCCCTCCGGTGGCAACCACCTCCCTCCCCCCGGCCCCACCGACCTGCAGAGCCCCCCCCCCCACCCCTCCCCCCCCCCCCGTCAACCGAGCTGGAGAGCGAAGCAGAGCTGGGAAGGTTAGGACATTATGATCTCAAGGTATGTCCTCCTCCTCCTCGGACGCCACGCTGAAATCGGTCCCCACGGGATTGTCCACGAATGCAACCCTGAATTCCCGATTCACGAGTTTGGGTTGAACTCCAAGGAGGGCTCGCCCACGGTGCTGGTGGTGAGGAGGAAGGGGCCGAGCTCGAAGAGGTTGCCGATCATGGAGGAGCATCCTGGACCTCCCTAGAGCCACATGAGGAGAGGGGTCCGGTGGGGGCCGTCGATGTGGGGTTGCCGGGCCTCGTAGAAGGCGTAGTAGAGGCGTTGAGAAAAGTTGGATATGGGGAGGTAGCCGAAATTTGTGGGGATGTCCTCCCTCCCCCGCCCCACCGACCTGCAGGGCCCCCCTGCCCCCCACCCCCACCCCCCCGGTGGCAACCCACCTCCCTCCCCCACCCGCACCGACTTGCAGAGCCCTGCATCCCCCCCCACTCCCCGGTGGCAACCCACCTCCCTCCTCCGCCCCCACCGACCTGCAGAGCCCTCCCGCCACCCGTGTCAACCGAGTTGTAGCCCCCCCCCCCTACCCCCTCCCCCCCCCCCCCCACCCCGAGCCCCCCCGGTGGCAACCGACCTCCATCACCCCCTCTCCCCCCCTACAACAGGAGTCCCCCCCTCCTCGCCTGCCCCGTGCGCACCTGAAGGTCCCCTCCTCCCCAATCCTCATTTCCCTGCGATCCCACCCTCTGTGCGGACCACTCCTCCAGCATCCCTCGTTGCCTCTGCCTCCCAACCCCTCCCAGATGATGGAGTTATAATGAGATGGCATGATTTACAAATAAGAAAGAGTATTAAGGGCAATTTTGTCTTTTTTAACAGAAACCGTCAATATAACAGACATCTCAAGCGGAACATAACACAGGGTTATGTCATGTAAGAGTTAAGCATTACTCAGGGTTTCCCGTGTAATTCGTGATTATGCAGGGTCATGAATGTTATTGCGAAATTACTAAGGGTTATGGGTGTAAAAATACCAAAAATAAATAAAATCATAATAAAATACTTTATAAAATAATAAACATTTTTTAACCTAAAAATAATACAATCATTTATTATTTTTTATTGAATTTCTAAATAATTTCTCAGTCTGATTTTCTAGTTGGTCCACGTGGACCAACCAGCTTTCGTCCCTTTTTGACCTCAGTCAACTCTCTGACAGAGGTCCTAGGGTTGTCAGACCTACGTTCTGGCCTCAATTTCTCGAATTTCTCCATGTCGCTTCTATCACCCTTTAGCGTCGATTCCTTCTGCAAAGTTTTTCCTCGATCCATGCTCATACACTCCAGGTGATTACCTCGTGGTATGGGTCGCTGAATCGAGCTGACTCCCCCGATCTTCTCATCCGCTCGACCACCTTGTAGAAAACCCCACCGTCGACTTCCTTTTCGAATCGAATCGAATTTGTCCTGTTTTGCATCCCTTCTCTTGGGCTCGGATTGAAGTGCGTGACAGGAGCTTTCCAGCTCGTCAGCGGCAGAGTCAGACGACGCTACGGCCATGTTCCACCCATCTACGGTCGTCCTTGGCCGTGAGGCCCTTCTTCCCGGTCTAGGCCAGTGAGGTACCCATTTTTATTGCATTTCTCAGCTTAGCTTAGACCCTAGGTTCATTTCCCGCATTAAAAATTTGATTTTTATGCTCGATTTAGCCATAATCTCATCCGTCCATAGTTTTCCGAACATCCCCACCTATTTCTGACCACTTTCCAAAAACCTACCACCCTCACGTCACTTTTCAACGCCTTCTCCATCACCTCCCACCTTCTACTCGCCTCTCTCCCCTCAAGATCAAGATCCTGGTGCCCCACTTACGTCATCTCGCTGGTGCACCTCCATCCACTTCACCTCCCATCCATTCTACCTCCAGGAGCTCTATGGAGCTTTGTGTTTCCATCTTGACTAACCCCTGTAGGGAATAGCAAAGGAAGATAGCCTTGTTGAAGCTCATTGATGCAGGCAAAGGCCTCTGGGTGGAGATGCTCCGCCAGATCGATCAAGACCTTCTCGCAACGTTTTACGACCTTCTGCCGGTGTGTGAGGATGACATGCTCCTTTTGAAGCCTTCTGGAGCAGGATAGGAGCAGTCTTCCTCGAGCTTTGGTCGATCGAAGCTCATCCAGCCTAGGTTCATCACGCATTCATCGGCTCCCACAACTGTCCGATCGGGCTGAGTTCTTCCAGGCGTGCAGATACCATCCGATTCCCTTGAGCCTACACCATCTGATTCTCTCCAAGGGATCTAATCTCCCCCGTTGGATCACGGACGGGTATCGTGCAAGGAGGCATCGACACATGTATTAATTAAGCTAAATTAGTCGTCCGTCTCCGTGCCTTAAGGGGTATTTTGCCATATTAACCCCGCGATTTTGTATTTAAATATTAGGCTATAAGCATTCCTCTATTGCTTTAATTATTGTGTAATATTTGCAAAAAGACCATCACACTTTAATTATTTACATTCCAATCCCTGTCTACGTCGGCCGAGAAAACTTGCATTATTTGCAACTAAGCCCTTGCTGGTTTAGTTATTTATTGTTTGGTCGAATATTTTACATATTAAGTTATATCTTTGTTGTGATTATTGCAATCTTAGCACAGTATTTTATTTTATTTACAAAATACCCTTGCTAGTAGTGTAGTTTCTCTTTATTTTTTCTATTTATTTAAAATGTCATCTTTGCTCGAAAAAAATCCCATATTTTATTTTACAATTTTAGGACTTTTTATTATTTATTAAAAAAACAGCCTATTTTATCCATGTCTACAATTTAAAATACATAAAAAAAATATAAAAAAAGTTTTTGAAAAATTTCAAAAAAATAGTTTTCTTATTTAATTATTTTGTGTGATCGATCCCTAGTTATAGGACTTGTTTGGCAATAGATTAAGGCCAAACACTTAATTATGTTTACCTGCTCCTATAGTTTACGTTTGGACTTAGTCAAATATAAATTGCTTCTCATTTAGATTCGGAATCGAGCTGAGAGGAACTCTACATAATGCTTGCAGGACCCGTTGTGGCGGGAACCGAAGAGCTCCCCAAGGCCGAACTTTTGGATTCCATCTCTGAGTGATTAGCATTTGTGCTTCACGCTTATAGCAGATTTTCATATAGGGCGATTTCATCGGTTGCATTGCATATAGATAGGTTTCAATTTCATTTAGCATCCTTGCATGTAGAGAGCTAGAGGCAAGGTAAGCATTTATGATTTAGCCTTCATCATCGATTTGCCGCTTGCATTGCTTTTTCGACTCTCTCCCTCTGATTTTGACCACCTAGGAGCTAGGAAGATTTGAACTCCTTGATAGACGCGTGCATTTCTCATTAAAAAACCAAAAAAGTGATAATCAAATAAATTTGGGACTGTTAATATTACTTGACCCTAGAAAGACCAAAAAGAAAATCAATTTCTTGGGGCGAGTAATCCCCTCATTGTCTTCATTTTAAATTGCCCACGTACACACTAAGGTTAGAATCCAAATCCCATCATTAACCTAAGTGTTTGTACAACTTTTGCATTCTCAACTAACTCTAAAAAAGAGACAAGATGACAAGATCGAACTTTCACGGTCTTCACCAAGTTGAGTAGGTGAATTGAGGGGTTTGTTTTGTGTGTGTTTGTTTGTGTAATCTCTCTACACATTTGCATCTTTTTCTTCACTTCTCTTGAATTGACCATCATGCTCTCCTGATTATTTTCCTTTTGTTTCGAGATGGCCGACTGTAGTGCTTTCTATCCGGACTTTGCGGATTCCTCGTACCCTCCATCCGGTCCACCTACATTTTCCAAGAGGACTTTGCTCCTGATTTTTGTACATATCTGCCAGATGAATCTCTGTTTCATCATCTTTGTTCTATCATTTTGGCCTTAATACCCTAGTACATGCATGTAAATAGTCTTAATTCTTGCATTTTATCATCCATGCATCTGTGTGTAAAAAGTGTATAAAATATTGTTTTTTAAGCCAAAATTATAGAATAAAGAAAAGGAAAAGAATAAAATATTGAAAATATTTTATGACCCAAAACCCCAAGACCTAGGCATCTCGATGACTAGGTCGACAACGAATAAAGTAGGGGGAGATAAGGGCCAAAATCAAATAAAAATCACTTTTATTTAATTCATTTTCCTTCATTTTTGGGACCTATTTTTAGTTCAACTTTTTACACCTCAAATAAAGAAACTTTGAACATGAAAATTGTAGATAATTAAATATAGAAAAATACAAAATTAATTTCACACAAAAATAATATACATTGTACAAAAGACAGTCTAAATAAAATTCCAAAACCCCAACTTTCCCGACCCATATCTCTCAAATAAAAACTAAAATATATCAAAATCACCTTTAAACTTTTAGGGATTTTTACCCGGCAGACCCTATAATCTTTGTCAATGACCTCTACGACCTTTGAAACATCGTAATTCCCTCCCACCCCCATAAACTTGTTAACCTTTACCGTAAAACCCCATGGTTAACCCACACCCATTTAACCGTTAAAACTAACCGGATTCTGTTATCTTCTTTACATGATACCCATTTTATTTATCAAATTTACTTTAAGTGGCACTCCCTCCCTCCCACCCTCCACCTCCAGCTGAACACCCGGCCCGCCGCCACCCGAAGCCCCCTGCCGGTCGGCTTCCCATGCTCTAACACCCCGCTACCGCTCGAAGCCCCCCCCGGCCCCCCGCCTCGTCCCCTGCGAATTGACATGTGAAGCCCCCCCGCCCTTGCAAAGCCACCCCCCTGTGGCTCGCCTCCTGACATGTTAATCCCCCCTCCCCCTGGCCCACCTCCTCACCTGCGAAGCCCCCCCTGCCCCGTCCCCTGAAGCCCCCCACCCCGCCCCCTGGCCCGCCTCCTCACCTGCGAAGCCACCCCCCCCCCCCCCCCCCCCCCCGCGGCCAGCCTCTTGACATGTGAAGCCCTCCCCAGCCTACCTCCTCACCTGCGAAGCCCCCGCCTCGTTCCCTGAAGCCCCCCGTCCCCCAACCCGCCTCCTCGCCTGCGAACCCCCCCCCCCCCTCGCCTCCACCTGTGAAACCCCACCCCGCGTCGCCCGCCCCTGTGACCCGCCACCTCACCTGTGAAGCCCCCCCGGCCTGCCTCCTCACCTACAAAGACCCCCCTCCTCCACACTGCGAAGCCCCTCTGCTCGACACCCCTGTCGCGCCTCCTGACCCCCCTGCTCGAAGCCCCCGCGGTCTGCCACCTCCACCTGCGAAGCCCCCCCCCACCACCACACTCGAAGCCCCTCCTGCCCACCGCCCCCCCTACTCAAAGGATCTAGCCCTTCTCCAACGCAGGCCGCCTCTAACCCCTGCCAGCCTCTGATGGAACCCGACCTCATCCACCGTCAACCTCCTCTACTCGAGCCTCCCCTCAGTGCTGTAGTGGGAGAGGAACCTGTTAGAGGAGGAGGGAGGATTTTTTTTCTGGTTAATTCTAGCCGTTCGATCATGGATTGGTTAGATTAACTCGTTTTTAACACTAGGAAGTTAACTCTAGATGTGTTAATTTAACGGTAGGGTTCGTGGGGTAAGATAGAGCAAGTTTACGGGGGTGAGAGAGGAATTACGATGTTTCAAACATCGTAGAGGTCATAGACAAAGATTATAGGGTATGCCGGGTAAAAATCCCTAACTTTGAATAAGTTACTTAATGAAGGTGGTTTCATATTTTTTGGAGTTAAAGTGTGAAAGGTAGGTTTTGGACCCTATTGTATAGCTATAATGATTAAAATATTCATTTTATTTATAATTCATTATTTTTAAATTTTTATATTTTTATAATTTTGTAAATAAATTTTATAATAGATGTGCATATTAAAACAGGAATAAAATACTAAATAAAACATCAAAATAAAATACTTGTATACAATACATAGGTAAAATACCTATATCTATACCTATATAGATAATACAACTATTCATTTAATTGTCTATAATACATCAGCAAAATAAAAAATATATATTTAAGTATCTAAAATTAAGTTACACATATATAAAATAATAGATGTTATTAATAAAATTTAAAATACAAAATAAAAATTAAACATTAAAATATATATATACAATGATACCTATATATAGACATCAGAAAGTAAATTGTAATTCTAAACCTCTAAAAAATAAAAAAAGCATAATAAAATACTTTATAAATAATAAATATTTTTATTTTGTAACCTAAAATTAATAAAATCAATTATTATTTTTAATTGATTTTAGGAATAATTTTCCAGGGCTTTTTTCTGGTTGGTCCATGTGGACCAACCAGGAGCGTTCGAGAGTTGACTGCAGGTCAACTCCCTGACCTGCCCGTCTGCTCCCTGTCAGATCTGCCCGTGACCCTCTTTTCTCGATTTTTTTCACCATGAATTTGTTGCTCAAGGAAGAGTTGACCCTTCACGAGATTTCCTTACATGTAGCTCCATGATTTTCACCGGGTACATAGATTGCCCCAGATCCTTCTTGTTCGTTCTGTATCTCACCTCGAAGAGTGCCCCATCACCACGCCATCTGTTGTACATAAACCACCACCTGACTTTCTCCCATTTTTTGAACCCCTTTGACCCACCTCTCTCGCTCCTGGTGCGTTAGTTGGCCGGAGGATGGCGACAGCTCCTCCGCCACCCCTCTAGATTGTCGAGGAACCAGTCCTAGGGCGGTATCCACCCATCTCCGGTGAAGCCACCGTGAGGTACATCTCTAGTTGTCCTGACCATTGAAGTCTATTTTTCTTTGTTTTTCTGTCTTTATTAGCTTAGTCTGATCCTTAGGAACCATATTCCGCATTTACATCCGCCTTCCGTCGTTCTTTTTCACTCAATCGAAGTTCACCGGAGCTTGCTCGGGCGAATGCCTCCATCTCGAATCACCCACTCCCATCCACTCTACCACATGGTCGAGGCAATTTGCCCTCGACCCTCTAATTATTCTACGCAGGTATTTGGACCATCACGCATACCTGAGGCCATTTTTACTGTTCACCGGCGATATCTGGAGGGCTTCTGCTCCTCCGACCTCGTGGGAGGATGCCGGATGTCCTCCGGCCATTTTGAGGCCTCCAATCGATCAAGGAGACCTGCAGGTGAGTGTTGCGTCCGTTCGTAGTCGAAGAGAGTGTCGGAAGAGATGGGGATCACCGGGAGAAGTTCGTTGCGGTGAGGCTTCTTCCCTGTTCTTCCTCAACCTATTTCTGACGTCGGATCAAGCACACCCACCCAGGTTCCCAGCTTTCGTCAGATCTTCCTCGCCAACATCGTCTGATCAGAAGCTAGGATTTAATCCTAGCCATCTATCGTAAAGCGACATCAGCGTACATGGGTACGCCACGTGTTAAGTGAAGCCAATCTAGCCATTGGATCGCGTCGTGCTTTGGGTATTTTATGTTTTTTACCCTCAATGTTTTTGTATTTAGCATTTGAACTTAAATCTTTCTTCTACCGTTCAAAAAGTTTTGTAATATTTATAAGTAATCCCTCCAATATTTGATAATTACGCATAGGACCCCGGCCACGCCACCTCACGTGACTGGTGTGCGTGAGATGGGTGTTTTGCGCCAGGGTCCCTAGGCTTTTCATATTTCGACTAAGTCCATAGACTATTTATTTCAGCTATATACGTTTTAGGAAAATTCCAAGAAAGTGCCTGAAGTTTTCTATAATTACGTTTTCGTCCCTATCAGGAGCACGTGTCCCGTCACGTGAGTTTTGGTGTTTCTGCAGCGAGGCCCCTACGAGTTTTGGATTTCATATTTGGTCTTGTAACTTTTTATTAACGCTATATAATTTTGGAAAAATTGCTGAAAGGACCCTGAGCTCTATCTTTATTACAGTTATACCCCTGCTAGTGCATGATTTTTGTGTGATTTGTTTCATTTATTTAAAATACCAATTTTAAAGATCGGATTCGAAATGAAAATGCTAAGATGGATGTGTGGACACACACACACACACACGTAAAGATCGGATTCTAAATGACGCAATCAGAAAGAAAGTTGGTGTAGCTCCGATCGAGGATAAGATGCGAGAAAACCGCTTAAGATGGTTTGGTCATTTGCAAAGAAGGTCAACTGATGCACCGGTTAGGAGATGCGAGTGTTGGGATGTTGAGCCGGCTAAGAGAGGGCGAGGACGGCCCAAGAAGTGTTGGAAAGAGACTATACGAAGGGATCTTAGTTTTTTGGATATAAGCTCGAGTTTGACCCAAGATAGATCTGAATGGAGGCGAAGAATCCATGTAGTCGACCCTACTTAATTGTGGGAAAAGGCTTTATTGTTGTTGTTGTTGTTGATTTAAAATATCAATTTTGCTTAAAAAATCCCCAAAAATAGACTTAAGTTCTTGTTGCATTCACTTTAACGGCATATTTTTATTTTACATTTTTGAAGTATTTTGATATTTATAAAAAATCTATAATGTTTATTTTTATTCCTGTTTGCAAAAGAAAAATACATAAAAATTATAAAAACATTTTGAAAAATTACCAAAAAATATATTTTGTGTATTCCTATGTTTTTAATCTTCAGAGCAAAAATCACTAAAAAAAAATAAAATAAAAGTCAAAAAATAAAAAATTCTACTCTCTATAAAGATTTATAAAATTCTTAAATAAATCCAAAAATTCTATTTTCTATTTTATAATTTTCCTTATATTATTATCTTTATTTTAAATTAATTTAGAGAATCTTTTACTCTATTTTATATTTTTAATCACCATTTTAATTTGGGGTATATATTTAATCCCTATTTTGGGTATTTTTTACTTTAGAAATATATAAAAATTAGCAAAAATTCTTAAAAAAAGTCACAAATATAGTAAAAAAATATTAAAAACCAAAAAATATTTTATTTTCTTATTTTTGAACATTTTTGTTAATTTGTATACTAACCCTAGTTTATATTGTATATATACTCTATATAGCTTTATGTTTCTATTTTAGAAGAAAAAGAAAAGATAAAAATATAACTTATAAAAGAAAATACAAAATCAGAAAAATTAAAAATCAAAATAAAAAATAAAAAAATAAAAAATAAAATAAAAAATTTTTAAAATTTAAAAACCCATAAAAATAGCACTTATATAGACACATACATCACAGTCATTTTGTACATTTTTGCCTCGATCTACCTGCTCGTTCCCTGTGTTCGACACTCTACACATACTTGCACCTATACACATCTTTGTTGTAGAGTAATAGTAAATTTTAACTCCGCACACTTGCTTTTCATTGTTTGATCATCTATTGTGGGTTAATTGTTGTTTGAAGTTCGGATTCTGCGCGGTCGATTCGATGACTTTGTTCCCACCTTGTGTGGAACACGAGACCGCTCGATTTTTGGCTTCAACAAATGGTACCATTGCCGGGGCGCAATAACACATAGATTGGGATTATTTGTGCTTGTGATTATTTGTCTATTTTTACGGCTTTATTTATTTGCTTCTTTATTTGATATAATTGCTTGACTTGTCTAATCACCCTTTCTTGTTGACTTTGTGCGAGGAACCGCGGATCGAGGGAGGCGCTTCACCCAAGGCACCTGCGCACCCGCATGAAGGCGGTGTTAGCTTCGGACCTAGCATCAAAGGAGGCTTGGAGGACTTGAGAAGACAATCACCTTTTTAGCATATTTTATGTATTTATTTATTCATTTATTGTAATTTTAAGTGAGATAGAGACCCTTATTATTTGTAATAATACATGTACTCTGGACTTTTTATTTGTTTTCTGATTTTGTTTTATTTCTTTTGTGTGATTGAGCCCTTAGTTGTAGGAGTTGATTGCGGTAGTATTATGTCCAAACACTTAATCAGCATTGCATGCTCCTATAGAAAACGTCTGGATCTAGCCAAATTTTGAAAACTGTGCATCACGCTAATAATATATTCTCACACTAGGGCAAATTCATCGGCTTGCATTGCATATAGATAGGTTTCAATTCTGCTGAGCATCCTTGCATGTAGAGTGTTGGAGGCAAGGTGAGCATTTAAGCTTTAGTATTCATCATCGTGTTTGCCGCTTGCATTTCTTTTCTGCTTTATTACCTCTGATTTTGATCACATATGTGCTAAAGGAATTGACTCCCCGATAGGCTTGTGCATTCTCATTAAAAATACAAAAAAGTGACAATCAATAAAATCGGGACTACTAATATTACTCAACCTTAAAAGAGACCAAAAAGAAAAATCTTGTCTTGGGACGAGTAATCCCCTCATTGTCTTCGCTTTTACTTGCTCGCATACACGCTAAGAAGTAGTGCCCAAATCCCATTCAGCCTCCTAAGTGTTTCCGCAACATTTTGACTTCTCACCTAACTCTAAAACAGACAAGATAAAAATACCGCACTTTGCGGTCTTCACCGAATTGAGTAGGTGAATTGAGGGTTTGTGTTGTGTGTGTATTTGTTTATGTTTGCATGTGTGCATTCTAGATCGTCTATGCGCATTTCCCCCTTTTTCTCACTTCCTCTTGACTTGACCTTCATGCTCTTCCGACCACCTTTCTTTTGTTTTCGAGATGGACCCCTGGAGCGATTTTTATCCGGATTTTGCGGATCCCTCGTACCCTCCAGTTGGTCCACCTAACTTTTATCAGGAGGATCCTCCTCCGATTTTTTCTGATTTTTGTACATTCCCGCTTCAGCCACAGTATAAGGACTCAGACTTCTATCCAGACCCACCCCCACCTTCGTAGTCTCCACCTTTACATCCACCTGAGACTGATCTGTTGGAGTCACCTTTCATGATATCCACACTTGAGGCCTTGAACCAGATAATGGAGCACACTAATTCGAGGATTGATGATCTTACTAGTTTGAATAAGAACCAGAACGATGCTCCATTCTTTGAGGATATGGATTCACTTGAGGATTACCATGACAGCTTGCAATCGCTTAAAAAATAAAAAATGAGAAAATTTTAAAAATTAAAAAAAAGTTCGGGAGACCTTTGGTTGAGTCAGATTGTGAGGAGAGGTCCCATTTGCGAGATCACTTGACCACACAATCTTTCACATCTGTCCCATCCCTGACCTTGAGGATACCGCTGTACATACTGTTATTGGCACTCCTCATGCACATGCTGATTCCGACCTCCTCCCATGTATGGAGGAGATCCAAAAATTCAAAAAATGTTGACTGAACTCGAAGTGGTGGCCGTTATTCATGAGATCATTGATGCCCCCACTTCACCATGCCATGACCCAATGATATGCTCCTCATCATAAGAAGAGAAAGCAGAGGAGCAGAACTGAGCATCATATTCTGACCATGGCCACTGCCCACGCCATCACACATCGTCACTTTCCTCGGAAGAAGAACACATCCACACCTTTCATTAGCTGCACCATCTCTGACAACACATTTGATCACACTCTCCAGGACAACGGTGCTTCGATTAGTATCATACCCTTCTCGCTGGTACAATCTCTTCACTTAGAGCCTCTCAAGAAAACCAGGATGATCGTTCAGCTTGCTGATGGATTTGTCAAGAGGCCGAAGGGTATCCTTGAAAACGCCGTCATTTCGATTCAGGGCATGAGCTTTAATGTTGATTTTTTCGTATTGCCCATGGAGACCTCCACAGGGGAGCACTCTCCAATCATCCTGGGACGACCATTCCTCACCTCTACGTGGGTCATTATTGACTATGGATCAGGAGAGATTCGCTTACGTCTTGTTGACGAAAGCGTAGTGATCATCACTGCACCCCCTGTCGATCAGAGACCGACACCTGATGTGACCACACCTATCTTGGCTGACCTCGAGGACCATGACCTTTACGAGACTATCAAAGATTTTTGTTGTATGTTGGATTCCACTAAGACTCGAGAATTCCTCCCCTGGAGGAAGACCCGGAAAGCATGGTCCTCGGAGTTCCTTCTTCTGGTGTTTGGAGATGTGTTGATGACATCCGCGGGATTTACACGATCGATACCATTGAGCAGAGGGTTGATTTAGGGACAAGACAGGACATACATGACTTGAGTACTTTCACTGATGAGTCCGCTCCTGTTCACTTGGATTCAAAAGATACTGAAAAGGCCGAATTTGGTCTTGTTGCTTTTATCTAGGAATTCGGGCCTTTTGATGAGAAAGATGATCCAGTTGAGACTTTTGAGGACAAACGTGGTTTGACTACGTGCTAAGTGAAGCCAATCTAGCCGTTGGATCGCGTCGTGCTTTGGGAATTTTATGTTTTTTACCCTCACCATTTTTGTATTTAGCATTTGAACTTAAACCTCTCTTCTTCCATTCAAAAAGTTTTATAATATTTATAAGTAGTCCCCCCAATCTTTTCATATTTCTACTAAGTCCATAGACTATTTATTTTAGCTATATTCGTTTTAGAAAATTTCCAAGAAAGTGCCTGAAGTTTTTTATAATTATGTTTTCGTCCCTACTAGGAGCACGTGTCCGTCACGTGAGTTTTGGTGTTTTTGCAGCGAGGCCTCTGCGAGTTTTGGATTTCATATTTGGTCTTGTAACTTTTTATTAATGTTATATATTTTTGGAAAAATTGCCGAAGGGACCTTGAGCTCTATCTTTATTACAGTAATACCTCTGCTAGTGCATGATTTTTGTGTGATTTGATTCATTTATTTATAATATCAATTTTTCTTGAAAAATCCCCAAAAATAGACTTAAGTTCTTGTTGCATTTCACTTTTACGCCATATTTTTATTTTACATTTTTGAAGCATTTTAATATTTATAAAAAAATAAAAAAATGTTCATTTTTATCCCTGTTTGCAAAAGAAAATATATAAAAATATAAAAACATTTTGAAAAATTACCAAAAAAGTATATTTTGTGTATTTCTGTGTATTATTTCGACCAAAAATCACTAAAAAATATAAAATAAAAGTAAAAAATCACTATAAATCTCTATAAATATTTATAAAATTCTTAAAAAAATCCAAAAATTATATTTTCTATTTTCCTTATTTTATTATATTTATTTTAAAATTAATTTGGAGATTTTTTACTCTATTTTATATTTTTAGTCTCCATTTTAATTTCGGGTATATATATATATATTTAAACCTTGTTTTGGGCATTTTTTTACTTTATATATATAAGCAAAAATTCTTAAAAAATCAAAAAAATAGTAAAAAATTATTAGCAACCCAAAAATATTATATTTCCTTATTTTTTAACATTTTTGTTAATTTGTATACTAACCCAAGTTTATATTGTATATATACTCTATATAGCTTTATATTTCTATTTTAGAAGAAAAAGAAAAGATAAAAATATAAATTATAAAAAGAAAATGCAAAATCAGAAAAATTAAAAATCAAAATATAAAAATATAAAATCAAAAATAAAATAAAAAAAAATTAAAATTTAAAAACCCAAAAAAATATCACTTATATAGACCCATACATCACAATCATTTTTGTACATTTTTGCTCTGATCTACCTGCTTGTTCCTTGTGTTCGACACTGTACACATACTTGCACCTATACACATCTTTGTTGTAGAGTTATAATAAATTTTAACTCTGCACACTTCCTTTTCATTGTTTGATCATCGGTTGTGGGTTACTTGTTGTTTGAAGTTCGGATTCTGCACGGTCGATTCGACGACTGTGTTCCCTCCTTGTGTGGAACACAAGACCACTCAGTTTTCGGCTTCAACAAATGGTGACATTGCCGAGGAGCAATAACGCATAGATTGGGATTGTTTGTGCTTGTGATTTTTTCTATTTTTGCGGCTTTATTTATTTGATTCTTTATTTGATATAATTGCTTGACTTGTCTAATCACCCTTTCTTGTTGACTTTGTACGAGGAACCACGGATCGAGGGAGGCACTTCACCCAAGGCACCTGCGCACCCACATGGAAGGCGGTGTGAGCTTCTGACCTAGCATCAAAGGAGGCTTGGAGGACTTGAGAAGACAATCACCTTTTTAGCATATTTTGTATATTTATTTATTTTTTGTAATTTTAAGTGAGAGAGAGACCCTTATTATTTGTAATAATACATGTACTCTGGACTTTTTATTTGTTTCCCAGTTTCGTTTTATTTCTTTTGTGTGATTGAGCCCTTAGTTGTAGGAGTTGATTGCGATAGTATTAGGTCCAAACACTTAATCATCATTGCATGCTCCTATAGAAAAGTTTGGATCTAGCCAAATTTTGAAAACTGTGCTTCACGCTAATAGTATATTCTTACACTAGGGCAATTTCATCAGCTTGCATTGCATGTAGATAGGTTTCAATTCAGCTAAGCATCCTTCCATGTAGAGTGCTGGAAGCAAGGTGAGAATTTAAGCTTTAGCATTCATCATCCTGTTTGTCACTTGCATTTCTTTTCTACTTTTTTACCTCTAATTTTGATCACCTAGGTGCTTAAAGAAATTGACTCCCCGATAGGCTTGTGCATTCTCATTAAAAAAACAAAAAAGTGATAATCAATAAAACCAGGACTGCTAATATTACTCGACCTTAAAAGAGACCAAAAAACAAAAATCTTGTCTTGGGACGAGTAATCCCCTCATTGTCTTCGCTTTTACTTGCTCGCATACACACTAAGGAGTAGTGCCCAACTCCCATTCAACCTCCTAAGTGTTTGCACAACATTTTGACTTCTCACCTAACTCTAAAACAGACAAGATAAAAAGACCGTACTTTTACGGTCTTCACCGAGTTGAGTAGGTGAATTGAGGGTTTGTTTTGTGTGTGTATTTGTTTGTGTTTTCTTGTGTGCATTCTAGATCGTCTCTGCGCATTTCCCCCCTTTTTCTCACTTCCTCTTGACTTGACCTTCGTACTCTTCCAACCACCTTTCTTTTATTTTCGAGATGGACTCCTGGAGCAATTTTTATCCGGATTTTGCGGATCCCTCGTACCCCCCAGTTGGTCCACCTCCCTTTTATCAGGAAGATCCTCCTATGATTTTTTCTGATTTTTGTACATACCCGCTTCAGCCATAGTATCAATACTCGGACTTCTATCCACACCCACCCCACCTTCGTATTTTCCACCTTCACATCCACCTGAGACTGATCTGTTCGAGTCACCTTTCATGATATCCACACTTGAGGCCTTGAACCAAATAATGGAGCACACTAATTCGAGGATCGATGATCTTACTAGTTTGAATAAGAACCAGATTGATGCTCCATTCTTTGAGGATATGGATTCACTTGAGGATTATCATAAGAGCTTGCAATCGCTCAAAATACAAAAAATGAGAAAAATTTAAAAATCCAAAAAAAGTTTGGGAGACCTTTGGTTGAGTCAGATTGTGAGGAGAGGTCTCGTTTGCTAGATCATTTGACCACACAATCTTTAACATCTTGTCCCATCCCTGACCCCGAGGATACCATTGTATAGACTGCTCTTGGCACTCCTCATATATATGCTGATTCCGACCTCCTCCCTTGTATGGATGAGATCCAAAAATTCAAAAAATGTTGACTGAACTCGAAGTGGTGGCTGCTATTCATGAGATCATTGATGCCCCCACATCGCCAGGCCATGACCCAATTATCTTCTCCTCATCAAAATAAGAGAAAGCAGAGGAGCAGATCTGAGCGTCATATTCTGACGATGGCCACTGCCCATGTCATTACACATCGTCCCATTTCTCAGAAGAAGAACACATCCACACCTTTCATTAGCTGCACCATCTCTGACCACACATGTGATCACACTCTCCTGGATGGTGGTGCTTCGATTAGTATCATACCCTTCTCATTGGTACAGTCTCTTCACTTGGGACCTCTCAAGAAAATCAGGATGATTGTTCAGTTTGCTAATGGATTTATCAAGAGGCTGAAGGGTGTCCTTGAAAACGCCTTCATTACGATTCAGGGCATGAGCTTTAATGTTGATTTTTTCTTATTGCCCATGAAGACCTCCACAGGGGAGCACTCTCTAATCATCTTGGGACAACCATTCCTCACCTCTACGTGGGTCATTATTGACTATGGATCATGAGAGATTCGCTTACGTCCTGTTGACGAAAGCGAAGCGATCATCACTGCACCCCCTGCCGATCAGAGACCTGCACCTGATGTGACCACACCTATCTTGGCTGACCTCGAGGACCATGACCTTTACGAGACTATCAAAGATTTTTGTTGTATGTTGGATTCCACTAAGACTCGAGAATTCCTCCCCGTGGAGGAAGACCCGGGAACGCATGAACCTCGAAGTTCCTTCTTCTGGTGTTTGGAGATGTGTTGATGACATCCGCGGGATTTACACGATCGATACCATTGAGCAGAGGGTTGATTGAGGGACTAGATAGGACAGACGTGACTTGACTACTTTCACTGATGAGTCTGCTCCTGTTCACTTGGATTCAAAAGCGACAAAAGGCCGAATTCGATCTTGTTGCTTTTATCCAGGAATTCGGGCCTTTTGATGAGAAAGATGATCCTGTTGAGGCTTTTGAGGAAAAACATGATTCGACTACTTCCACCGATGAGTTCTTTCCTTTTATTTTTGACCTAGACGAGACCTCGCAGGACGACTCTGACTACACTTCTTCCGATGATGATGGGTTCGTCCCATTTCACTTTGACATCAGCGAGACTCCCAAGACCGAACCTAGTCGCACTACTTCCACTGACCTGTTTGCGCCTTCTCACCCTAGGACCGCAGAGGACCTTCACCCTGTCGACCCTGATCGGTTAACGTCATCTGAGGACCCTAATGTCGACTTGCACCATATCAGATCTATTCCTCTGTGGTCCCGCAAGAAGGTTCACTTTCGACCTTCTTGATCCTCTGTATATCCATTGTGTTGTATATTCACATGCGTGTCCCTCTGTCCGTCCACCATTTCGCTCATCCACACATTCTCGTATTTTCCTTGCTTAGGACGTACTTTGTCCTAAGTATAGCGGGGTGGATGAGCCGAGTATTCGTCGTTCTGTTTCATTACTCCTGTTGTTGCATATACTTAGGCTTCTTTTACCCTAAGTATAGGTGGAGTGATGTGTACATCCTCTTCTATCTTCTTCCATCCTTATCTCATTTCTTCTTTTCTTCTTTTCCTTTTCTATTTTATTTTTCGGCCGAAAAGGTGTCGCCCCCTTTATCACTCTTCTATTCTTAGGATGTACATTGTCCTAAGTATAGGGGGGGTGCACCCCGAGTTCTTCTATTCTTTGATCCTCTCCATTGTCTCCTCTTCTTGTCCATACTTAAGGATATCTTACCGTAAGTATAGAGGGAGACCATCTGAGTACGATATGCTTTGTGTACAATATGCTATACTTAGGATTATTTGATCCTAAGTATAGGGGGGATGGTCAACTTCTCATTCGTTCATTCATTCATTTATTCTTTAGATTTTCCTATACTCATTACGAGTTTTGTCTTCTCTTTTCTCTCTGATCTATGAGGACATAGCTCAAGCTAAGTATAGGGGGTCGTATATACTGCGTATAGACTTTAGCAATAACTCATACTTAAGTATTTTTATTAATAATTATGGCTAATTACACTATAAATTTCATCAAAAATCTTAATAAAAAGATGTTATTATTCCTCAAATTCTTTTAGTATGTACTAATTAATAAATCATGTGAAAATATTTTTGCAAAATATTTGAAAAATAGTTGGAAAATCCTTTTGAAAAATCTAATGAAAACTTTTTTAAAAACATTTTGTTACATATTTTCAACCTTTGTAAAAATATTTTTGATTGAAAAATTATTTTCTTTGTGTGAAATAAAAGTGTTTGAAAGATGATTTGCAAATGGTTTGAAAAATGGTTGCAAAAATATTTGAAAAATCTATATATATGTTTGAAAAATCTTTGCAAAATGATTTTCAAATGCATGTACATGTTTGCAAAAAGTGTTTGTAAACATTATTTTGGATTATAGTTTTTCAAAATTTGTTTGTAAAATGATTTCAAATAAGTTTGGGAAATATTGGCATCACACTAAAATTCTTTATTATATAAAATTGACCACTTACCCCTTGTAAATTCTTAAAAACCTATTTTTTGTAAATATAGAAGCATCCCTGTGTAAATATTTGTATCTAGTTTTTATCCAAAGTCTTTTTGTTTTCAAAAATCCCAAAAACATTTGCAAAACTAAAATCCAAAAACATTTGAAAAATCTTTTTGAAAAAATTTAAAAATGCATATGCATCATCTTTTCAAAAATCTATAAAAAGTTCAAAATCTTAAAAATTGCATCACAAAAATATTTTCTGCATTTGCATAGCGTTCACATTTTTCGGATTGAGTTTGATAGTTGAACAAGTCTAAGTAAAATCCGAAGATTTGAGCTTGGCTGGACCTTAAAATCTACCTAATTAACAGGAACCTTATAGGAGCTGGAATTGAGGTACTTCATGTCTAGTTGACTTAATTCTTTGAGGATCGTGAGACTTGGTTCAATGGATTATTGACTTTCAAAGTAGATTATTTCGAAGCACACGCATGACTCTTGTTGATAATGCCCTAACTTGGACACCTGCACCTTTCACTTGGCTCGACTCAGTTGGAGTGGTGAGGGGGTTTGATTTGCCGGTATGAGACACACATAAGTGGAATCATTTGTCCTCCTCTAGGGAGGGAAGTGCACCCCCAACCCATCCAGTGATGAAGAATTTTGAAGATAGGAGAGTGTGGGTTGCAATAAAGCTTCAAAAGAGGGATAATCTACTGGCTCAAGAGGAAAAACTCCCTATGCAAATACTGTTGTATATAGTATTTCAAAAAAACTCCAAAAGAGTGGACATGACTGAATAAAAATAAAATGTCTGCCGGAGTTTATATATGTTGTATAGCCAATAAGCAAGCTTGAGCTTCAAAGTCAAATCATGTGAGCCTGCAGCTGGATGACGTGACTACACTGGTCTTGGATCCTAGGATAGGTAGCTACACTGGATACCGTCCATTCTTCTCTTCACCCCTCCTCTTGAGATGGTTGTCACTTGAACTTAGAAGGGAATACCCCCCTCCTCGAGGAAGGAGTTATTGGATTGGGGAATCACTGGGTTATCATGCTGGAGAAGTCAGTCTCTTTATCATTTCAGTTGGGGAGAGCCACTATTACTTACACTGCACGAGTCATATTCATAGTCGTAAGAGTTTACGTATGAGTTGAAGTATTCTGACCTGGCTATTGAGGAGACTTGAGAAGAGTTTAGGGATTCTCGAGGGCTGTTGGATTTCAAATCGGACTCCCATTAAGGTTCCGCCGGTACTAAAATTTCAAAGGTCCGACTTAAGCTCCAAACTTTGATTTTGTGAAGTCAAGTTTGATAATTAAACTTAATCCATTTTCTTATTTTTCCTTTCTTTACTTTTCTTTTTTTGCACTTATTGCATAAAGTGTTTGCTAGGGACTAGCAAAGGCAGTATAGGGGGATGATGATTCTCCATTTCATCATCTTTATTCTATCATTTTGGCCATAAAAACCCTAGTAAATGCGTGTAAATAACCTTAATTCTTGCATTTTATCATTCATGCATTTGTGTGTAAAAAGTGTATAAATACTATTTTAAGACAAAATTATAGAATAAAGAAAAAAAAGAAAAAGAATAAAATATTGAAAATATTGTATGACCCGAAACTCCGAGACTTAGGCATCTCGATGACTAGGTCAACAAGGAATAAAGTAGGGGGAGATAAGGGCCAAAATCAAATAAAAATCCCTTTTATTTAATTCATTTTCCCTCATTTTTGGGACCTATTTTTAGTTCAACTTTTTACACCTCAAATAAAGAAACTTTGAACATAAAAATTGTATATAATTAAATATAGAAACATACAAAATTAATTTCACAAAAAAATAATATACATTATACAAAATTAAGTCTAAATAAAATTCCAAAATCCTAACTTCCCAGACCCATATCTCTCAAATAAAAATTCGAAATATATCAAAATCACCTTTAATTTATATAACTTTTAATAAACTATTTAATGAAGGTGGTTTCATATTTTTGGAGTTATGGTGTGAAAGTTAGGTTTTGGACCCCTATTGTATAACTATACTGATTAAAATATTCATTTTATTTATTATTCATTACTTTTTTATAATTTTATAATTTTATAATTTTGTAAATATTATTTATAATAGATGTGCATATTAAAATAGGAATAAAACACTAAATAAAACAACAAAATAAAATATTTGTATACAATACATAGGTAAAATACCTATATCTATACCTATATAGATAATACAACTATTTATTTAATTATATATAATACATCAAAAAAATAAAATAAAAATATATTTAAGTTTATAAATTTAAGTTACAAATATATAAAATAATAGATGGAATTAATAAAATTTAAAATACAAAATAAAAATAAAACATTAAAATATATTGACAATTATACTTATATATAGACCTCAAAAAGTAAATTGTACTTCTAAACCTCTAAAAAATAAATAAAAATCATAGTAAAATACCTTATAAAATAATACATATTTATTATTTTATAACCTAAAATTAATAAAATCGATTATTATTTTTAATTGATTTTAGAAATAACCAACCAGGAGCATCCGAGAGTTGACCGCAGGTCAACTCTCTGACCTGCCTATCTGCTCCCTGTCAGACCTGCCCACGACCCTCTTTTCTCGATTTTTTAGCCATGAATCTGTTGCTCGAGGAAGAGTTGATCCTTCACGAGATTTCCTTACTATAGCTCCAAGATTTTCGCCGGGTACACAAATTGCCCCAGATCCTTCTCGTTCGTTCTGTATCTCGCCTCGAAGAGTGCCCCATCACCACGCCATCCACGTACATAAACTACCACCCGACTTTCTCCCATTTTTTAAACCCCTTTGACCCACTTCTCTTGCTCCTGGTGTGTTAGCTGGCTGGAGGATGGTGACGGCTCCTCCGCTACCCCTCTAGGTTGTTGAGGAACTGGTCTTAGGGAGGTATCCACCCATCTCCGGCGAAGCTGCCATGAGGTACATCTTTGGTAGTCCTGACCATTGAGGTCTATTTTTCTTAGTTTTTCTGGCTTTATTAGCTTAGTCTGATCCTTCAGAACCATATCCCACGTTTACATCCGCCTTCCGTCGTTCTTTTTCACTCAATCGAAGTTCGTCGGAGCTTGCTCCAGTGAATGCCTCCATCTCAAATCACCCACTTCCATCCACTCTGCCACAGGGTCGAGGCAATTTTCCCTCGACCCTTTAATTATTTTGTGCAAGTACTCGGACCATCACGTGTGCCTGGGGCCATTTTGACTGTTCGCCGGTGATATCTTGAGGGCTTCTACTCCTCCAACCTCGCGGGAGGACGCTAGATATCCTTCGGCCCTTTTGAGGCCTCCAATCAATCAAGGAGACCTACGGGTATGGATGCAAACGGTCGGATACAGATACAGATATAGGTATTACCATATCCTTATCCGTTTTTGAATATGAATACGGATGCAGATACAGATATTGACGGATATTAAAACTATCTTACCATATTCTTAAAAAATGGATACGGATGTAAAACAGATATTGATCGCATACGAGTAATATTAGAAATACTCTATAGAAATGACTTAAATATACATGAATTGGATGTAAAACACATGATATAAATTTACTAAATGTGTTTGTATCATAAAAATTATATAAATATGTTAAAAGAAGGTATAGAATTATATTATGGAGGGTAAAAAATAAATATATGACTATATTTATATACGAAAACGGATATACGGATACGGATACAGATGTTTGCAGATATCAAAATGATATCCATATCCGTATCCATTTTAAAATGGATATGGATACGGATGTCAAAATCTGTATAAAACGGATACGGTGACGGATCGGATACGGATATATCCATAACCATTTTGAATCCACATTTTATAATCTTTATTCTATCATTTTGGCCTCAAAATAACCTAGCAAATGCGTGTAAAAACCCTTAATTAGAGCATCTTAGCATTCATGCATGTGCATGTAAATAGTGTATAAAATACTCTAATTAAAGCCAAAATTATAGAATAAATAAAAGAAAAGAAAAAAATAAAATATTGTAAATATTTTATGACCCGAAACCTCGAGACCTAGGCATCTTGATGAATAGGTCAACAAGGAATAGAGTAGGGGGAGATAAGGGTTAAAATACGATAGAAATAACTATTCATAGAAATAACTATTCATATCATTCATTATTTATTTATTTTGGGACTTATTTTTGGTTTCACTTTTTAAACCTCAAATAAAGAAACTTTGTACATGAAAGATGTAGATAATTAAATAAGTAAAAATACAAAATTGATTTCACTCAAAAATAATGTACAGATAAAAAGTTATAGTCTGAATAAAAATCCAGAATCCCAACTTCCCAGAACCGTATCTCACAAATGAAAATTCCAAGTGCATCAAACTCACCTTTAATTGTATATAGTGTAAAATAAGCTATTTAATGGCGGTGGTTTCGCATTTGGCGGAGCTACGATTTGAAAGTTGAGTTTTGGACCTATATTGTATACTTGTACCGAATAAAATATTCATTTTATTATTTATCCATTATTTTTGTATTTTTACATTTTTATAATTTTGTAAATATTACTTATAATATATTTGTACATTAAAGTCAGAATAAAAACATAAAAGAAATACAAAATAAAATACTTGTATATATTATACATAGGTATCATACCTATCAATATACCTATATAATACATACTTATATTTTTATTAAATATACAAAACAATTCAGAAAAATAAAATAAAAATGTAATTAAGTGTATAAAAATATTTTATAATTTTATAAAATAATAAATAAAAATAATAAAATTAAAATACACAAAAGAAAAATTAATCAATAAAATATACAGGTAATGCACCTATATAGGACTAAAAAGACAACTTGTAAAAATATACCTCATAATAATAAATAAAAATCACTATAAAATACACCATAAAAAAATAAACATTTTTCATTTTATAATTAACAATTAATAAAACCATTATCTATTTTTAATTGAATTTAGAAATCATTGTTTTAAGGATTTTCCTGGTTGGTCCACATGGACCAACAAGGGGGCTTGAACTGTTGACCGAGGTCAACAGTCTGACCCTCCTCCTGTAGCCCTGTTAGAGTGCGCTTTGACCCATTTTCAACCTTTTTTCGAGGAAGAACCATTCACCATTTCGTGTATCATCCTAAAGACTTTTTGCTCCTCGATCATAGGGCATACACGCCTAGGGATCTTCTCGTTCATTGCGTCGCTGAATCGACCGCCATCGCCTCAATCTCCACGCCCAGTCGTCAACCCTACAAAAACCTTCCTTCGACCATTTTCAAAATTTGAACCCCATTTTTGTCCCGATTCCTCCCCTTTTTGCTCTCGTTTGAGACCTGGAGGTGACAGCTCCGGGATCAGATCTTAAAGGAGGCGAAGCATCGTGGATTGGGCGCGTTCCACCCCACCTCCGGCGACCCTTCCGTTGAGGTATTTTCAACCTCGGGCCCTGGCCCTTGAGGTGCTTACTTCTCTTCTTCTTCGCTCCCTTTTTATTCTCTGTAGCTTTAGGATACACCAGCCTTCTTTATTTCCCAATTCCACCAATCGATTTGCTCAATCGGTTCCCCTCGCCGGAGCAAGCTCCGGCGAGCATCGATATCGCCATTCGCCCATTGTGAGAACCTACTGGAGGTCGAGGCATTTTTCCCTCGCCTCCGTTGACCATTTTTGGCCAGTCGCAGGAGGCAGCAGACCCCCTTTGGGGGGTCGATTTTGAAAGAAGCGAGGTACCTGGGCCGCCATTTTTCCTCGATGCCGCTGTGGCCACCCGGTGGTCGTCCCACCATTTTGACGCTGCCAGCCACTCAGGGAACCTTCCAGGAATCATTGGAGCGCTGCTGAGACGAAGGAGGAGGCCAGAGGAGCACCCATTCGACGATCGAAGCTCGGGCCACCACCTGTTCGTCCTTGTTCTTGGAGAGGGACCCAGAACCGTCGGATCGTGAGCCCACTCCAGAACAAACAGTGACCGTCGGATCAAGCACGCCACATCCGTTCATCGCATGGAGATCTTTTAATCGTGGCCCTTCGCTTCGAACCGGTATCGGGCGTCGCCAGCGCGGCACGTGGCAAGTAGGAAATTAGCCGCCGTCCGATCAACTGCTGGATTGGGTATTTAGCAATCGAACCCAGTCAATTTTTGTATTTAATAAAGAGTACTGAAACATTCATCTGCCTTTATTTAGTTTTGTAAAATTTTGCAACAACAGCCCCAAGGTTTTAGGATATTACATCTGGGTCTTCGCCAGGTCACGTGCAGTACGCACGCGACTTGGCATTTTTGCAGGTCGACCCCCGGGGTTTTTCTTTATTTGTTTGAGGTGCCAAAACTTTAAATTGCAGTATAATATTTCTGGTCTTTTTGCATTTAAACCCCGCAGGTTTTCGTTAATTGCATATTAGTCCATCCCAGGCACGCGTGGCTTTAGGTTATTTGCTGGATCATCCCCATGGGTTTTGTAATTTACTTTTAGTCCATAAAAGTTTGATTGCAGTTATAAATTTTGTGTGGAAATTACACGTAGGCCCTTGAGTTTTCTGTTATTTACATATATACCCTTGGCCTGCATGTATTTTCTTGTTGTTTCCTCTAATTATTGCATGCACCTCTAAACACCCAAAAATTCCACAAAAATCAATATAAGCTCCTATTGCATCACACTTCCATGCATATATTTTTATTTTGCATTTTGTTGCATTTTAATATTTATTAAAAATAAAAAAAACATGCATTCTGGCTACTGTTTGCATTAGAAAATACCAAAAAATACTAAAACACCTTGAAAAATTCAAAAAAATACCTAAGATCTATTTTAGTGCATTCTTGTGTCAGTTCAAAAATCACTAAAAATTTCAAAAGAAAAACCTTAAAAATTAGAAAACCCTAAAAATCTTTATAAAAATCTAGAAAATCCTAGAAAATTCCTAAAAATACAAACTCAGGTCCTGGAGTTTCCCTATTTTATCGGCTTCATTTTAAAATTAATTTAGGAAAATTTTGTTGCTGTTTGCTATTTTTCATGCCCATTTTAATTTCGGCCAGCATTGATATTCGCTATTTTCTTGTATTTTAACTTTTAAAAATGCCAAAAACATTTAGAAAAATCTCCAAAAATCACAAAAATAGTAGAAAAATATAAAAAGACCAAAATATTTTATTTCCTATTTTTTGAGCATTTTTCCTTATTTTTATAAATATCTTATCTTCTTTTATCTTCCTTTGTTTATAATCTAGATATTGAAAAAGAAAATATAAAAAAATACAAAATATAAAATCAGAAAATTAAAAATAAAATAAAAAAAATTAAAAATTAAAAACCCACAAAAACATTTGCATATTGTAGACACATAATCACAATCGCATTTTGTACATCACTTGCTTGATCTATCCTGCCTTGCTCCCTGTGTTCGAACTCTCTACGTACTTGCATCTATACATCTTTTATGTAGAGTTAAAAATAAATTTGACTCCACATTTGTTTGTCATTGTTTGATATTTGATTGTGGGTTCATTGTTGATTTTAATCGGGATTCATTGAGGGTCACCGCAGCGACAGGGTTGTCTCCGCCTTGTGTGAGATAATTAGACCCCGTGAATTTCGGTCAAATCACATCCCTACCTGTGGGTGCGTGTTGTGCACGTTCGTAGTTGAAGAGAGTGTCAGAAGAGGCGGGGATCGCCGGGAGAAGTTCGCTGCAGCGATGCTTCTTCCCTGTTCTTCCTCGGCCTTTTTCTGCCGTCCGATCAAGCACACCTGCCCAGGTTCACAGCTGCCGTCAGATCTTCCTCGCTAGCACCGCCTGACAGGAAGCTAGGATTTAATCCTAGCCATCTATTGTGAAGCGACATCAGCGTACGTGGGTACGCCACGTGCCAATCTAGCCGTTGGATTGCATCGTGCTTTGGGTATTTCACGTTGTTTACACTCAGCATTTTTGTATTTAGCATTTGAACTTAAATCTTTCTTCTGTCGTTCAAAAAGTTTTGTAATATTTAAAAGTAGGCCCCCCAATCTTTGATAATTATGCATAGGACCCCGAGCACGTCGCCTTACGTGACCAGCGTGCGTGAGATGCGATTTTTGCGTCGGGTCCCCTGGGCTTTTCATTTTTCGATTAAGTCCATAGACTATTTATTTCAGCTATATACTTTTTGGGAAAATTGCAAGAAAGTACCTGGAGTTTATGATAATTACGTTTTCGTCCTTGCCTGGAGCACGTGCCGTCACGTGTGTTTTTGTGTTTTTACAGCGAGGCCCCTGCGAGTTTTAGACTTCATATTTGGTCATGTAACTTTCTATTAATGTTATATAATTTTGGAAAAATTGCCGAAGGGACCCTGAGCTCTATCTTTATTACAGTTATACCCCTGCTAGTGCATGATTTTTGTAACTTGTTTCATTTATTTAAAATATCAATTTTGCTTGAATAAATCCCCAAAAAGAGATTTAAGTTCCTGTTGCATTGCACTTTAACGCCATATTTTTATTTTACATTTTTGAAGCATTTTAATATTTTAAAAAAATAAAAACATGCATTTTGTCCATGCTTGCAAAAGAAAATACATACAAATTATAAAAACATTTTGAAAAATTACCAAAAAAATACATTTTGTGTATTTCTGTGTTTTTAACCTTCAGCCAAAAATCACTAAAAATATAAAATAAAAGTCAAAAATAGAAAAACTCTAAAAATCTCTATAAAAATTTATAAAATTCTTAAAAAATAAAAAAATCTATTTTCTATTTTATAATTTCTTATTTTATTATCTTTATTTTAAAATTAATTTGGAGGATTTTTGACTTTATTTTATATTTTTAATCTCCATTTTAATTTCGAGTATATATATTTAATCCTTGTTTTGGGTATTTTTGACTTTAAAAATATATAAAAAATAGCAAAAAATCTTAAAAAATCACAAAAATATTAAAAAAATTAAAAATATAAAAAATAGTTTATTTTCTTTATTTTTGAACATTTTTGTTAATTTTTATACTAACCCTAGTTTATATTGTATATATACTCTACATAGATTTATATTTCTATTTTAAAAGAAAAAGGAAAGATAAAAATATAAATTATAAAAGAAAATACAAAATCAGAAAAATTAAAAATAAAAAAAATCAAAATATAGCACTTATATAGACACATACATCGCAGTCATTTTTCTGCATTTTTGCCACGATCTAGCTGCGTGTTCCATGTGTTCGACACTCTACACATACTTGCACCTATACACATCTTTATTGTAGAGTTGTAATAAATTTTAACTCCGCACACTTGCTTTTCATTGTTTTATCATCTGTTGTGGGTTAATTGTTGTTTGAAGTTCGGATTTCACGCGGTCGATTCGACGACTGTGTTCCTGCCTTGTATGGAACACAAGACCGCTCGATTTTCGACTTCAACACTATCTCAGCCACAGTATCAGACCTCAGATTTTTGTCCACTTCCACCTGCACATTTTCCACCTTCACATCCATCCGAGACTGATCTGTTGGAGTCACCTCTCATGATTTCCACACTTAAGACCTTGATCCAGTTCATGGAGCATATAAATTCGAGGATTGAAGACCTCACTTGCCTAAATAAGAGCCATATTGATGCTTCACGATATGATGACTTGGATTCATTTGAGGATTATCATGAGAGCTTGCAATCGCCCAAAACAAAAAAATGAGTAAAATTTAAAAATCCAAAAAGAATTCAGGAGACACATGATCGATTCAGACTCTGAGGAGATGGCCCACATGCCTAACCCTTTGACCACACATTCATTCACACCTTGTCCCACTTTTGACCCAGAGGATGACATTGTACATACTGCTCTTAGTCGTCCTTGTGTATATGTTGATTTCGATCTCCTCCCTTGTATGTAGGAGATCCAAAAATTCAAAAAAATGTTGACTGGACTTGAAGTGGTGGTCACTATTCATGTAATCATTAAAGCCCTACTTCACCTTCACCAGGCCATGACCCAATTATCTGCTCCTCAAACTAAGAAGAGAAAGCGGAGGAGCAGATTTGAGCGTCATATTTTGACCATGGCCACTGCTCACGCCATCACACACCATCCAATCGCTGGAAAAAGGAACACTGCTACACCATTCATCTGATGCACCATCTCTGACCATACTTGTCATCACACTCTTCTTGATGGTGGTACTTTGATTAGCATCATACCCTTCTCGCCAGTACAGTCTCTTCACTTAGGGCCTCTAATGAAAATCAGGATGATAGTTTAATTTGTTGATGGATCAATAAAGAGGCCGAAGGGTATTCTAGAAAATGTTGTCATTTCGATTCAGGGCACGAGCTATATTGTCAATTTTGTCAATTTTCCCATGGAGACCTCCACAGGGGAGCACTCTCCAATTATCCTACGATGGCCCTTTCTTGCCTCTGAGAGAGTTGTTATTGATTATGGATCAGGAGAGATTCACTTCCGTTCTGTAGACGGGAACACTATGGTCATCACTACACCCACTACCGATCAGAGACATGCATCTGATGTGACTACACCTATTTTGGCTGACCTCGAGGACTATGACCTTGATGAGACGATCATAGACTTTTGCTGCATGTTGGATTCCACTGAGACCCGAGAATTCCTCTCCAAGGAGGAAGACTTGGAGAGCATAGACCTCGAAGTTCCTTCTTCTGGTGTCTGGCGATGTGTTGATGACATCTGCGGGATTTACACGATTGACACTTTATAGTAGATGGCTGATATTGATGAGACTAAGGTCGAATTTGATCTTGTTACTTTTATCCAGGAATTTGGGCCTTTTGAGAGAACGATGATCCATTTGAGACTGTAGAGGATGAACATGACTCGACTACTTCCACAGATGAGTTCGTTCCTTTTGGTTTTGACCTAGGAGAGACCTCGCAGGATGACCTTGACCTTACTTCTTCTGATGGAGAGTCTATCCCTTTTCACTTTGACATCTGCGAGAAACCCAAGGCCGGACCTAGCCACACTTCTTCCACCGACCCGTATGTGGCTTTACACCCTAGGACCACTGTGGATCTTTACCAGGTCAATTCTGATCGGCACTTGTCTACTGAGGACCCAGATGTCGACCGACATCTTGTCAGATCCATTCCTCAGCGGTCCCGCAAGAAGGATCACCTTCAACCTTCTTGACCTATGTACATCCATTCTCTTGTATATTCGTTGTTGGTTATCTTCTTCCATCTCTCGTATTGCTCATCCACCCAGTCTCGTATATGCCTTGCTTTGGATGTACTTTATCCTAAGTATAGGGGGTGGATGAGCCGAATATTCTTTCTTCATTCTGTTTCATCACTCTTGTTGTTGCCTATACTTAGGGCTCTTTTACCCTAAGTATAGGCGGAGTGATGTGTTCATTCTCTTCATTTTCTTCTTCTATCTTCATCTGACTTTTCTTCTTTTTTTCTTTTCATTTTCATTTTTTCTTTTTCCATCGAAAAGGTGTCGCCCCTTTTTGCCAGTCTTCTATACTTAGGACGTACTTTGTCCTAAGTATAGTAGGTGTGCACCCCAATTTCTTTCATTCTTTTGTCCTCTCCACTGTCTCCTCTTCTTGTCTATACTTAGAGATATCTTACCCTAAGTATAGGGGGAGACAATCTGAGTACGATCTGTTCTTTCTCACCCTTGAACCTCTATGCTTTGTGTATAGTCTTCTAAACTTAGGATTATTTGATCCTACGTATAAGGGGGACGGTCGACTTCTCATTCGTTCATTCATTTCTTCATTCGTCTATTCTTTAGGCTTTCCTATACTCAGTACGAGTTATGTCTTCTCTTTTTCTCTCTGATCTACGAGGACATAGCTCAAGCTAAGTATAGGGGGTCGTATATACTCCGTATATACATTAGCCATACCTCGTACTTTCGTATTTTTAATAATAATATGGCTAAAATTTTTATAAATCTATAAAATTCATTAAAAATCACTTAATAGAAAGATGCATATTATTCCTCAAATTCTTTTTATATACTGATTAATAAATCATGTAAAAATATTTTTTGCAAAATGTTTGAAAAATAGTTTGAAAATCCTTTTGAAAAATCTTTTGAAAACTATTTGGAAAACGTTTTGTTCAATATTTTCAAGCTTTGTAAAAACATTTTATTTGCAAAATTTATTTTCTTTATGAAATAAAAATGTTTGAAAAATTTGTAAATGGTTTGAAAAATAGTTGTAAAAATATTTTGAAAAATCTATATATACATTTGAAAAACCTTTGCAAAATGATTTTCAAATATGTGTATATGTTTGTAAAAATTCTTTGTAAAAATTATTTTGGACTATAATTTTAAAAATTGTTTGTAAAATCATTTTCAAATAAGTTTGAGGAATATATACATCATCTTAAAATTATTTATTAATTATATATATCTATAAAATGTATCACTTACCCTAGTAAATTCTTAAAAACCTAACTCTTGTAAATAATAAGATGCATCTTCGTGTAAATATTTATACATAGTTTTTAGCCATAAACTTTTGTTTTCAAAAATCACAAAAATATTTGCAAAATTAAAAATATCAAAATCAACTGCAAAATCTTTATGAAAAATAAAAAAAATGCATTTGCATCATCTTTTTCAAAAATCCATAAAAAAGTTCAAAACTTTGAAAATTACATCACAAAAGTATTTTCTGCATATCATAGCATTTGCATAGCATTCACATTTTTCGGATTGAGTTCGATAATTGAACTAGTCTAAGTAAAATCTGAAGATTGGAGCTTGGTTGGACATTAAATCTACCTAATCACGGGAACCTTATAGGAACTGGAATTGAGGTACTTCATGTCTAGTTGACTTAATTCTTTGATAATTGTGAGACTTGATTCAATGGATTCTTGACCGCTTAAGTAGAGTATTTTGGAGCACACACACGACTCTTGTTGATAATGACCTAACTTGGACATCTGCACCTTTCACTTGGCTCAACTCAGTTGGAGTGGTGAGGGGATTGGATTTACCAGTATGAGACACACACAAGTGGAAACATTTGCCCTCATCTAGGGAGGGAATTGTACCACAACCCTTCCGGTAGCAGAGACATCTAAAGATAGGAGAGTGTGGGTTGCAATAACGCTTCAAAAGAGGGATAGTCTACTGGCTCAAGAGGAAAATAAAATGCATGACAGAGTGTATATATTTGTATAGTCAATAAGCAAGCTTGAGCTTCAAGGTCATATCATGTGAGTCTGCAACTGGATGACTTGACTACACTGTTCTTGCATCCTAGGATAGGTAGCTACACTGGCTACCGTCCATAATTCTCTTCACCCTCTCCTCTTGAGTTGGTTGTCACTTGAACTTCGAAGGGAATACCCCACTCCTTAAGGAAAGAGTTTCTAGATTGGGGAATCACTAGGTTGTCGTGCTGGAGAAGTCAGTCTCTTTGTCATTTCAGTTGGGGAGAGCCACTATCACATACACTGTACAAGTCAGATTCATAGTCATAAGGGTTTGCGTATGAGTAGAAGTATTCTGACCTATCTATTGAGGAGACTTTGATGAATCTCATATTCATCACTCTAAAAATGATTAGTTAAGCTCAAATCCCTAAAATTAATTGGTGTTTCTTCATTTATTCTGCATAATTAGTATTCATGCATGTTTTGATAAGAATATCATTTTATTACTCATTATTGCACAAAATAAGAAGCCAAAAATCCCAACCCAAAGTGACATGTAAAATAACCTAACTTCCATGATTTTTAACTAATTTATGCTAACTCCAAATGACCTAAAACCACTCCACTGTGTACATATTACTAACAAGAATAAATAAAAAAATACAAAAAATCACTATCTTAAATAAGTGGACCAAAAACCCAAACCTTAATTCCAGAATTCTCAGACTAAAACCTCAATATCTTCCTCATCCAGTGTCCGATTTGATCCTACTCATTTTTTAATAATGTAAATTCAAATACCTTCAAAATAAGACCAGCGAATCAGAGTTTATATGTGAAAGTTGGGCTTTGGACCTCTTTTGTACATTTTGTATTTTAGCAATTTTTGACCTATTATTTTATGTATATATTTAACTCATTTTATTTTATTTCTTTTTAATTTATTTTATTTGATAAATTTTTTATTAAAATGCATAAAAAACCAGATACAAAATGAGCTTGAAATCAAAGAAACTAACTGAGTCCGAGTCCTCACTAACAATGTGTACAAAAATTATCCCTTTCATGTTTTATTTTATTTCTTCTTTTTCTTACTTAATAAAAAATAAAAAATAGATTAATGTGTAAATATTTTTCTTTGATTCTATACTATTTTTTCCATATTTTTATCTAGTTTAAAAATGACAAAAATGAGAAAACCCAAAAATCAATGTATTTTATGTATATGAGATACCCCAAAAATATCACTTGGAGCAAATGATCGATTCTGGTTTTGGTCTCTTCATGAAAGTTGTAGATATCATCGATTAGAGCAACTTTTGTGAAGAAAGTTTTTCGATTCGAGGTCATTTGCAATTTATTTTTTATTTATCTTTATCATTTATTTTTGAATTTTCTGGAGGTGCCACGTGACAGCTCCTGAGCCGCCACATGGCCCCCATTTTTGAGATTTTTATATTTCATTTTTAATAATAAAAACAAATAAATAATAAATAAAAAATAAATTAAATGCCATGTGGCTGCACCAGGGCCATCCGATCTCGGCCGATCGGACGACACCTGTGCGCCCATCCCCTTCCTCCGATCCTCCTCCACTTACCCAATTCGCCCAGGCGCTACCGCCTCCTTTCATCCATTGCCGGCCACCATCGCCTCCGCCCCGCGTATCCCCATCACCTCCGTGAATCTCGCTCCACCCATCACGATTTTCACCATCACCCTCCTCAATTAGCACGGACGCCTGCACCCAATCGGATCCCATTCGATCCCCATCCCCAATTAAATTTCGCCCGCTGACGATTTGCCCCCTCCTCCAAATCAATCTCCGGTCAATCACCAACCAATCAAGATCCCATCGGATCACGTTCCACTTAAACAGCGCCACCTCTCTTTGCTATAAAACCACTGCGTCGTCCCCTCCTTCAATTTCATCCGTCGTTTAACAACTAATGAACTCTTCCTGGTGGAGACAGCATCGGCACATCCCTCTGCTTGGCATGATCCGAGGTGATTTGCACCTCGTCGCAGCTCTCCTTCGGTGAGGCTACTCCGCTCAGGTCTTCGTACCGTCGAGCTCTTCTCCCAGGCATTCCACCCTTCTCACCCTTCATCTACTCCATCTACATCATCATCCCGCATCAAAGCTCCACCATCGTTCTCCCTTCCTGAACCACCGCAACCCACTGTACCACCTCCGCACCACTATCAAATCCACCTGCAACCATCGTTATCATCGTCGTTCGACCTCCACCGAGCTTCAACGTTGAGCCAGTTACACCTTACGCCTCCGCACGCCACAAGCGCCGTCGAGCATCATGCCAACGCAACTTCCTCCAACTGCGCTTCGCCTACACCACCTACTTCATCGACCAGGGCGTCATCTCTCCGCTCGTCGACGTCGGCTAAAGGATCAACAACAACCGATCGCCTTCATGAACGTTGCTCCGCTTCGTCGCCTTCTACTCCGATAACTACATCGCCTCTAGCTCCAGATCTCAGCCGTGCTCCACCGTCAACAACTCCAGCAGCTCTTCACCGGTCCCTTCTGCTTCTCCCAGTTGCAACGCCTCCACAGGAGTTCCTCCTTCTCATCTCACCATCGGTCGGAGGAGCATCCCCCAAGTCCTCCGCGGGGGCCACGTCGAAGGCCAACGCTCCACTGGGCTCAAGTCCTGAGACCCCCGCCCACGTGCTTGGCACGTGCGTTGTGGGGACAACTTGCAAATAACCCCCTGGTGATCATTTGAATTACAGAAGCACCCCAGCCGAGAAGACACGTGCAGAGCATGTGCCTGTTTGCAAGAATTACAGAAAAACTCCTTCAAGTCTCCCATTTCACGGGGAAATTTTGTAGTAAACCCCCCGAGGGTCTAGGTAATTATAGTTTGACTCTTGTTCATATTTTCTACACTATTTAATTATTAGAATATTGCATTAATACTCCTTTGTTCCTTATTTATTTCAGATATCTACATCACATCATTTTATTTATTAAAAATATGCACTGTGTTCTACAATTAATTCTCTACATCATGGCATGCTTGTGATATTTTTATGATCTGTGGTTAATTAATGATTAATTTTCTTGCGGAAAATTGCATATTTCACCCAATTTGTGCTCAAAAATTCATATTAAATTAATCATTGCTAAAAAAATTGCCAAAAAAATCATGGATTGTAGAATTAGTGGTATGTTACATCATACACAAAAAGATTTGCATTTGTATTCATGATTTGTCCTATAAAAATCATTTTTCGTACTTCAATCTTTAATTTTTAATATGTATTAAATCTAGGATTTTCAAGGTTTAGGATTTTGTTGAGATCAATCACCTAGTGTATATCTTAGATAATTTTATCCCTTGAAAATAAATAGGTTTAATATTTATTATAATTAATAATTGAAATTCACTTGTTTGCATTTATAAAAAATATGAAATATTTTTCTTGCATCCAAAAAATCCAAGAAAATGTCACTGAATTTGTCTAATCATAATTAACATCTCAGCCAAGTTTCATATTTTTTGAACAACGGTTGATTGATCTTTACATTTTAGTCTCTAAAATCGGCCACATTTGCATTTTGCATCCCAAAATAACATAAAAAATACCGTTTCGAAGACTGTGTACGAACTTTGATAGATAAATTTCTAGGTTGTTCATTTGCCTCCTTGAGTTCGACTTTGGGACTTGCTCAAGTAAAATAAACATTAAACCACTTCAAATACAATTGAGTAAATTATTGTGGTTATTTCTTGACCGATTCTGAATTCCCGATGTAATTACAACGACAAATTTAAATGATAATTCACGCAAATTAACGTAGAGCAATTTTGGACTCATTAGACTTGAGCAGAGTTTTGGGATTCTCGAAGGTTGTTGCGTTTCAAATATGATTCCCAATAAGGATCCGCGCGCACTAAACTTCCGAAGATCCGACTTCAGCTCCAGAATTTGATTTTGTGAAGAAAAGTTTGACAATTAAACTTAATCCATCTTTCTTTTTCTTTTCTTTTTTTTCTTGTCTGCACTTATTGCATAAGTGTTTGGCAGGGACTAGAAAATGAAAGTATAGGGGTGGTGAATCTCCATTTCATCACTTTTACTGTATCATTTTGGCCTTAAAATCCTAGTAAATGCATGTAAATACCCTTAATCCATGCAAATTAACATTCATGCATTGATGTACAAATTATGTATAAAATGTTGTTTTTAATGCCAAAATTATAGAATAAAGAAAAGAAAAAGAATAAAATAACAAAGATATTTTATGACCCTAAACCCCGAGACTTAGGTATCTTGATGACTAGGCCGACAAGGAATAAAGTAGGGGGAGATAATGGACATTAATACAAGAAAATTCCCATTTATTTATTCATTTTTTGGACCCATTTTATTTTCTACTTTTTATACCTCAAATAAAGAAACTTTGTACATGAAAGTTGTAGATAACTAAATATAGAAATATACAAAATTATTTTCATATAAAAATAATATACAGTGTAAAAGTTACACTCTAAATAAGATTCTAAAATCCCAACTTCCCAGACCCATATCTCTCAAATAAAAATTCAAAATACATCAAAATCCTTTAATTTTATATAACTTTTAATAAGTTATTTAATCAAGGCAGTTTCATATTTTTTGGAGTTAAGGTGTGAAAGTTAGGTTTAGGACCCCTATTGTATAGTTTACCCGATTAACATAATCATTTTTTTATTATTTACTATTTTTTATAATTTTATATTTTTAGAATTTTTAAATATTATTTATATTATATGTATATATTAAAAGTAAAATAAAACAATAAAGAACACATTGAAATAAAATACTTATATATAATACATAGGTAAAATACCTATATTATACCTATAGATGTCAGACTCCTATTTATTTAAGTATTTATAATATATAAGAAAAATATAATAAAAATGTATTTAAGTATCTAAAAATAAGTTATAATTTTATAAAATAATAAAATAAAATAATAAAATCAAAAATACAAAAAAAATAAAATAGTTTAAAACATAGATAAATATACCTATATATTAACTCTAAAAAGTAACTTGTAATTATATACCTCTAAAAAACAAATAAAAATCATAATAAAATAGTTTATAAAATAATAACCATTTTCTATTACCTAAAAATAATAAAATCATTTATTATTTTTTAATCAATTTATACATAATTTCTCGATCTGATTTTCTGGTTAGTCCATGTGGACCAACCAGCTTTCGCCCCTTTTTGTCCTCGGTCAACTCTCTGAACGAGGTCCTAGGGTTGTCAGGCCTACGTCCTGGGATCATTTATCGAAATTCTTCACGCCGCTTCTTTCACCCTTTGGTGTCGATTCCTTCTGAAAAGTTTTTCCTCGATCCATGCTCATACACTTCGGGTGATTACCTCGTGGTATGGGACGTTGAATCGATATGATGCCCTCGATCTTCTCATCTGCTAGACCACCTTCTACAAATCCCCACCGTCGACTTCCTTTTCGTATCGAATTTGGCATGTTCTGCCTCCCTCTCTTGGGCTCCGGATTGAATTGCATGACATGAGCTTCTCCCGCTCGTCGACGGCAGGGTCAGGTGACGCTAAGGCCGCGTTCCACCCATCTCCGAACGTTCTGGGTCATGAGGTCCTTCTTAATGTTCCAGGCCGGTGAGGTATCCATTTTTCTTGCATTTCCCATCTTATCTTAGACCCTAGGTTCATTTCCGCATTTTATTTTCGATTTTTATGCTTGATTTCGCCGTAATCTCATCCGCCTGCAGTTCGTCGGAGCATAGCTCCGGTGAACATCCCCACCTATTTCTGACCACTTTCCGATAACCTCCCGCCCTCACATCACTTCTCAACGCCTTCTCCATCACCTCCCATCTTCCGCTCACCTCGCTCCCTTCAGGATCGAGATTCCGGTGCCCCACTTCCGTCACCTCGCTGACATACCTCCATCTACTTCACCTCACGTCCATTCTACCTCTAGTATCTCTCTGGAGCTTCGTGTTTTGGTATTGACTAACCCTTGTAGGGAATGGCAAAGGAAGAGAGCCTTGTTGAGGCTCATTGATGCAGGAAAAGGCCTCCATATGGAGGTGTTCCGCCAGATCGATCAAGACCTTCTGCATCGTTTTGCGACCTTCCACTGGTGCCGGAGGATGGTAGGCTCCTTTTGAAGCCTTCTGGAACAGGAGAGGTGCAGTCTTCCTCGAGCTTTGGCCGATCGAAACTCATCCAGCCCTAGTTCGTCACGCATTCATCCAAGGGCTCCCACAACCATACGATAGGGCCGAGTTCTTCCAGGTGTGCAGATACCCACTGGTTCTCTCGAGCCTACACAACCCGATCCTCTCCAAGGGATCTAATCTCCTCCGTTGGATCTCGAACGGGTACTGTGCAAGGAAGCATTGATACGTGGATTAGTTAAGCCAGATCAGTCGTCCGTCTCCACGCCTTAAGGGGTATTTTGCAATATTAACCCCACATTTTTTGTATTTAATTATTGAGCTATAATCATTCCTCTGCTGTATTTAATTATTTTGTAATATTTGTAAAAAGACCATTGCACTTTAATTATTCACATTCCAGTCCCTATCCACGTCAGCCGAGAAAACTTGTGTTATATGCAACTAAGCCCTTACGGGTTTTGTTATTTATTATTTGGCTGAATATTTTGCATATTTGGTTATGTCTTAGTTATGAATATTATAATCTCGGCCCTGTAATTTATTTTATTTACAAAAATGCCCCTGTCAGTAGTGTAGTTTCTCTTTGTTGTTTCTATTTATTTAAAATATCATATTTGCTCGAAAAAATCCCAAAAAATAGATGCCTATTCCTGATTGCTTGAAGTTTCATGCCCATATTTTTTTGCAATTTTAGGACTTTTTATTATTTATGAAAAATAAAAAATAGCATATTTTATCCCTGTCTACAGTTTAACATATATAAAAATATAAAAAGTTTTTGAAAAATTCCAAAAAAATAATTTTCTTATTTATTTAGTTATTTTACAACTCTTGATAAAAAATCCATAAAAATTACAAAAGACAACTCCTAAAATTCGAAAAAACACCAAAAACCTTTATAAAAATCTATAAAATTACTAGAAATCTCAAATATTATGTTTTCTCTTTTATATTTTTCTCTATATTTTTATTTATATATAAAAATTAAATTGGAGAAATTTTGATTCTGTTTGCTATTTTTATCTCCCTTTTTACTTTGGCTAATTAACTAAACCATGATTTAGGGTATTTTTGACTTCTAAAATATATTAAAAAATTAGCAAAATTATCTAAAAAATCATAAAATAGTAAAAAATATTTAAAAAACTAAAAATATTTTTCCCTTTATTTTGACTACTTTTATTATTATGCCTATAGTAGCTTACAATGTATAAACACTATATATGTAGCTATATTATATTTGTAAAAGAAAAACAAATATAAAAATATAAAAATCTAAGAAGAATATATAAAATTAGAAAATCAAAAATCAAAATATAAAAATATAAAACAAAAATAAAATAAAAAAATTAAAATAAAAAACCTGCAAAAAGAAACATAGACAAAAGAGTCACAATCACATTTTCATTCACATTTGCACAATCTATCCTTTTTGCTCCTTCTGTTCGACACTGTACAAAGATTTGCACACTATACACATCTTGTTGTAGAGTTAAATAAAATAAATTTTAACTCCACATTTATTTTCATTGCTTGATCATTTATTGTGGGTTAATTGTTGTTTTAATCCAGATTTCTTAGCGATCACCTCGACGGCTGTGTTCCCGCCTTGCGTGGAACATATGACCGCTCGATTTTTGGGTTAAACAATCTCTGACCTAAAAGTCGAAGTCAAATGACTGAAATGCAAGATGCATGATACTTGAGGTCTTTCACATTTTAAGACAATCATAATATACAGACTCCATCTTCTTCTTTAGCTTGAGATCCTTGAGCTTAAGCTAAAGTTCCTTGGCTTTAAACTCATTTGAACTTCTTAACTTCTTCTTCACTTAAGTTGGAGCTCCTCGGGATGGAGCTTCTTTATGGTCCAGTAATTTTCATACTCTTAACCAAACTACAAGCTTTACACACAGGTTTTGTTATCATCAAAATATGCATACTTATACACTATCCATTTCACCACTCATGCACGAACTAACAATCTCCACCTTTTTATGATGACAAAATATTTGATGTATTTGCAAAAATAATGTATGTGTATGAGAGAATTTTTTTAAACAATCTTTTCTCCACCTTTTTGAGATAACCAAAAAGATATAAAGTAATAAAAAAAGTTGAATAAGAACCAGTTGTTTAAAGATATAATGTTTCTCCTCCTTTTAAAAATATTCTTCTTAATCTGCGCTCTACCCTAATTATTGTTTAAAGGATCCTCCTTTAAGATAAGAGTTGAGGGATCATCATGAACAACTTAAAAAAAGACAAGAAGTTACATATGGTTCTTAGTAGTGAACTTCTCCATTCTTGCTAACTTCTCTATAGTGGTGGCGTCCATCCACGATTCTGAAGTTGTTTGGCCTTAACGACATCCATCTTTGATGTGGCCTCCTCCATCTTCTTTTTCTAATTTTTGTACTTGAAAGATTTTGATTTGGTACCTTTTTTTAGTCTTTCAGGGTTTAGATTGTAATGTTTCCTTCTTTTTCCAAACACATTTATTTATTTGAAAAGAATCAGAATTAGAAGCATAATTTTCTATCTTTTGTTTTCCTTTTTTATAAACATGTAGAAAAGCACTATATCCTTCAAGCTTGGCTATATCATTTTCTAAACAAGTAATTTAAAGTTTAAATCTACTGATGATCTCTTTTTAGTAGCTTATTTTTATTTTTGAAAACATCTAAGTCATTAAGTAAAAGAGATCTGTTTTCTACTAATTCCTTATTATTATTTTTTAAGCTTCATATTTTCTCTAAAAAGATCTTATGAGGTATTGTATAGTTTAGGATAAGAAAATTCATTTACCTCATTTTCAGAGTCTGAAGAGTTAGATTCAATTGCTCCAACAACTCCCAATCATATGCCTTTACTTTCTTTATTTATGTTGTTTGTATATTCCTAAGTTGCTTGCAATGCTTTCCTCTTGGACTTTTTTTTTCAAACTTCTTTTCATTTCTAAAGTTCTTCGGCAACTGAGGGCAGCCCTTCTTCATGTGCCCCACCTTGTCGCATTGGAAGCATTTGATTCTTTCTCTGTTTCTCTTCTTCTTGAGAAATGTCTTGAACTACCGGGTCATGAATGCAATGTCACCATCACTATCGAATCCATCATTTGATTCTTCGTTGGTTGCAAGGGATAAATTTTTATTTATATACTCTTTTTCCTTCTTCATGTTCTTGATTTTTATTTCATATGCGAGAAGATTACCCATGAGGTCTTCCAACGATGTCTTGATGAAGCTGATTGATTCTTCTATTACCATGACCTTCCTACTCTAACGATAGAGAGGTGATAATCTTGCTTGGAAGTTCTCCGGCTAGGAAAATCCTTCCCTAGTTTCTCACTTGTTTCACTATAGCGATAAACTGAGCATTCATATCCTTGATAGTCTCCTCTTTCTACATATTGATGGCTTCATATATACAGTAAGCATTCAAAATTGAGATTCCTTCATCTTAGACGTACCTTCATAAGTGGTCTCTAAGCATTCCTATTTCATACGTCTTCTTTGGATGTGATACCCGATTAAATTCGGCTTCTGATAGAGTGAAATATGCAGAGTTCATCACCTTTGGATTGAGCGCCATTAGCCAACTCTATTGTGGAGTATCTTATCTCCTTCCACTCTATGAACTTGAACTCTTTTCTCATCGTATTCCATATCATAAAATCTGACAACTGGAGGAAGATATTCATTTTGTCTTCCATTTGGAGTAGTTTGTTTCATTAAAGAAAGGTGGACGAGTCGCAGAGTTTCCCTCCAATCGCAATCTTGGAATGATGGTCATGTGTGTATCGAAAGTTGACTTCCTTTACATGGACGAGGCTCTGATATAAAATGTTGGTTTATCCCATGGGGGCACCTGTTGATGGATGTGGGTAGATAGGGCTGTATGTCCCGGAGTGTTGTAAATAATAAACTCAAACAACTGTATCTTTACATAGCACTTTCAATCACAAGATAAATAATCAATCACAAGTGCACATTTGTTTAACATGGAAACCTTATTGGGTAGAAACCACGACATGAGACTCCTGACTCGAGCTTGCAACCTAACCCAACTGGGTCTTACCATTAAATCAGGTTGCTTACATGGGCAACCCAAACGTATTACAATCCGAGTTGATTACGGTGCCAACTCAATCGTATATAGGTAAATAATCTTTCTAACTATAGGAAATAATCCTACTAACATAAATATTAGAAATAAATATGCAATGAATAAAATGATATAAAACTAAAACAATCTTACAGAGCAATGAGTATGTTCGTAAGAAATGATAGTAGAATACCACAGTTGTAGGCGTAAAGAACAAAGCAGAAAGTAACTATTGAATTCTTCCTCACATAGTATAGAGTGGAAAGTAGAGAGAAGAGAACTTATCGCTTTTATTGTGTATTGTAGAATGATATATGAGGTCTTATTTATAGGGCTAGAGTCCTCGTACCGTTGACTTTGAAAAAAATAACGATTGTGAGCAAATCGAGAATGAAACCGTCTTTAAAAATTATTCTGAAATGGAATTTGATCGATCAGGATACTAAGATGATTGATTATAATCAAATGATCAATCATGTGGATCGATCATAATCAAAAGTTGAACAATCATAATCAAAATTGATCGATCAAAATATAGCTGTTAGAATTCTAAAATTGATCACTCATAAAAAGAGAGTGTTTGATCAGATGAGAATGGTTGATCGATCAACTTGACTCTTTGACCTGAAAGTTAAAGTCAAAGTTAAAGGGTTGAAATGCAAGATGCATGGTACTTGAGGTCTTTCATATTCTAAGACAATTACAATATACATGACTCAATATAAGAAAAGACTATGTCTTCTTCTTCAACTTGAGATCCTTGAGCTTGAGCTAGAGTTGCTTAGCTTTAAACTCCATTGAGCTTCTTGGCTTCTTCTTCACTGAAGCTTGAGCTACTTCCAGGTCCAGTAGTTTTCCTGCTCTGAATCTAGTGACAAGCTTTACACACATGTTTTGTTATCATCCAAATATGCATGCTCATGCACTAACAATCTCCCCACTTATGCCGAAACTAACATTACTCACCTTCGTTATGGATCTTAAGGGAAGTATCTAGGGAGTTTTAATTTTGTCCTCTACCCACGTTAAATGGCCTTGTTAAAGCTGTACATGATGCATGATTCTCACTTCTAAAGAGGTATTATATATAACAGATAAACTTTCAAACTTCAAATAGATGCACTACCTCACCAAGCTCTCTTGTTAATTCAAGATCGCTCTTGACATCCTTACTTGTTTGAAACCTTTCTCATATGCAATCTTCGACTTCCTTCTATATTTCTCATCTCTTTCACAAACTTTATTCATTTAAAATAGGAGGAAAAAGATGGCTGAAAATTTATGCATGAACCGAAGTTCTCCATACCAACTATTGAAAATTAAACGACCTTTTTTATTATATGTCTTTGAAAGATTGATGTGATTTACATTCACTTCTTGATATTTTTTTACTTACAAAGTTCCCCTAATGAGTAGTATATAATGTCTTTTCTAGAATGTTAAAGGACTCAATGAGGTTCTTGCTCAGATTTGTTTACTGCACTTGATTAATAAACATAATATAAATTGCTTTTGCAACAACCCAAAAGACCATATTTGGTGCCTTACCTACAGAGTTTTACACGTCTCGCTCTTCCAATCGGCTGGTAATGGTTAATTTCTCTGTGAGCTTGAGTGGGAGTCTTCTCATTCTCTAGGACTCTTACAAGTTAGATTTTACTTGTTTTTTTTCTCTCCTAAGAATTCCGTTTCCTCTTTACCACTACAAGAAACTAGACTTAAGACAACAAATAATTTGAGTATTCGTTGACATAACTTCTGATGTTAAAGATATAACAACGAATATTATTCGTTGCCAAATGATCTTTTGTACTTGTAATTAGCGACAAATGTCATATTCTTTATTAAAGGTTAATATAACGATGATTTTTCCATTGAATTATTAGTTAAAAGTCAACGAATAACCGTTATTATACGATCATTACAAGCAATATAACAACGAATACAATTATTCATTGCAAAGTTAGATAAATAGGCAACAAATAATATTTATTTTTATATATTTAACTAAGGAATATATGACAATAAATATTAAATTATTCATTGCCTTAGCTCACTTTTCTTGTAGCGAACAAACAATGTAACTAATTTCATCTATATTTGCAATGTTTATAGCCCTACAGACTTGTCTACCAAATTAGAGTTTAGAAACAAACTATTGAGCATCAACTTGAAGACGTATTATGACATTTTTCCTGGGAGATTTTAACGTCAAATTGTTTCATTCTAAATGTCTTATGGATTTATTAACCCTCCTTTGTTCTTGACCTTAACAAATAATTGGAATACATGAACTATATGGATATTGCATCACTCTAATCCCCCCCCTATAACAACATGGCTTTTTTTTATCTGGACATGTTACCATAACCCCATTGTCTTCACCTTCCTTTATGTAAAGAGGTTGTCTTTTTATTTCAAATATGAAACTTAAAAGAATCACCATAAGACTTCATAACAGTTTCAAATATGAAACTTTAACCTCTTTGGGCTGAAATCAATCTAAACAAGTTTCAATTCCTCATATGACTTCATGTTTCTTCATAAAAGAATCACCAATGCCATCTGAAACTCCAATGATAAGTTCAGGAGAATAAAAAAGCTCCCTTTAAACAAGTCATCTTGAACTTTACCTTGACCTCATAATACTTTACCTAATGTCCATTATCATCCAAATGGAGTCATTGGAATAATATGACATGGTATGTTATTGATGTTTCTTGAGATATTTTGGTACACATTGATTGAGCGTGCTTCTAGATGAATTATTATATATTGTTACGACCTAAGATATCATGGTATACAAGGAGATGTATGGCTTATGTTTTCACCATGAACTATAATTAGCAATGGTCATGCTTTGAGACTTGGTAGAAGTGTTTGGTTTTGAAAAATAAATATAAAATGCTTACTAAATCTTAATTCAAGTGCAATATGTAGCATCTTGCACATGCAAATCAACTACATCCTACACATGTGGCCTAGCACAAGACACTATTTACAATCAAGATTGAATGTCGTCCAATGAAGATGAAACTGAATTAGGAGTTAGGACCAACACAATGACATGTGAAATGCTAGCAAGCTAACAATTTGAATAAATTTATCATTATAAGACATATTAAGATAAAAAATTTCATAGAATGCAAAAAAATCATATAATATGACATTGTAAGACATGATATATTTGAACTAGAGGTAGGCATAATAAGACAATCACAATATTATGCATTCAAAAATTTAATGGAATACACCATAAGATCACGCAACAACATCCATCATAGTTTGAATAAAAGCATGATAAAGACTGCTAATACCTAGGCTGAAAAAAACACCCAAATAATATGAGGGTCATGCACTACAATAATCAAAGAGAAATGCGAGCACATATGTAGTTGCATTATGGCCCTAATTGGTTTCAAATTAGTCATATATAATCCTTGTATCTACTATTAGACGTAAACTCAGTGCTCATATATGTGGGCTTGCAATCACAAATGCAATCAAGCATGAGTTGCAATGGAATCGCCCAATGTGGCCACAATGTTCATAGTGTTCGCATTCCGGTGCTAACTAGTATGTTATCATTTAGATATTACGACTAAAAATGCACTAGTAATAGTGACAAATTCTGCATCTAGTACAGAAAATTCTACATTTTCATTGCATTTACCCATTCTTGCAAACACATCCTTGTACGCGTACTGTTATTCACATTCACACATGCATTAGCATGTGCATCACATTCACATGCATATTCTTATGTGCATTCTCTTCGCATATACGTTCGTAACTACATTCACATTCACACATTGCATTCATATATAGATGCATTCACATTCACGCAAATGCCCAAGTAAATTGTAAAAAAATTATTTATACCCACATACCCATATCCACTTAATTATACAAACGAAAATGATCACTATTCATACATTGCATTGGTAAATGAAATAAAGTGAAAGAGAAATTATTCAATTACTAAAAATCAGAATGAGTTTAAAGTAAATAGAAACACATAGTGTTCGTAGCCAATTACGTCACTTTCGCATGATTTCCTTTCCCTTCTCTTTTATCCTTCTCCTTTGTCCCTCCCTCTTTCTTTGTTCTACAACTTCATCTCTTCCGCGGATCACAACTCCATGGTGTACCTCCTTGCTTGGTGTGTCCTTACCCTCTTCTTCTTTATCGACGTCGCTATCATCATCATCCTTGATGACAATCTTATTTGCAACCTTTGTTGCTTCATATAACTTTAATCATGTGACTCAATTTTGCCACAAATAAAAAAAAACTGGCTATATAATTTGTTACCTGACATAAACTAACTAGGCCTTTATACTTTCTAGTTTGCTCCCCACTCTACCCATTACATTCATTAGTTGTTGAATATTCTATGACAATTGGAAAATTGAGATGGATCAGCACCAAGCCCCAATGACTATGTGTACCATGAGGGTGGCAGAACATAAACACTAGTAGCTCTAGGAGAGCCACAACTAGAGTCATATGAGAAGTTGCGATGGAGTCCCCTCAAAGCTTGCTTCAAGTTGGGCCCTGCTTATCGTTTATCAATTAACTCATGTCAGATCTTAGTATCAAATGCCAAACGCTCTTCCACATTTGTGAATCAAACTTTGTGTTAAACATGCCATTGTAGTGATCCTATTAGATACATTAATTAGTAGACAAATTACAATTTTCAAGTTATGAATGAGATTGGCTCTCTACAATGTAAACAAACTCACCTTCATATCTTGCGCTTCGGGCATTAACCACTCATTTCCATGCATGCACATATTTGTCCACCACTCCTCGAATGTTGGCTCACATTACGAAGCCACTTGCTAGCACTATCTCAACATTAACTACAAAATAACAGAGTAGAAACTCTAAGCTTGGCTATACGTACCATTTCGGACCTCACCACCTTGATCGACAAGATCTCCTGCTTCCCTCCGTTCCCCCCTCTTTGCACTGCTAGTCGATACGATCTTCTGCTTCTCTTTGGTCATCGTGCCCATAACAACCGCCTTTCAAAGTCATCACAAGAAAAGAGGTAACAATATCGACTCTGTCTACAAACTACCACACATATCAATACAATCCAATGTTATTTAAATAATACACAACAACAAAGACACATACATATATGTATATACATCTATATACATACATATATGTGTGTGTATAAAATTTTTCCATGATCTCGAAGCCCATTTGGATTGTAATGAACACACACATTTTTACAAATATTTTCTATTATTTTGAGCATAATACTTATTGAATTACATATCATATGCTTACTATTATTAGTCATCTTCACAAAAAGCAAATATGAAATTAATATGAAATGATCATTAGTAAGAATAGAAAAGACATCAATGATACAAATAAAGATAAAATCATTCATATTAATTTAAGATTTCCTTTTTGTAAAAATGGTTACTAGTAATAAGAATGTGTATAACATTTGTAAATCAATAAGTAATATACCCGAAATGATATAAAATATTAGTAAAAATGAGTATGTTCATTACAATCCTAATGGGCTCAGAGCTCATTGGAAAAGTCCTATATATATATCTGTACACATACATGGAAAAAGGAGCCTACATTGGTAGTTGTAGGCAAACTCCTTACAACCGGCCCTTTTTTATTTTTTTTGGATTTATTTGAAATTAAACTTAAGGGGGTTTAAATTAATATATATCACCAAGGTGTCATTCCAAATTCAACATAACTCAAGACTTCTATCACATCCACCAAGTCTAACAAATTTTAAAGTTCTTAGAATTGCCAAAATTGATCCCTTCTACATGGACATGTTAGAAATGTTTATTTTGTATGACATGTGAAACATATATTCCACTCAATATATCAAGTAAATCCCTCCAAGTTTCATTAAAAAACTAAATAAAAATAATAAAGGTCGATTACAGCGAGTTGCCTGCAACCATCGATGTTGGCTCTCTTTTCCTACATATATATATTATATTAAATAAATCAACCTGAGTTATAAAAAGTAAATATATTATTGAAAAATGTCATCCATGCTCATCAATCATTTACAATATATTGAAATATGTTGTGGGCATTCATGCTTAGGAACCGATAATCATGTTAAAACTTCACTTTATTCGACATTGTCATTGATCTCAAGGTAAACATGTGCCTTCCTTTTTAAAACTGTTAATATAGTATCTCTCTTCATCTTTTTGCCTAACGGGAGCTATGCAACATATCTACTCAATTTGGCAGGCAAGTGGGAATGGTTCAAATCTTCTTATACATTTCCTGAGAACCACTTCTACGACATCGTGTATCAGGTCTAATTCAACTCCTCATTGTGTACAGTACAAGTCACATGAAAACAAATAGAGGCGATTAGGTGCACACATATTTTACTCTAGTGCAATAACCTCCTTGAGAATATCACAATAATTTAAGTTATCATTGCCATAGCATGAACCTGATACCATGACGCTAGAATCATAAGTCGTTAATCCTTTTCTTCCATCATATTAGTGAAATCTGCATCCATTAGCATATAATATGTCATATGTTGATACTATGTAATTTGGACCTAGCATGAAGTCTTACATCATCTTTTATTTATGATTTGTCGAGTCTAATAAAATAATACATTCTTTAAACCATTTCGAAAATATCTTTTGAAATTCTATAACCATGTTTTCGTCAGTAAAAGTTGGGTTATTCGTCACTGTGAAGGTCATGTACTCTCATCATTTGAAAAAAATGTTGTTAAAAAAACATCAATCAATAGATTTAGTTGCTTATAAAATACATACTCTACAAATGGTGAAACTTTATCTGTGTTTTCCGGTACATATAACTCAACCACACCTCTTTTTCCTTATGATCCACTATGCGGGCCTTTCCCTTCTAGAATGGTTCTCCGTATGTTTGAAAAATAGAAATCCCTATGTCATCCTCATTTTGTTCAACTTCATTACATGAAGGCTAATTGTGAATAATCTCTACGTTGTCAGACAAGTATCTTGCACAAAAGTTTCTATCTTGTTCCATCATATACTATGCGCTTATTAATCCTACGAGCTTTTTCTTTTTAGAACATTTTTCTTTCAGAAGAACACATGCCTACATTTCATTTAGAAACTCATAATATACTACAATAAAAAAGTAACTCATAATATGTGTAAGTATTTATTATTACATTTCAGACAGATACATCAAATGATACATCACATGCCCTCCCACTTTAGCCTCATAGTGCAAGTGTACCATAAGATGCTCCATAGAGTCAAAGAACACTGACTGAAATCCTTTTAAGGTTGCATAGAAGTACTAGCACATCATTATAGAGTTGTCATGTTAGATCGTTGATAGACAAATGCATTTGAAAAAAAATACCTATAAGTTTCTTTAGGAGTAACCCCTTAAAGAATATTAGCTACAGTTGCTCCATAAAACACGACAATCATGGCTTTTCATTTTCTTAAAACAATTCTTTTTTAAATCTACCAACCTCGATATGTTTGAAGCATAAGCATATGAGATTTTAGATTTGAGACCCACTCATAGACATCATTGACATGTTCTCTACTCAACATGTATTTTGCCATTGGCCTATGAAAACTATTGTCCGCGCTACCTATCGAACTAGTTCAGGACGCGTATAAATGGTCATTAAATCTCTTCTGGAATTCTCCTTATCTTTCATCCTACACATAATGCCCAAGATAATTTAGAACATGCTGTGAAAATATTCTTTTCCGTATGCATCACTTCCTAATGACAAGATTAGGCGAGTACTTCCTACAAAAATACTCAACTTCATCCAAATATGATCCACACCAAATCCACACAAAGAATTATTACCAAGTTTTTTCAATTATAACAATCGAGCATGCAATTCAGCTCTTGATAATCTTGAAGGTGGAGATGCAATTTCCACAGTATTTCTCTTAAAAATATTTTTCTCTTTTCTATAAGGGTGATAAGTGGCATGGACTATTCGATGACAGTCAAAGAAATAATGTTTTCTCCCGCGCTCGAGTTGAAATGATTTTATATTTTCCATTTAGTAAGGACAACTCCTTTTACCATGTGTAGCCTATCCAAACAATGGACCATATGCATTGAAATCATTAATGAGTCAAAGAAGTCCAACTCTCATGTGATATTCTCTTTGACTGATCGCATCATATGTTTTCTACCAATTCTTCAAGAGATCTTTAAATTCATCTATAAAATTCATACGTAAACAAACGATATTTGTGTGGGTGGGTCAGACCAGGAAATAATAATGATAGAAATACGTGTTGTCATTTTTTACACAACTAAAGGGATGGATTATACGGAGTTGTGATGGCATGCCAACATTAATATTTTACATGACCATGTGGATTAAACCCATTTGCAGACAAACTAACTATCACATTTATCTTCTCTGCAGCAAAGGTGGGAGATGATTCGATCGAATCTCTCCAACAATATGAATATGAAGGATGCTCCAACTAAAAACATGTATGATCAGCATGTCATGTGTGTGGTGCATTTTTTCTCAAACTTTAGCAGTTTCTTACAATAATACAATCCCTTTAAACATGGTATCAGGGAAAAATAAGGTAGGTTGCTACCTTTGAAAGACCTAACTTACTCATCATCATCTTGATATCGTAAAAACTGCATAGTTCATTCTATTCAGGCAATATCCACTTAACTAAATTTACTCTGACATATGTATATATCATATTGTATTGATTATTCATTGACAATGACTCAATAATGGTAGATAATTGTGAAAATATCCTACAATGGAGTGTAATGACTTCTTTACCTTATTCAACCGGTCATCAAATCGCTTGAACTCTCCATTATTGCCATCGTCAGCTAACGTTTGATTGAAATCGCGACCAGTAACATCCATAATCTTTTGGGCAAACATATTCTCGGTGCTATTAAAAGGCTCTCTAATAGGATGATTCTTCTAGCTATGTGCAAATCATGTTGTATAACCTTCATTAGATCCCTTTCTATGTAAGTGTTATGCAACAATGTTCCTATATGCTTTCTTCATCAAACCGTACTTCGTAAACAAATGAATAATCACTCCATCTCGATCTATAATACATTCTCCTAGAGCATACAAAAAATGAGAAAACACTTATACACCATATAAAAATGGCATGCTTACAGATCCATCATCATCCAAATGAGCGTACCTCTAACCACATATAGCATCCATTGCTAAACCTACAACAATAACAACACAAATTTAGCTTAATCATTCAATCCAAAAGCAAACTGAATTTCTACTTACAATCCTGACTCCCACAACTTATGCTCAAATATCAACAACGCTTTCATAGTATTCATGTTACTCAAAATGTGAAGGCACATTGAATCTCATAGATTCTCGTAATAGAGTAACCCCCACCATCAAGCAAAAAAATCAATTCCAATCATTAGAATTATTCAAGCAATGACACCTCATTCTGACAACTTATGTATAAAATTGGGCAGAACTTTTACAATATTACACATTCCTCCCAAAACATCTACCTCCAACTCGAACAACAACACCAATAGGAACAATATTTAATAAATATCATATGCTAGATGATGTTATGAGAATCCCTAAACCTAACTAGATTTTATTTTTCAAGGATTTTCACTTTCATAATGTGATTCGTTGTTCGATTTTAAACATAACATACCTAAGACTCTAATTTAAGACAAGTCCATCCTTAAGGGCCACTGTCTATCATAATTTTAAAGTTTTTTGGAAGCCTAAACATTATTAGATGATTTTTTGAGCCAATGATGAATCATTACATCTCCATCTCATCTTATTTAATAGGAATGCCCCATAATACATATTTTATTACTGTATAATTAAATAAATGGAAATGAATGCTAAGCATAATGTGTAAATGATGCATGTTAATTTTCTTAATGAAAAAGAAAATCAATTTAACAAATACAATTGTAATAGACAATATACTTCAAAATATAAACTTTATGATGCATGATTACAATTTTTTTCATTTATTCTTATTTTTTCTTTTTTCATCACATTTGATTGGCTCATTAATTATAATGTAAATTATATAAGATGTGTGACAAGAGCTATAGGCACCAACTCAAAGTAACATCACATGCAAATCTTAGTTTCGATATGTGCCAATTAGGTATATTTCCTAACCTATTCGACCCCTATCCAGTATCTGCACACATCAAAAATCGCATGTTGTTGTGAGGAGCATTTCCTAACTTGTGAAAGGTGGGACCTCAACAGTTATGGAAATTTTAAAACGTATAACACATGGGGTCCATCATATCCCCAATTGTGCTGCACAAGCCACCTAGTATACAAGAGCACACTCTTTCTGGTGTGAAGGGATGCATGTTTGTAAATGAGATTTTGTGCGATTTTATTACAATCCTATTATGCATTCTACATGCTGGGAAAATTTTTATGTAATTAACATTGACATTAACATGACTAACATTTAAACTTAACATTTATATTAACACAACATTAACAATACACTTGACATTTAACATTAATATTTAAATTCACATTAACATTTATTAATCTAATTTTAAAAATATGACAAATATAATTATCATTTAAATAAATATCGGCATTAAAAAGGCATTAAAATTTCTATTTAGATATAATAATATGATGAAGAAATGTAAGAATGCCCTCTTTCCTTGTTAGAATACCCTCTTTCCTTGTTAATTGCACCAGCGTCACCAGTGACAAGAGGATCGCGGGAGGCAGTGGAATCGATGGCAACAGGCAAAGCCAAGGAGCAGGAACTAGTCATTGTGGGCAGAATAGCAATTGAGGAGGGGTTCTGGTCATGGGCGGAGGAAGAGGATACTAGTAATATACATGATGCAAGAAGATTGAGGATGATATGGTTAGTAAGGGCGGAAGTATGCGCACAGATGCCTGGGGCAGAGGATGGGGGTCGCGAGCAGAGGAGGAAGAGGGGGGGGGGCATCGCTGGTTGAAGGTGGAGGAGGAGGATGGTTGGGAGCTACAAGCAGAGTATAAGGTGGATGGTAGGATAGAGAAGGAGGTGGTGACTAGTCAAAGGAGGAGAAGGGGGAAGTGGTGATCGGTAAAGGAGGAGGAGGTGGTGGATGGAGGTTGGGCAGAAGGAGCTTGCGTGATGGAGGAAGGTGGAGGTGGTGGTGGGTTGGGGATTGCGGGTGGAGGAGGAGGAGGTAGTGGTTGTAGAGAGGTGAAGGAGGCAATGGCAACCGATGGAGGAGGATGGTGGTGGCTACAAGCAAGTGAGGAGAAGCTTGCGAACGTTGGGGGAGGGGGGGGGTCTGGTCTTGGGTAGAAGAAGATAAGAGTAGTGTACACATACAAATATATGTATATAACGATAACTATTACGACAAGATGTGGTGCAAATCTGCTCGCAATTACAATTACGACTAATGGCCACCATTATTTGTCACATTTTTATTACTCATAAATATACCATTTTCTAGTAGTGATGTTAGTTCTTTATATATATGTATATAGAATTTATGCTTATTCTCTCTTATTCTTTGGTTTTAATGATAACAACTGATGAACACAAAATAAGCCTCTTTAATAATAAGGGATTGTCGTAGTACATGAGGCAGATTTTGATCAAGAAAAGACCACACATTCGAATATGTGGAAGTTATTTTACTTGGCAAGTATACCAAGATCGAACTCGGGGACATGAGCCTCTTCGTCTATTTATCAAAAATCATCGATTAGTTCAAGAGGGAGTATCTTCTCATTTTAGGCCTTCATGCAAATGCACAATAAAATGCAGATAAAACAATACGAGGAATGCCAAGTGTCTTTTTATTTGATTTTTTAATGCAATTAAAAGATGATGCATGAACATAATGCTTGATTAAATGCAAAAGACTGATTAAATGCAAAGGACAACATGCAAAAGACTATATACAAATATGCCCTACATAATATCAAATCAATGAGCATAATTTATGATTTAATTTCAGAGTCAAATCGAGCGTCCAAAACAAGAACGAGTATGTCAAGGATTTATAAAGCAAGAGACACTACATGTCATCAAAATTCATCACATTTAATTTAGTATCAAATGAAGAATTTAAACATGACATTAGATAGAGAATCAAATAAGCTTCAAAACGACATTGAAATCATGCAATTTGGATCTAAAATGCTCAAGATATTAAAGAAACAGTACGAGGGGCATAAATATAAGAAAATACAAGAAAAATAAAGATAAATATTCATAAATAGGTCCTTGGAGGACCTATTTGTAAATAATAAAAACCAATGGGGCCCTTATGTAATTTATCCATTGTGCACAAGGACCATTTTATAATTTCCAAAAGCCGCTAGGGTCTCTTTGTAAAATACCCCAGGCGCACACGTGAGGCACACACCTGGCGTACCTAGATGTAATATGTGAAATCTAGGATCTTCGATGCAAATTACCCAGCCCCTCACATGTGGGGCATGCATGAGGGCGAGGTTGGGGGGGGAGGTCCAGTCTCGGGCCACGTGGCATCTCTTGGAGCTTCGGTGCTGGGCCCGGGCAGCTCGATCTAGGATGCTAGGCGTTGAGGCTCCACAGGACACGTGTCGCCATATGGGTCGTCCGATCTAGAGGATCGGACGGTAGCTGTAGGTCTTCCTCCTCCACGAGCGCCGCCTCCTATGGCGGACTTGGCGGCGCTCCGGCGAGGTTGCATTTGCTCCTTCATGTTTCGTTCGCTCGCCTGAAAATCGAGGAAGCTCGCTGAGGCCCTCGCGAACTGGCTGGAGATGTGACAAGGACCCAGGAGCGACTGGAGTAGCCGGTCGATGGTGCTACATCGGGAGATGAAGTCTGAGAACGGAGCCTATGCACGAAATTCGACCATTGGCGAGTCTTGCAATGTTAGATAGATGAAGCGTGCAAAGAGAGTGTGCGAGTGATATAGATGGTGTGGAGTCCCGTGGAGGTGACTGGAATGAGGGACTGGAGCTCCTTCTCCAGCGAGGTGAAGAAGGAGATGGGGCAAAGGTGAACAAGCTTTGGAGAAGGGAAGAGGGCGAATGGCGAGGTTGGCGAAGATGAGGGTGGCATGGCAGAGGTCGGAAGATGGTTCTGCAATGGTGGATGGCTTCATGTACGACAAGAAAATTCAGAGAAAACGATGAAAATCCAAGGGGGAGAAGGATGAGTGCCTAACTGGAGCAGGTTTCCAGATGGAGGAGGAGTCCTAGGCTGAGCATCATAAGATTCTCGGGCTCGTCGCCCAGCGTGTGCGGCTGGTGCACGGAGCTCAATGGTGTTCAGGGGTGGCCGCAACATGGTCATGTTGACCATAGATCAGCACCAGAGCAAGGAGGCCATGATGGCCTTCCTCCGACCTCTGTCTGTCACAGGGAGGCGAAGGAGGGCTAGGTCTATGCTCGGAATTGGTGGACATCGATGGACGGAGGTGAGGGGAGGTAATTGTAGGTGGAGGTGATGACGGTTATGGGAGGATCTTGAATGGCTAAACGGATGGAATGAAGGTGCGGGATGAGAGCGTTGAAGGCTGTGTGAAGATGGTGGTAGATGGGTCTATGTGGAGGGCCGTTAGGGAGCAGAGAGGGGTATGGAGGAAGGAGCTAAAATGGAAAGGAGGAAGAGGTTTGGCAAGGTGTAATGGACGGGGGGAGGGAGGAGGAGATAAGGCGAGGACCATTGGATCAGGTGATCCAACAGTCCAGATGAGAGCACTGGCAAAAGGTGAGGATCAGATCAAGTACTTGATCCAGCGGGGGGGGGGGGGGGATCTAGGCATAGATGTGTAGTGGAGATGGAGTGGGGGCTTAATCCAACGAAGGGGGTGAAGCGGTGATGTGGACAACGATCAACCATTGTATGAGGAAGCATCCGAGGGTTGAAATGCAAGCACGAAGGAGTGGTCCAGATCAGATCAGAGGAACATATCCAAGGGCTGTGGAGTGAGATGGAAGAGACGGTGGAGATGAAGGCTGGGGAATTGGATCCAAGGGCCCAGGACATGAGCGGGTGGAAGAAGAGGAAGCGACCGCATGGCAGCTCCAGAGAGCACCATGTGGCAGCTCCATGAACTTCAAAAATTAACAAAACAAAGGAAAATAAAAAAGAAATAAAAGGAAGCTAAATTTAAAAAAAGTCAAAGCATGAAAGTTGTATATCGCGATGAGATCTACAAGTTTGTTGAATAGAAGTCAAACGAGGTCATTTGTACAAAAGTGTTTTCTGACAGTGTTTCTAATAGGTAAAAACACCGCTTTTATAGTTTTTAAGATTTTTTGTGTTTTTATTTTCTTTTAAAAGCCAAACAATCATAGACAATATTATCCTAATTTTTAGGGATTTTAAATAGAATAGAAAATAAAAAAGAAATGTTAGTAATTAAATACAATAAATAAAGTTAGCTATTTAAAAATATTTATAGATTAACTATATACATAATATACAAAATATAATACAAGTTAATATTATAGATTTATTAGTGGATTTTATTGAATTGTTTAAGCTTGTAGATTAATATGTGTATTTTAGTATGATGAATCTGAGATTCATCATACCCCTATACTTAAACCATGCTCATCCTCGAGCATCTAAAAAAATGAGGGAGTTAGATTAATTACTGACAGTGCATGTGAAAATTTCAAGGCTCAATTCGTCGAAGACCCTCAATTTAAGTGATCCCAAAATTCTAGGCTCAACCATGCTTTAATCAAAAGAACTTCTCTATTTATCAGACTCTCTATTTGTACATAAAATATAAGTATATGACTTTTAGTGTACTGCATTCATGAGAGTCGTGTCAAGATGTCATCCAAGGTCCTAGTCCAGGAGACTCTCCTCTAGATCTAATCCTCAACACTAGGAAATAAGTCGGTTCTTGCTTCAATCCACCATCTCATAAGTTGTCAGACTTGAAAGTGTAGATGGATGACCAGATGATGGAGAGCATAGAATTGTGTCAATTTTTCTCTCTCTCTCACATTGGAACAAGGGGCCTCTCGAGTGCCCTATTATTCAACACATGCAGATTTTTAGTTTGTTGATCAATGTGTCCATCAAGAGAATTTGGAGTCATATGCACTTGTTTTTTGGAGGTACAATGGGGTGCATCTCTTTTGAGAATTTATGATACCCTCGACATCCAAACTTGTATAACTATACAATGCAGAGCCCTTTTATGGTGCAACTCGACTCCTTAGTCCTAATAGTGTTTGGTCCAAGTGGACACTTTGAAAATGGTTGGGAGTGCTCAACTTTGGTGGAAGCTCTTTTGAATTTGACTGGTAATGATAGAGTTTTCTTTGAACATTTCTTGCTTTTTCTTTTAGCATGCGAACTTGTTCACATACTGGCTAAGATTTTGCTGACACTCAGGTTTCTTGAAGCCATCATTAGCTTTATCCCATTCTCTAGTATCATTAGATCGGGTCTAGACTCAAATCACCAGTCATAGTTCCTCAAGTGATAACTCAACTCATCTCATCAATCATGCAGCTGTGAATGTGTTGTGTTGATCATATTCTTTAGAAGGTAGAGATGAAGAGTGCAATATAGCGCTCAAAACTTTCAAACTAGGGAAGTGTAAGTTCAAAACCCTAATGACTACAGCTGGCTAACTCAGACTCTCAAGATCTCAGAAATCCAGTGTCTTCAAATCCTTGAGCCTTAATGTGTTAGGAATACACCAACTCCTTGGTCAGTGATTTTTGTGATTTTTATCTTTTGCAAAGTTTTATGAATTTTATTTTTTCATTTTTTTAATTCCTTTGAGAGACAATAACCGGCCCAAGCTCATATGAATAGTTGCATCTACTTCCAGTCAGTATGGGTGTAAGTACGAACTGTTAGACAGACACATGTTACTTGAGGACGAAGCCATAGATAGTGTCCTCTAAGCCACCCACTCTGCTTAGGGAGACCGAAGTTCCCTCACCGAAGAGTAGCTACACATTTTTAAGCTTAGTAGTTAGAGTCTTTGCCAAAGAAAAAAAAATTATTTTAGATTTTTATAAAGTTTTAGAAAAGGTTGATTTATTTACAAAATTTAATCCCTCAATTTTTCAAAAGATTTTTATAGGAATTTTTCAAAAATCAGTTCACCAGTCAACTTAAACCAAGCCCAAAAAGCTTTTCAAAGATTTTAAAACATGAGATATGACTAAAGTATATATACAGTAATATACAATATACCCCCCTATACTTCACATTTGCTATGTCCTCATAGTACAAGTGATATGAAGCCATAGCTTCGGTTAAATACAAGGTGATATAGTGGAACTGAATGGAGGGTCTGTTGGACATGCGAGCCCACGACGGCCTGATCTGAAATGAAGAATAACTAATTTGCATAATAGGTCCCTTAGTACAATTAGGGTTATGTACCATGGCCATCTTAATGATCATACAACTGTTGATTCAATTATTGAATCATAGAGGCTGGTGCTTGGATGAATATCTAATGCGTTAGATTGAGGACTCATCAAGCACCGTCAAATGATTGTTAAGAGATGATCTCCAGCCTGAGTAGAAAATGGCAATCCTTTCTCAGTTAGGCTGATATCTGACTGACCTCTTGATGTAGGTCCTTTGCATATGAATAGAGATTCAGAGGTATCAGATTAGTTAGGTAAAAGAGTTGACTTAACGAGATCGAGATAACCAAAGTCCTATATCGTATGCTGTCATGATATAGGCACGCATCCTTTGACCGGAGACAGATGTGTTACTATATGTCTGAGTATGTACATTTGGCAGACCAATAGGTTGATGACCTAATCAAGGTCTATACACCGGCACGTTGGTGTGCATGCAAGGGCATATGAGTAATACGATCTCTCAAAGAGATCATACATGTTCGATTACCGAACCGCAAGACATGAGCTCACTCATGAGATATTGGGAAGAATCAAATTCCGTGCACGGTCGTCTCGCTTTGGAAGCTTGACTGAATTTGTAGATTTGATATATACTTTTGAATCATATATGATCAAGACCTAGGTATGATATATGCTTTTTGGAAAGTATATGATCGATACCAACTCCCAATGATCGAATGAGAAACTTAATGATAAAACTCTGAAGTAGACAGTGTAAAATTGATCTTATACTTCATATTTATTCTAAGTCTTCCAGTATGCAGGATGTACACGTATTGGGAATACTTGAGGGTGATGTGATCATAAACGATTGTATAACCATGACGCTTCCATTCCTAGGGAGTGATGAAACGGGTCTGGATTTTAGTGACTCCTCTCAGTAGAGAAGTGATCTGATCTTGGTCTAAATATTGGACATTGATCTGAATGTGATTCAGATGCAATGAGAAGATTAGATTTACGGTCTTGATTTAATCAAGCATCTATAGAAGGCCCGAGATCATGATTTGAGATGTGATCTCAATATCCAAGTCACTATACGTGGAACAATACAATCACCCTGTCCTTATCTCCAAGTATTCGCAGAGAAAGCACATTATCCTTAAGAGGGTTCAGGATAATTTCATTGTTGATAATATGTATCCGAGCATTGAGAAAATGGATAATCAAATGTGATTTAATTATCATGAGTAATATGAACTTGATTCATATTATAAAGAGAGCTATCTTAGATAATTAAATGTGATTTGATTACCAAAGATGTAAATAATGTGAATGTGATTCATATTATTTGGGCACATGAGAATAGAAATCCAAGATGATTAAATGTGATTTAATTATCATGGATATTGAATAATGTGGATAACACTATCCATATTAATCATATATTATAAATGTGATTTATAATATATAAGAAAGAGCTATTTGTAATTTACATTTGTTAATTAAATGTTAATGTGAATTGGATTCACATTGAACATTAAATTGAAAATATAATTCACATTTTATTTTGGGTTGTGAATATGATTCACAAATTTTCAATGGAAAGATTGCAATATTCACAAAATGATTATGAATTATTTTTGTAGAATAATTTACAACAATTGTTGTTGTAAGTAATTGGAGACATATGGAATCATGCAATCTTAAGATTACATTGAGATTCCCCTTTTCCTAATAGGAGAGGGGGGACAACCACCAATCCCTAAGGGTCTGTTTGGTTGCTGGGTTGGACTGGGTTGGGTTGGGGTACCCCTGTGAATAGTAAACTGCACCCTTGTGAATAGTAATCTGTGAGGAGGATTGAGAGGGTTGGAAGGAGGGGTACACCGGTTAGTGAAATGGCTCCCACTACCCTTGTTAATTCAATCAAATTAATGGTCAAATTAATTAATGTCATTCGTTGCAGTCGGATAATGAGAGCAGATCAAAAACCACTTTTAATTAAAGCAAGTTAATCTCGAGCGACAATATAGTTTTTTTACTTGGGCAAGCTCAAGGTCGAACTCAGAGAGGCAGCTGTCTCCTTAGGTAATTTTTTAGCAAAGTCCAAGGTTTGATTTTCGAGGATTTTTTTTGGTCTTTTTCGGTTTTTTAATGCAAGACACATGCACAATCAGGCCACTTTACAGGTTAATTCAAATAAGTGATCAAATCAAATCTAAAAATTACGAAACTTGGCCAGATGGATAAATGCAATGAAATGAGACTGCCCTAATATTTTTGGAATTTTCTGACACTAAATAAAATTACTACGAATTAAATAAGAATGTAGAATGATTTTGACTAAATTATTTTTAATAAATATCAAATCACAATATTTTTGGGAATACAAATTACCCTAGATAGATCTGAAGGTGAGGAATCTAGGAAAATTATTAAACCTAAATTTTGATGTGAGATGGACCTATTAAAAATTAATTAAGAAAATCACTAAATGAATTATTTAGGCCTCGGGATGCGTTCAATTGAGATGAAATTTTTATGCAAGGTAAAGCTAATTATACTAGATCTAATGTGATTTTTTGGGGATTTTTGGAGTCACAGAGAAATTTCTATCAATTAAAAGACATAAATAGGCAAATTATAGCAAAATTGAACCAATATATATATATAAAATCCACTGATATTACAAAAATATGCCAAGTGTCACATACTGAAGAGGACAATGTAAGATACACAATGCAATTTCCAAACTGAAAAATGAATTAAGATGGGTGTCTAAATATGCATGCAAAGACATGGGTATAAATGCAATTATAGGAATTAAAATGGCTAAAAATAAAACGTGTTGACATGGACCAATATGCAATTACCTATAATGTTGAGGGGGTGGATTCAATTTCTCCACAGAACATGTGCTCCTCACGTGGGTTCGCCTAGTAGGGTCTGAAATGCAATTTTGGAAACCTTCAGGGGCCTCGATGCAATTTACCCAGGACTCACGTGTGGATCACGTGGGATCCCAGTCTCGGAGGTCTTCGGAGGCTCGGAGCGAAGCTCGAGTGGCTCTGGAGGTTCTGATCTGGCTTGGCGTGGCTTCAGGTGATCCGAGCCTAGTGGTCGGGGAGAAGGCTCGGATCGGGCGACGTGGACTGATCTGGACCGTGGGATCAAGGATGATCCAACGATGACGAACTGTTGGCGCGTGGCGTATAGACAAGTCTGAAAACGCCGGGTTAAGAATGTGTTTTTAATGTTCGTGTGTGGAAATAATGAAAGTCGTTCGTTGTAGGCGGCGATCGGAAACAGTCAAGAAAATAACCACAAATAATTATTCAATTTCAATCTCGTGGTTTTATGTTTATTTTACTTGGGCAAGTTCCAAGGTCGATCACAGGGAGGCAAAGGAACAACCTAGAGTTGTGTCTATCCAATTTTTGAGTTCGGTTTTCAAGGCGGTTTTTTTGGAATTTTCAATGCAATGAAGGGATGCAAAATGCAAATTCGGCCTATTTTAGGGACTAAAATGTAAAATCCACTCAAACAATGTCCGAAAAATACAAAACTTGGCCGAGATGATAACTATGATAAAATTAGTGCACTGTACTTTTTTTGGAATTTTCTGATGCAAGACGAATTTTTTATGAATTTTTTAAATGCAAACAGAATGATTTTCAATATTTAATTATAATAAATATTAAACCTACTTATTTTCGAGAGATAAAATTATCTAAGATCTATCACTAGGTGATGAATCTCAGAAAAATCCTAAATCTCGAAAATGTGGGGTCTAATATCTATTAAAAATTAAATAAAGAAATATACAAAATGATTTTTATAGGGCAAATGATGCGTGCAAATGCAGAGATTTTTGGGTACAATGTCAAGCAAAATTAACTCTATATTGTACGATTTTTTGGGAATTTTTAGAGCAATGGTTAATCAACTATGAATTTTAGAGCAAGAGATGGGCAAAATATGCAAATTTCTACAAAATAATTATTTATTAATTAACCACCAATCAGAAAAATACCCACAATATGTCAAAGTGTAGAGAGCCAATTAACAAACATCATGCTATTTTTAGATTAATAAAATGCTGCAATAAAAAGGTCCAAAACAGGGGGGAAACATAGGGGTATAAATGCAATATAAATAAAATAAATAAATAAGCAGAGGGGGACCTATATGTAATTACCGATAAGTTGGGGGGCAGATATGCAAAATTCCCAAGAGAGCACGTGCGACACACGTGCTCCTTAGGTGGCTGGACCCATGCGAAAATAGGGGGTTCTCCTGGGGCCTTTATGCAAATGACCCACACGGTCACATGCCCCGCACGTGACCCGTGGGGATGAGCAGCTCCCCCTTCCCACGTGCAAGACGCGTGGCGGGGGCCTCGGGTCAGACCCGGCGGCGATGGTTGCTGGAAAAAGGCTGAGGGGCTTCGACGCTCCTGGCTAGTCCCTGGCGGTGCGACGACTATCGATGAAGGAGGTCAGAGCACCGGTGAAGACGAGGCGAGGGCGGAGGCTGCGAAGGCGGAGGAGCACGGTGAATGTTGAGGCGTTGGCCGGCGAGCGGAGCTGGGGGCGCTGGAGACGAAGCGAGTGGTGGGGAAGACGAAGCTACTGGAGATGGAGCTCGACCACAGGCGGAGGTGCTCGGAACTGAAGGCCGTGATCGTCGGGCCGACACACGGCCAGGGGACGACGGTGGCGACCCGGTGCTAGTCGATGAAGGCTCAGAGGAGGAGTTGGCGGAGAAGCGTGGTGAAGTTGTCGATGTGGTTGACGAAGGCAGAGATAATCGTAGAAGCGTGGCTTCGAGCGGAGAGAAAGTGATGGAGCGGTGGAGAGGGAAGGATCGGCGAGCGGAAGGTGATGGCGGCGCGAGGACTTGAGGTGGAGGAGAACGACAGAGAGATAGAGAGAGAGAGAGAGAGAGAGAGAGAGATGGAGAGAGAGAGTACCTGGACGGGTGGCTCGACGGCGAGTGGCCGGAGCGGGGCAGCGGCTTCGGGGGCGGTGCTGCGATGAGGGGCTCGGCCTCGGATCACGCCGGCGTTGGGCTGTCACCACCAGATGGGAGCACGACGGATGGTCGGAGTAGGGTGCGGCGGAGCTCTATTTATAGGAGAGAGGGTGAGGGGGTTGCGAGGATTGGGGAGCGGCGGCGCGCGAGATATGCGGGGCGGCGGTTGCGGAGCGGAGGTTGAGGGTCATCAGGGTTGGCGATGAAGGCGGGGGCCGGTGGTTGCGAAGTTGGCGGCGGTGGTTACTGGTGGTCGGCGCGTGGATTGGGGGAGACAAAGGGAGGAGGACGACGGGTCTCCGGCCGTTCGATCGGCCGAGATCGAACGACCCGGAATGGGCCACGTGGCGAGGACTGAGAGTAAAGGGAGCGGCACGTGCGGAGCACGTGCTTGGGAGGCACGTGTGTCGCACGTGCGGGCGGTTTATTTTTTTTTATAAAATCGAAAATAAAAAGGCCAAAATTACTGACACGTGGCGGCCCCTGCGGCGGCCAAGTGTCACCTCCAGAAAAATCCGAAAATAAAACCTCTTGTAAAATCAATAAAAAATAGCAAATGACCTCGGATCAAAAAAGTTCCTTCACAAAAAATGCTTGTCTCAGCGAGATCTACAACTTTCATGAAGACATCAAAGCCAAATTCGGTCAAATGTAAAAAGTGAATTTTTGGGGTATCCCATGTACATAGAATACCTTGATTTTTGGGTTTTCTAATTTTTTGTCATTTTTAAAACAAGATAAAAATATGGAAAAAATGGAAACTCAAAGATAAATAAAAGACACCTAAATGTATTTTTTTTTGGATTTTATAGATAAAGAAAATATGTACATAAACTAAAGGTCAGAAAACCGCGAAATATACAATGTACAAAAGAGGCCCAAAACCCAACTTTCACATACGAGCTCCGATTCACTTGAACTTGATCTTGTTTTGAAGGTAATTGAATGTGCATTAGTTAAAAAGTGAGTAGGATCAAATCGGACACTGGATGAAGAAGATATGCGGCTTTTAGTCTGAAAATCCTGAAATTAGGGTTTGGGTTTTTGATCCACTTACCCGGGTTCCATACCAAGACCATGAACTGAAGGCGAAAGTGAAACTAAACTTGACCTTTGGATTAATAGTGTGGAGGAACTTCGGTGAGACTTAGAATTTTAAAATCAACAGCCCTCAAGTTCTACACATCATTGTCACAGTTTCGGCTCAGAAGTCATCTTAGATCAATCCTCTTCCCAAAGTATACCCTATGAACATTGAATAACCGACTCATGTGTGTGAAGGGTTTTAGCTCTTCCCATCCAGAATGCCAGACTACCATGCTCCTCTCCTCTCTAGTAACTCGTCCTCGGGGAGTCAGGTATTTCCTTCTAAGGTCTGTCGCGCTGTGTTCACAATCGAATGAGGGAGAAGATAGAAGAAAGAGAAAAGAACTGGAGGGTGGCCAGTGTAGTCAACTCTCCCTGTGAAGATGGCCAGTGTAGCCGAGTCTCCACCAAGATCTGCAGGTTCTTGAAGCTTGGACCTTTTTGGTCGGATTTTTATTTGGTAGAATGCTTCTTTGTATTTAGAATATTTGGTGGTTCTGCTTGGATTTTGTTGTGCCCCTACGGATATAGAATCTTTTTGTTCCGTATATTTTTTGGGGTCTTAGAAAAAATTGTGCCCAGCCATCCATCCCCTTTTCCGAAGCTTTATTTCAACCCGTACTCCGGTCTTTAGATTTCCACGCTTCCAGAAAAGAGACTCACACAGTCTTCCAACATCTCGTCTGGGTTGAGTTAAGTGCATAGTGCGAGAGTACAAATTAATTCTCTATTCCAGAGTTGTACCGAGAATGAAGAGACCAGGTTAGACACTAAGAGTCAAACGCTGCACATTGTCATGTGGAACTTAAGGAATTAAGTCAAAAAGACCTGAAGCTCTTAAAATCCTATTTCTCGGTGAAGTTCCTCTGAAAATTAGGTGGATTAAGGTCAAGTCCAGACCACTCTCAGTTTCGGCTCATAACTCGGTTCAGAACCCAGTGACCTTTCACGGATGCAAATGCATGTGATGTTGGATGAAGTGCAGGTGTGAAATGCTGACACACATTTTTTTTGAATATTGTTTTGTTTTTCTTTTTCTTCTACTTTTTTTTTGACATTTTATGCAAGGGAATTTTTTATGCAGAAAATGGAATATGAAGCCTTCTCTTTCTTTCTTTTTCTTTTTTTTTTCAAAAAATTTGGGAAAGTAAGTGTTAGTAGAAAAACTCTCTTTTTTTTCTTTTTGTGTGTTTGTTTGTTTTTTTTTCAAGTTAGTACCCACCCTGTAAATACATATAGACTTACGCGAAAGTACGAGATATGGGTAAAATATATACAAAGTATATATACAGACCCCCTATACTTAGCAAGTGCTGTGTCCTCAGAGCACAAGAAACGTAAAGAAGACATAGCTCGAGCTAAGCGTAAGGGAGTGAAAAAATGAAAAGAAAAATGAAGCGGTCTGGATATATGAATGAAGAGAGTATATACAGGTGGATGTTGGTTCCCCCTATACTTAGGCTCTGGACAGCTTAAGTATGGAAGAAGGGTGGAAATGGAGCGATTAGGAGTCAGGAGAAGAATGATATATACAGATGGTATCGGTCCCCCCCAATACTTAGGCCTTGGCCTAAGTAAAGGAAGAAGCTGTACAAGGAGACCGATGTGGTCGGGAGGGGGAGTGGGAATGATCAGATAGATCTTCAATGTCCTCGCTCTGCGTGAAATAGATGACCTCCACTTGAACTGTCTGCTCTTTGGGTGATTCAATATAATGCTTCAGCATTTGTCCATTTACTGAGAAAGGTTGTGCATTATCTTTGAGTTCGGCAATATCCACGCTTCCATTGGTATGCACATCGATGACAATGTAGGGACCCGTCCATTTTGATTTTAGTTTCCCATGAAAAATCTTCAACCGAGCATTAAACAACCACACTTTCTGTCCAGGGACAAAGGTTTTATCTCGAATGTGTCTATCATGCCATCTTTTGACCTTGTCCTTATAAATCACACTGTTGTCATATGCCCGATTTCGGATTTCAATTAGCTCATTCAGATTTAAGTCTCGACATAGTTTCCCAAGGTGACAACTCCAATTCAACTTTTTGATCGCCCATTCAGATTTGTGAATCAATTCTGCAGGAAGATGACATGGCTTGCCATAGATCATCCTAAAAGGTGAAGTACCGAGTGGAGTCTTATAGGCTGTCCTATAGGCCCATAGAACTTGGTCCAACAGTTTCGACCAATTCTTCCTATCGGGACGAACCAACTTCTGAACAATGCCCTTCACCTCTCTATTAGAAACCTCTGCCATGTCATTAGATTGTGGATGGTATGGGTTGGCTATTCTATGCTCAAATTTGTACTCCTTAGACAAAGATCTCATTTCTCTGTTCACAAAGTGGCTACCTCCATCAGAAATCAAAACTTTTGGTATCCCGAACCTTGCAATGATGTTATCTTTGATAAACTTACAGACGACTTTGCTATCTGCGGTTTGGGTTGGAATATCCTCTACCCATCTTGATAAATAGTCAACCGCTAACAAGATGTACTCAAATCCATTGTTGTTGGGAAAAGGACCCATAAAATCAATCCCCCATGCATCAAAAACATCACAGAAAATCATTGGTTGCATGAGCATTTCATCTCTATATCCCATAGTCCCTCCCATTCTTTGACAAATCGGGCATGACCGTACAAATTCATTAGCATCCTGAAATAAGGTCCGCCAGTAAAATCCACATTGGAGTACCTTGTGCGCGGTTCTCTTTCCCAAATGGTGTCCTCCAGCCTCGAGAGAATGACAGTGTGTGAGGACACTCTGATATTCCTCCTGAGGAATACATCTTCTCCAGACACAATCCGGTCCTTCATAGAAAAGGAAAGGATCGTCCCAATGGTATTTTCTCGAATCTGACTTTAATCGATCAATCATTTTTGTGGTCCAACCATAGGGAACCTTCTTGGAGACAAGATAGTTCATTATGTCGGAATACCATGGGGTTGAATCAATGACGCAAACCGATTCGTCTGGAAAAGTCTCCTTGATTGGTCCGATATCAGGATGATCATTTTGCTCGATTCGGGAAAGGTGATCAGCAACAACATTCTTTATTACAGGTTTATCCTTAATCTCCAAATTAAACTCCTGGATTAACAAGATCCATCTCAAAAGTCGTGCCTTGGCATCCTTCTTATCCATGAGATATCTGATTGCTGTGTGATCTGTGAAAATTGTCACCTTGGAGCCCAATATGTATGATCTGAATTTTTCCAGGGCCCAAACAACCGCGAGCATTTCCTTTTCAGTCACTGTATAGTTTCTCTGTACAGGATCCAATACTTTGCTCGCGTAGTGAATCGCATAAGGAATTCCATCTCTTCTTTGTCCGAGTACCGCTCCGACAACAAAATCCGATGCATCAGTCATGATCTCGAAGGGAAGAGACCAGTCGGGAGCTTGTAATATCGGCGATTCACATATTTTCTTTTTCAGGAGCTCGAAGGCCTCTAGACATCTGTGATTCACAATAAACTCGGTGTCTTTTCCTAAGATCTCAGTCAGTGGGCGAGCGATCTTTGAAAATTCTGGAATAAACCTTCGATAAAATCCAACATGCCCTAAGAACGACCTCACTGACTTGACGTTGATTGGTGGCTCAAGTTTCTTGATCACATCCACCTTGGCAGGATCCACCTCCATTCCCATTTTGGAGATGACGTGCCCCAACACGATACCCTCAGTCACCATAAAGTGACACTTCTCCCAGGAGAGTACCAAATTAACCTCCCTGCATCTCTGAAGGACTCAGTCCAAGTGTGCTAAGCATGTATCAAATGAATCACCATGAACCGAGAAGTCGTCCATGAAGACTTCCAGGAAATCACCAACCATTTCGGCAAATACGGCAATCATGCACCGCTGAAATGTGCCTGGGGCATTGCAAAGCCCGAATGGCATGCGCTTGAATGCGTAAGTACCGAAGGGACATGTGAATGTGGTCTTTTCCTGGTCCTCGGGAGCGATAGCTACTTGATTGTAGCCGGAGTACCCATCAAGAAAACAAAAGAATGCTTTCCCTGCAAGTCTCTCCAATATTTGATCAATGAATGACAGTGGAAAGTAGTCTTTCTTGGTCGCAGCATTCAGGCGTCGGTAATCGACACAGACGCGCCACGACGTGGGTACTCGGGTCGCGATCTCTACCCCCTCCTCATTGGTAACCATCTGGATTCCCAACTTCTTCGGGACGACATGAAGGGGGGCTACCCACTTGGAGTCAGAAATGGGGTAAATAAATCCTGCTTTGCACCATTTCTCTATTTCTTTCTTCACTACTTCGCGAAGATTGGGGTTTAATCTTCTCTGAAATTCACGAGAAGGCCTTGCATTATCCTCAACATAAATTTGTGCGAGCAGAGAACGAGGTTTATTCCTACGAGATCCGACACAGTCCAACCTATGGCTTTTCGATTTCGCTCAAGGACTTCGAGTAGTCTGGATTCTTGGTCCATGGTTAATGATGAGCTAATGATCATAGGGAATTTTTCTTTGGGTCCATTGAGGAAAGCATACTTCTGCGTGGGAGGTAGTGGCTTCAGCTCTGGCAATTCTGAATCGTCGAATAAGTCTGGCTGAATGACTTTTGCTTCTGGCTCAGTATCGGTTGGCGGTGAATCACTGTGTGAGATGTTGGCTACCAATTCCAAAGAAGAGTGAGTCGGATCGCTAGAGTAGAATGTTAATTCGGCCAGAGCCGCATCCGACTCGTCATTGATATTTCTGGATTGTCCCAAAGGTGATGGGACTGACAAATCCGAGAGGATTTCTGTATCATCAAGGGTGTAATAATTTGGGGGTCTAGAAATCTCAGAGACTGCATTGTGTATTATTTCTTCTTCCGAGGATGTGCCTTCTATCTGTATGTCTGGCAGTTGGTCCCATGGCCCAGTGGTTCTGAGGAGATTGCATTCTGATGTTTCGGCATCTTCAGTTGTGGATTCAGAGTCTGGCCTTTGCCACTTTGTTTGTTTCATCTCCAAGTCCACTTCTCCGCCTGGAGAACGGAATTTCATCATGCCATTTCCGTAGTCGAATACAGCCTTAGCGGTTCTTAAGAAAGGTCTTCCGAGAATGATTTGCGATTCCTTCCAATGGTTCGGGGTCTCCATGTCCAGGATAGTGAAGTCCACTTTGTATTCTGTACCCTCGATAATGATGATGACATTCTTCACTTCTCCCCTAGGTCTTTTAGTGGATTTATCAGCAAATTGGAGTAAAGATGATGATTTCTTTAGAGGGTCCAACTCCAATCGATAATATAAAGCTAAGGGTAGAAGATTTATGGAAGATCCATTGTCGAGAAGTGTGCGTGTGAATGCTATGCCGCTATGCGACTCTCCACATAATGGGCGCCCAGATCCCTTTTCTTTCTTGGCAGATGCTGGTTTTTGACGCATTTGGTGGTGGCAATGGTCAAGATATGAGTCTCCACAAATTGACTTGTTCTCTTTGTACGAGTCCTGGTAGGAGTGCATTTTGCCTTCAAGTATTTCTGAAAGGCTGGATTACCAGCCACGTACTGATCAAAGGGTACTTTGACTGTGATGTTTTGTTGGCTGAATTTTTCCATGACTGGGTCATCTTTGATGTTTTTCTTTTGTTTTTCTTTCTTTAGGGCATGGGGGAAAGGAATGGAAGCATTTGAGACAGGAGATAGAGGGCCAGAATCATAAATAAGAGCATCTTTATTCAACTTGGAGTTTTTATTACAATCATAATAATCAAAATCAGGTTGCTGAAAAGGTGACAAAGGTATTTTTGCAGCAACTAGAGGTTGAAGGTCCTCTGCAGACTCCATAGATGCTTTCCCTTTATCTACTGCTGGGATCCTCGGGTGTCCTTCATCTTCCTCCTCGGAAACATCCTCCGGTTGATCTTCCGAGTCTTCATGGTCCGATTCCCTTGCCCGGTCAGGTACGACCACGGTCCTTCCGCTCCTGAGTGACATGGCATTGATTTTGTCAAACGAAAGGATCTCATGTTCAGATGCGGAAAAGTATGAATAGTATACCTGGTTATTGTGTTGAGATGAGTGGAATTTGTTCAAGCTATTGGGGTTAGCTTGAACTTGGGCGGGAATGGTTGTGGCTGGAGCTGTCTGCTCATCCTTCCAACGGGACAAGCGGTTGACATCAACCTGTAGATCTTGCAGCTCATTTCGGAAGTGGCGAAACTCTTCAAGCATTTGTCTCTGGATGTCGATCGGTTCTTCTGGAGGTGTGGACGACTGAGCTGACTGTCTGGGGGCTTGAGATTGCTGACGGTATTGCTGAGGGTGGTTCTGGTGATTGTAGGGTTGTTGCTGCTTCGGCTGTTGGAAAGATGTAGTGTGCTATGGAGGAAATGCGGCATTATAGAAGGTGGGTGGACGCTGATAAGTCTGACGGTCCCCCATATTACCCTATCGGGTAGTGTCCTGGGTGTACCAGATGCCGTTTACTTCAAATGTCAGAGGCGGGGCTTCCTTGACTGTCTCAGTCGGTGGGGGCGACTGTTGGGAAAATTGGGCATAGGATTGCTCCTGAGCCCATGGTTGATGTTGCTCTACTCCTTGCTGCTCCTGGACATGATGCACATGATAGATCGGGACAGTAGGTGCACTAGGCATCCCCATCTTGGACACCTTCTCGATGAGCTCCTCCAGCTGCTTTGGGAATTGGGAAATCCTACTGTCGATATCGTTCATTCTCTTGTCCACTATTGTCAATTTATCAGCAATAAAGTGCATGTTTAGAATTAAGTCCTCAGCTATTTCTGCAACCGTCTGCTTCCCGCCTTTGGCTTGAAGGGTGTTCAGGGAATCAGTGTATGCTCTACTGGCAATTTGAGATCGGCTTGTTTCTGCCATCTGCTCCAGTATTTTTCAGACGGTCTCAGCTCCACGTGATGTGTAATTCCCTCCACAGGAGACACTCACTAACCCTTGAGTCTCGTGGTTGAGGCCAGAGTAGAGTGACTGGACTAGGATGTTGTTGTCCAGATCATGGCAGGGATATTTTTGTAGTAGGTCCTTAAATCGATCCCACACCTCACAGAATGGTTCATTGGGCATCTGAGAGAACTGGTGATGCGGGTCCTCATTTGATTTGTCCGGCTCAAGGGGTAGAATTTCTTCAGAAATAGGTTTTTGAACCTCTCATAAGTCGTCACAGTCACCCCCAAGTTTTCACCCAGTAGTCTGCTTTCCCTTTCAAGGCGAAAGGTAGTGCAGTGAGACGAATGTAGTCTTGGCTGACTTGTGGGTGCCTCAGATTAGAACATATCAGCTCCAGGTCCCTCAAGAATTCATATGACTCCTAAGTCGTATTACCATGGAATTGAGGTAATTGACTGACAAAATGTGGCTTTAGTTCATAGTGGATCTCTGGCTGTGGTGGCTGCAAATAATTCCACACTCTGTACTGTCCAGGGTTGTATGCGGCTTCCATGGGCAGTTCTCCCCCAGCATTCATTTGTTCGAGCCGCTCCCTCAATAACTGCTGTTGCTGCTCAGATGCAGCCAGTCTTGCGAGAATCATCTTCATTGGATCTTCATTATGTTCATCTTCAGGGTCTTTCTTGGAAGACATCTTGGATGGCATCTCCTTTTCTTCACCTTCAGAATATAAAGGGTTTGAGTTAATAGATTGGAAAGAATTGATGTAGCAGTTATGCTTAATCTTTTCTGGTGAGAAAGAGACAGTGTGAGTCTGTCCTCCTTCTAGGAAGAAGAAGGAATCGTAGGAATAGGGTTCTTGGGAAGGATTTCCCGGAGGCCAAGCAGGTCCAGAGTAAGAGTCTCTCTGGGCTTTTGAGACTGGGGAGTTTGTGGTAGAGGAAGAAGGAAGCGTAGAATCCGAACAAGAATTACCACAATCGTCCATTCTCGAGGTCACAAGAGGTTTGCGGTTTATGATGTAGGCACAAATGTGCAGTATTCGTTGATGTCTTACTTTCTACGCACATACCAAACACAATACAAGGGTTGTTTCACCAACTCAACTCAAAGTGAAGACCATAAGAGTCCGACCAATTATCTTGTTAGTTTTAATTGGTGAGAATTCAAATCTTGCAAGCCGTTTAAACGAGCTGTTAGGTTTGGAGCTGGGCTCTATCCTAATGTGCGTTTCTCTCCTCGCTGCAAGATAAAATCAAACAATGTCAGGGTTGCTCTCCCGCAGAAATTCTTGATTTTATGGGTTTTTAAGATCGGCTATATTTAGCAGTCCCAATTTTAATGAGGCGATCACTGAAGAATTTAGATGAACACAAATACACGTCTACCGTCCAGTCTCAATTTCCTTTAGATTTATGTGATAAAACAAGAGAGGGGAATTCGAGAGAAGCCGATGCACGTGGAAAACTATGATGAATGCTCAGTTAGAAGACTTACAGTGAATCCTCGCAATCTCCATGTGGGATGTTAGACAGAATTGAAAATTTTATCTATATGAAATGCAAGCCGATGAAAAACCGCACCTAAGCAGAAAGTTCTATTAGTCGGGAAGAATTGAGTTAAATTTGGCTAAGTTGAATGATCTAATGTGCGTCTCAGTTAAAGTGCAGTGTGGCTTAAGATCCTACGAGCACAATCAAAAATAAAAATGCTCTAAGAGCCGTATGTGCAGGTCTATCCTAATCGCCACTCAAGTCGGGCCCCACCCTCTCCGGAGAGTGAAACAAGCCACGACACTCCACAAATAAAGTTCAAGGTCTTTTTACATACGCGAGAGTCCAAACGGACACCGCTATAAATGAGCAGAAATTAAAAGTGCAGAAATTAAAAACCTAGACTCTACTCTCTCTCACGACTCGACTCGATCTTAATTTAATTGCGGTTTCTTCGGATGTCGGTGAAGATGCGTCGGTTCCTTGAAAAACCGCTCCACGTGCACCGGGTACCTCGCAAGAAAAATAAAGAGAGAATGTAAGAGAGTGACTCAGAAAATAATCAAAAATAAAATAAATGAAATAAATGCTGAAAAATAAATACAAGAAATAAAATGGGATTTACAGTGAAAAATTCGGGGGTCAGACTACCCGAATTCGGAAAACCAAACAAAAAAAATTTTCAAAACAAAAACTAAGCCGTTTGCCTCCCCGGCAACGGCGCCATCTGACAAGTCCGAAAACGCCGGGTTAAGAATGTGTTTTTAATGTTCGTATGTGGAAATAATGAAAGTCGTTCGTTGTAGGCGGCGATCAGAAACAGTCAAGAAAATAACCACAAATAATTATTCAATTTCAATCTCGTGGTTTTATGTTTATTTTACTTGGGCAAGTCCCAAGGTCGATCACAAGGAGGCAAAGGAACAACCTAGAGTTGTATCTATCCAATTTTTAGTTCGGTTTTCAAGGCGTTTTTTTTGGAATTTTCAATGCAATGAAGGGATGCAAAATGCAAATTCGGCCTATTTTAGGGACTAAAATGTAAAATTCACTCAAACAATGTCCGAAAAATACGAAACTAGGCCGAGATGACAACTATGATAAAATTAGTGCACTGTAATATTTTTGAAATTTTCTGATGCAAGATGAATTTTTTATGAATTTTTTAAATACAAATAGATGATTTTCAATATTTAATAATAATAAAGATTAAACCTACTTATTTTCGAGAGATAAAATTATCTAAGATCTATCACTAGGTGATGGATCTCAGAAAAATCCTAAATCTCGAAAATGTGGGGTCTAATATATATTAAAAATTAAATAAAGAAATATGCAAAATGAATTTAACAGGGCAAATGATGCATGCAAATGCAAAGATTTTTGGGCACAATGTCAAGCAAAATTAATTCTACAATGTACGATTTTTCGGGAATTTTTAGAGCAATGGTCAATCAACTATGAATTTTAGAGCAAGAGATAGGTAAAATATGCAAATTTCCACAAAATAATTATTTTTTAATTAACCACCAATCAAAAAAATACCCACAACATGTCAAAGTGTAGAGAGTCAATTAACAAACATCATGCTACTTTTAGATTAATAAAATGCTGCAATAAAAAGATCCAAACAGGGGGAAACACAGGGGTATAAATGCAATATAAATAAAATAAATAAATAAGCAGAGGGGGACCTATATGTAATTACCGATAAGCTGGGGGGCAGATATGCAAAATTCCTAAGAGAGCACGTGCGGCGCACTTGCTCCTTAGGTGGCTGGACACGTGCGTAAATAGGGGGTTCTTTTGGGGCCTTTATGCAAATGACCCACGCGGTCACGTTCCCCGCACGTGACCCGTGGGGATGAGCAGCTCCCCCTGCCCACGTGCAAGACGCGTGGCGGGGGCCTCGGGTCGGACCCGACGACGATGGTTGCTGGAAAAAGGCTGAGGGGCTTCGATGCTCCTGGCTGGTCCCTGGCTGTACGGCGGCTGTCGATGAAGGAGGTCGGAGCACCGGTGAAGATGAGGCGAGGGCGGAGGCTGCGAAGGCGGAGGAGCACGGTGAATGTTGAGGCGTTGGCCGGCGAGCGGAACTGGGGGCGCTGGAGACGAAGTAGGTGGCGGGGAAGATGAAGCTGCTGGAGATGGAGCTCGACCGCAGGCGGAGGTGCTCGGAACTGAAGGCCGTGATCTTCGGGCCGACACACGGCCAGGGGACGACGGTGGCGACCCGGTGCTGGTCGATGAAGGCTCGGAGGAGGAGTTGGCGGAGAAGCGCGGTGAAGTTGTCGATGTGGTTGACGAAGGCGGAGATAATCGTAGAAGCGTGGCTTCGAGCGGAGAGAAAGCGATGGAGCGGTGGAGGGGGAAGGACCGGCGAGCGGAAGGTGATGGCGGCGCGAGGACTCGAGGTGGAGGAGAACGACAGAGAGATAGATAGAGAGAGAGAGATGGAGAGAGAGAGTACCTGGACGGGTGGCTCGACGGCGAGTGGCCGGAGCGGGGCAGCGGCTTCGGGGGCGGTGCTGCGACGAGGGGCTCGGCCTCGGATCACGCCGGCGTTGGGCTGTCACCACCAGATGGGAGCACGACGGATGGTCGGAGTAGGGTGCGGCGGAGCTCTATTTTTAGGAGAGAGGGTGAGGTGGTTGCGAGGATTGGGGAGCGGCGGCGCGCGAGATATGCGGGGCGTCGGTTGCGGAGCGGAGGTTGAGGGTCATCGGGGGTTGGCGATGAAGGCGGGGGCCGGTGGTTGCGAAGTTGGCGGCGGTGGTTACGGGTGGTCGGCGCGTGGATTGGGGGAGACAAAGGGAGGAGGACGACGGGTCTCCGGCCGTTCGATCGGCCGAGATCGAACGGCTCGGAATGGGCCACGTGGCGAGGACTGAGAGTAAAGGGAGCGGCACGTGCAGAGCACGTGCCTGGGAGGCACGTGCGTCGCACGTGCGGGCGGTTTATTTTTTTTTTATAAAATCAAAAATAAAAAGGCCAAAAATCACTGACACGTGGCGGCCCCTGCGGCTGTCACGTGTCACCTCCAGAAAAATCCGAAAATAAAACCTCTTGTAAAATCGATAAAAAATAGCAAATAACCTCGGATCGAAAAAGTTCCTTCACAAAAAATGCTCGTCTCGGCGAGATCTACAACTTTCATGAAGACATCAAAGCCAAATTCGGTCAAATGTAAAAAGTGAATTTTTGGGGTATCCCATGTACATAGAATACCTTGATTTTTGGGTTTTCTAATTTTTTGTCATTTTTAAAACAAGATAAAAATCTGGAAAAATATGGAAACTCAAAGATAAATAAAAGACACCTAAATGTATATTTTTTGGATTTTATAGATAAAGAAAATATGTACATAAATTAAAGGTCAGAAAACCGCGAAATATACAATGTACAAAAGAGGCCCAAAACCCAACTTTCACATATGAGTCTGATTCACTTGAACTTGATCTTGTTTTGAAGGTAATAGAATGTGCATTAGTTCAAAAGTGAGTAGGATCAAATCGGACACTGGATGAAGAAGATATGGGGCTTTTAGTCTGAAAATCCTGAAATTAGGGTTTGGGTTTTTGGTCCATTTACCTGGGTTAATTATTTTTTGTACTTTTTTATTTATTCTTGTTAGTGATGTGTACACAGTGGAGGTGGTTTTGGGTTATGCGGTGTTAGCATGAAGGAGTTAAAAATAGGGAAAGTTAGGCTATTTATAGGTCATTTTTGGCTTGGATTTTTGGCTTCTTATTTTATGCAGAAATTAATGCTAAAATGCAATTCTTATGAAATCATGCCTGAATGCTAATTATGCGAAATAAATACAGAAATGCAGTTGATTTTGAGGGACTTGAGCTTAATTAATGAGACTTAGAGTGATGAATCCGAGATTCATCATCCCCCTATACTTAAACCATGCTCGTCCCTGAGCATCAAAAAGAAATGCCATGAAGTGAAATGAGACTGGGTTCCATACCAAGACCATGAACTGAAGGTGAAAGTGAAACTAAACTTAACCTTTGGATTAATAGTGTGGCGGAACTTCGGTGAGACTTAGAATTTTAAAATCAACAGCCCTCAAGTTCTACACATCATTGTCACAGTTTCGGCTCAGAAGTCATCTTAGATCAATCCTCTTCCCAAAGTATACCCTATGAACATTGAATAACCGACTCATGTGTCTGAAGGGTTTTAGCTCTTCCCATCCAGAATGCCAGACTACCATGCTCCTCTCTTCTCTAGTAACTCGTCCTCGGGGAGTCAGGTATTTCCTTCTAAGGTCTGTCGCGCTGTGTTCACAATCGAATGAGGGAGAAGATAGAAGAAAGAGAAAAGAACTGGAGGGTGGCCAGTATAGTCACCTCTCCCTGTGAAGATGGCCAGTGTAGCCGAGTCTCCACCAAGATCTGCAGGTTCTTGAAGCTTGGACCTTTTTGGTCGGATTTTTATTTGGTAGAATGCTTCTTTGTATTTAGAATTTTTGGTGGTTCTGCTTGGATCTTGTTGTGCCCCTACGGATATAGAATCTTTTTGTTCCGTATATTTTTTGGTGTCTTAGAAAAAATTGTGCCCAGCCGTCCATCCCTTTTCCGAAGCTTTATTTCAACCCGTACTCCGGTCTTTAGATTTCCACGCTACCAGAAAAGAGACTCACACAGTCTTCCAACATCCCGTCTGGGTTGAGCTAAGTGCATAGTGCGAGAGTACAAATTAATTCTCTATTCCAGAGTTGTACCCAGAATGAAGAGACCAAGTTAGACACTAAGAGTCAAACGCTGCACATTGTCATGTGGAACTTAAGGAATTAAGTCAAAAAGACCTGAAGCTCTTAAAATCCTATTTCTCGGTGAAGTTCCTCTGAAAATTAGGTGGATTAAGGTCAGGTCCAGACCACTTTCGGTTTCGGCTCATAACTCGGTTCAGAACCCAGTGACCTTTCACAGATGCAAATGCATGTGATGTTGGATGAAGTGCAGGTGTGAAATGCTGACACACATTTTTTTTGAATATTTTTTTTTGTTTTTTTTTCTTCTTCTTTTTTTGGACATTTTATGCAAGGGAATTTTTTATGCAGAAAATGGAATATGAAGCCTTCTCTTTCTTTCTTTTTCTTTTTTTTTTTCAAAAAATTTGGGCAAGTCAGTGTTAGTAGAAAAACTCTATTTTTTTTCTTTTTGTGTGTTTGTTTGTTTTTTTTTCAAGTTAGTACCCACCCTGTAAATACATATAGACTTACGCGAAAGTACGAGATATGGGTAAAATATATACAAAGTATATATACAGACCCCCCCTATACTTAGCGAGTGCTGTGTCCTCAGAGCACAAGAAGCGTAAAGAAGACATAGCTCGGGCTAAACGTAAGGGAGTGAAAAAATGAAAAGAAAAATGAAGCGGTCTGGATATGTGAATGAAGAGAGTATATACAGGTGGATGTTGGTTCCCTCTATACTTAGGCTCTGGACAGCTTAAGTATGGAAGAAGGGTGGAAATGGAGCGATTAGGAGTCAGGAGAAGAATGATATATACAGATGGCATTGGTCCCCCCCTATACTTAGGCCTTGGCCTAAGTAAAGGAAGAAGTTGTACAAGGAGACCGATGTGGTCGGGAGGGGGGTGGGAATGATCAGATAGATCTTCAATGTCCTCGCTCTGCGTGAAATAGATGACCTCCACTTGAACTGTCTGCTCTTTGGGTGATTCAATATAAGGCTTCAGCATTTGTCCATTTACTGAGAAAAGTTGTGCATTATCTTTGAGTTCGGCAATATCCACGCTTCCATTGGTATGCACATCGATGACAATGTAGGGACCCGTCCATTTTGATTTTAGTTTCCCTTGAACAATCTTCAACCGAGCATTAAACAACCACACTTTCTGTCCAGGGACAAAGGTTTTATCTCGAATGTGTCTATCATGCCATCTCTTGACCTTGTCCTTATAAATCACACTGTTGTCATATCCCCGATTTCGGATTTCAATTAGCTCATTCAGATTTAAGTCTCGACATAGTTTCCCAAGGTGACAACTCCAATTCAACTTTTTGATCGCCCATTAAGATTTGTGAATCAATTCTACAGGAAGATGACATGGCTTGCCATAGATCATCCTAAAAGGTGAAGTACCGAGTGGAGTCTTATAGGCTGTCCTATAGGCCCATAGAACTTGGTCCAACAGTTTCGACCAATTCTTCCTATCGGGATGAACCAACTTCTGAAGAATGCCCTTCACCTCTCTATTAGAAACCTCTGCCATGCCATTAGATTGTGGATGGTATGGGTTGGCTATTCTATGCTCAAATTTGTACTCCTTAGCCAAAGATCTCATTTCTCTGTTCACAAAGTGGCTACCTCCATCAGAAATAAAAACTTTTGGTATCCCGAACCTTGCAATGATGTTATCTTTGATAAACTTACAGATGACTTTGCTATCTGCGATTCGGGTTGGAATAGCCTCTACCCATCATGATAAATAGTCAACCGCTAACAAGATGTACTCAAATCCATTGCTGTTGGGAAAAGGACCCATAAAATCAATCCCCCATACATCAAAAACATCACAGAAAATCATTGGTTGCATGGACATTTCATCTCTATATCTCATAGTCCCTCCCATTCTTTGACAAATTAGGCATGACCGTACAAATTCATTAGCATCCTGAAATAAGGTCCGCCAGTAAAATCCACATTGGAGTACCTTATGCGCGGTTCTCTTTCCCGAATGGTGTCCTCTCGCCTCGAGAGAATGACAGTGTGTGAGGACACTCTGATATTCCTCCTGAGGAATACATCTTCTCCAGACACAATCCGGTCCTTCATAGAAAAGGAAAGGATCGTCCCAATGGTATTTTCTCGAATCTGACTTTAATCGATCAATCATTTTTTTGGTCCAACCATAGGGAACCTTCTTGGAGACAAGATAGTTCACTATGTCGGAATACCATAGGGTTGAATCAATGACGCAAACCGATTCGTCTGGAAAAGTCTCCTTGATTGGTCCGATATCAGGATGATTGTTTTGCTCGATTCGGGAAAGGTGATCAGCAACAACATTCTTTATTCCAGGTTTATCCTTAATCTCCAAATTAAACTCCTGGATTAACAAGATCCATCTCAAAAGTCGTGCCTTGACATCCTTCTTATCCATGAGATATCTGATTGCTGTGTGATCTGTGAAAATTGTCACATTGGAGCCCAATATGTATGATCTTAATTTTTCCAGGGCCCAAACAACCGCGAGCATTTCCTTTTCAGTCACTGTATAGTTTCTCTGTGCAGGATCCAATACTTTGCTCGCGTAGTGAATTGCATAAGGAATTCCATCTCTTCTTTGTCCGAGTACCGCTTTGACAGCAAAATCCGATGCATCAGTCATGATCTCGAAGGGAAGAGACCAGTCGGGAGCTTGTAATATCAGCGATTCACATATTTTCTTTTTCAGGAGCTCGAAGGCCTCTAGACATCTGTGATTCGCAATAAACTCGATGTCTTTTCCTAAGAGCTCAGTCAGTGGGCGGGCGATCTTTGAAAATTCTGGAATAAACCTTCGATAAAATCCAACATTCCCTAAGAACGACCTCACTGACTTGACGTTGGTTGGTGGCTCAAGTTTCTTGATCACATCCACCTTGGCAGGGTCCACCTCCATTCCCTTTTTGGAGATGACGTGCCCCAATACGATACCCTCAGTCACCATAAAGTGACTCTTCTCCCAGGAGAGTACCAAATTAACCTCCCTGCATCTCTGAAGGACTCGGTCCAAGTGTGCTAAGCATGTATCAAATGAATCACCATGAACCGAGAAGTCGTCCATGAAGACTTCTAGGAAATCACCAACCATTTCGGCAAATACGGCAATCATGCACCGCTGAAATGTGCCTGGGGCATTGCAAAGCCCGAATGGCATGCGCTTGAATGCGTAAGTACCGAAGGGACATGTGAATGTGGTCTTTTCCTGGTCCTCGGGAGCGATAGCTACTTGATTGTAGTCGGAGTATCCATCAAGAAAACAGAAGAATGCTTTCCCTGCAAGTCTCTCCAATATTTGATCAATGAATGGCAGTGGAAAGTAGTCTTTCTTGGTCGCAACATTCAGGCGCCGGTAATCGACACAGACGCGCCGCGACGTGGGTACTCAGGTCGCGATCTCTACCCCCTCCTCATTGGTAACCATCTGGATTCCCGACTTCTTCGGGACGACATGAAGGGGTCTACCCACTTGAAGTCAGAAATGGGGTAAATAAATCCTGCTTTGCACCATTTCTCTATTTCTTTCTTCACTACTTCCCGAATATTGGGGTTTAATCTTCTCTGAAATTCACGGGAAGGCCTTGCATTATCCTCAACATAAATTTGGTGCAAGCAGAGAGCGAGGTTTATTCCTACGAGATCTGACACAGTCCAACCTATGGCTTTTCGATTTCGCTCAAGGACTTCGAGTAGTCTGGATTCTTGGTCCATGGTTAATGATGAGCTAATGATCACATGGAATTTTTCTTTGGGTCCATTGAGGAATGCATACTTCAGCGTGGGAGGTAGTGGCTTCAGCTCTGGCAATTCTGAATCGTCGATCAAGTCTGGCTGAATGACTTTTACTTCTGGCTCAGTATCGGTTGGCGGTGAATCACTGTGTGAGATGTTGGCTACCGATTCCGAAGAAGAGTGAGTCGGATCGCTAGAGTAGAATGGTAATTCGGCCAGAGCCGCGTCCGACTTGTCATTGATATTTCTAGACTGTCCCAAAGGTGATGGGACTGACAAATCCGAGAGGATTTCTGTATCATCAAGGGTGTAATAATCTGGGGGTCTAGAAATCTCAGAGACTGCATTGTGTATTATTTCTTCTTCCGAGGATGTGCCTTCTATCTGTATGTCTGGCAGTTGGTCCCATGGCCCAGTGGTTCTGAGGAGATTGCATTCTGATGTTTCGGCATCTTCAGTTGTGGATTCGGAGTCTGGTCTTTGCCACTTTGTTTGTTTCATCTCCAAGTCCACTTCTCCGCCTGGAGAACGGAATTTCATCATGCCAGTTCCGTAATCGAATACAGCCTTAGTGGTTCTTAAGAAAGGTCTTCTGAGAATGATTTGCGATTCCTTCCAATGGTTCGGGGTCTCCATGTCAAGGACAGTGAAGTCCACTTTGTATTCTGTACCCTCGATAATGATGATGACATTCTTCACTTCTTCCTTAGGTCTTTTAGTGGATTTATCAGCAAATTAAGGTAAAGATGATGATTTCTTTAGAGGGCCCAACTTTAATCGATAATATAAAGCTAAGGGTAGAAGATTTATGGAAGATCCATTGTCGAGAAGTGTGCGTGTGAATGCTATGCCGCCAATGCGACTCTCCACATAATGGGCGCCCAGATCCCTTTTCTTTCTTGGCAGATGCTGGTTTTTGACGCATTTGGTGGTGGCAATGGTCAAGATATGAGTCTCCACAAATTGACTTGTTCTCTTTGTACGAGTCCTGGTAGGAGTGCATTTTGCCTTCAAGTATTTCTGAAAGGCTGGATTACCGGCCACGTACTGATCAAAGGGTACTTTGTCTGTGATGTTTTGTTGGCTGAATTTTTCCATGACTGGGTCATCTTTGATGTTTTTCTTTTGTTTTTCTTTCTTTAGGGCATTGGGGGAAAGGAATGGAAGCATTTGAGACAGGAGATAGAGGGCCAGAATCATAAATAAGAGCATCTTTATTCAACTTGGAGTTTTTATTACAATCATAATAATCAAAATCAGGTTGCTGAAAAGGTGACAAAGGTATTTTTGCAGCAACTAGAGGTTGAAGGTCCTCTGCAGACTCCATAGATGCTTTCCCTTTATCTACTGCTGGGATCTTCGGGCGTCCTTCATCTTCCTCCTCGGAAACATCCTCCGGTTGATCTTCCGAGTCTTCATGGTCCGATTCCCTTGCCCGGTCAGGTACGACCACAGTCCTTCCGTTCCTGAGTGACATGGCATTGATTTTGTCAAATGAAAGGATCTCATGTTCAGATGTGGAAAAGTCTGAATAGTATACCTGGTTATTGTGTTGAGATGAGTGGAATTTGTTCAAGCTATTGGGGTTAGCTTGAACTTGGGCGGGAATGGTTGTGGCTGGAGCTGTCTGCTCATCCTTCCAACGGGACAAGCGGTTGACATCAACCCGTAGATCTTGCAGCTCATTTCAGAAGTGGCGAAACTCTTCAAGCATTTGTCTCTGGATGTCGATCGGTTCTTCTGGAGGTGTGGACAACTGAGCTGACTGTCTGGGGGCTTGAGATTGCTGACGGTATTGCTGAGGGTGGTTCTGGTGATTGTAGGGTTGTTGCTGCTTCGGCTGCTGGAAAGATGTAGTGTGCTGTGGAGGAAATGCAACATTATAGAAGGTGGGTGGATGCTGATAAGTCTGACGGTCCCCCATATTACCCTGTCGGGTAATGTCCTGGGTGTACCAGATGCCGTTTACTTCAAATGTCAGAGGCGAGGCTTCCTTGTTTGTCTCAGTCGGTGGGGGCGGCTGTTGGGAAAATTGGGCATAGGATTGCTCCTGAGCCCGTGGTTGCTGTTGCTCTGCTCCTGGCTGCTCCTGGACATGATGCACATGATAGATCGGGACAGTAGGTGCACTAGGCATCCCCGTCTTGGACACCTTCTCGGTGAGCTCCTCCAGCTGCTTTGGGAATTGGGAAATCCTACTGTCGATATCGTTCATTCTCTTGTCCACTATTGTCAATTTATCAGCAATAAAGTGCATGTTTGGAATTAAGTCCTCAGCTATTTCTGCAATCGTCTGCTTCCCGCCTTTGGCTTGAAGGGTGTTCAGGGAATTAGTGTATGCTCTACTGGCAATTTGAGACCGGCTTGTTTCTGCCATCTGCTCCAGTATTTTCCAGACGGTCTCAGCTCCACGTGATGTGTAATTCCCTCCACAGGCGGCACTCACTAACCCTTGAGTCTCGTGGTTGAGGCCAGAGTAGAGTGACTGGACTAGGATGTTGTTGTCCAGATCATGGCAGGGACATTTTTGTAGTAGGTCCTTAAACCTATCCCACGCCTCACAGAGTGGTTCATTGGGTATCTGAGAGAAACTGGTGATGCGGGTCCTCATTTGATTTGTCCGGCTCAAGGGGTAGAATTTCTTCAGAAATAGGTTTTTGAACCTCTCATAAGTCGTCACAGTCACCCCCAAGTTTTTCACCCAGTAGTCTGCTTTCCCTTTCAAGGCGAAAGGTAGTGCAGTGAGACGAATGTAGTCTTGGCTGACTTGTGGGTGCCTCAGATTAGAACATATCAGCTCCAGGTCCCTCAAGAATTCATATGGTTCCTCAGTCGTATTACCATGGAATTGAGGTAATTGACTGACAAAATGTGGCTTTAGTTCATAGTGGATCTCTGGCTGTGGTGGCTGCAAATAATTCCACACTCTGTACTGTCCAGGGTTGTATGCGGCTTCCATGGGAAGTTCTCCCCCAGCATTCATTTGTTCGAGCTGCTCCCTCAATAACTGCTGTTGCTGCTCAGATGCAACCAGTCTTGCGAGAATCATCTTCATTGGATCTTCATTATGTTCATCTTCAGGGTCTTTCTTGGAAGACATCTTGGGTGTCATCTCCTTTTCTTCACCTTCAGAATATAAAGGGTTTGAGTTAATAGATTGGAAAGAATTGATGTAGCAGTTATCCTTAATCTTTTCTGGTGAGAAAGAGACAGTGTGAGTCTGTCCTCCTTCTAGGAAGAAGAAGGAATCGTAGGAATAGGGTTCTTGGGAAGGGTTTTCCGGAGGCCAAGCAGGTCCAGAGTAAGAGTCTCTATGGGCTTTTGAGACTGGGGAGTTTGTGGTAAAGGAAGAAGGAAGCGTAGAATCCGAACAAGAATTACCACAATCGTCCATTCTCGAGGTCACAAGAGGTTTGCGGTTTATGATGTAGGCACAAATGTGCAGTATTCATTGATGTCTTACTTTCTACGCACAAACCAAACACAATACAAGGGTTGTTTCACTAACTCAACTCAAAGTGAAGACCATAAGAATCCGACCAATTATCTTGTTAGTTTTAATTGGTGAGAATTCAAGTCTTGCAAGCCGTTTAAACGAGCAGTTAGGTTTGGAGCTGGGCTCTATCCTAGTGTGCGTTCCTCTCCTCGCTGCAAGATAAAATCAAACAATGTCGGGGTTGCTCTCCCGCAGAAGTCGTATAATATCACTCTCTTTGGTTTAGTCCATTGTAATGTTTGGGGGCCCTATCCGATCCGCACTTTGAGTGCATAGATATTTTGTGGTTTCCGTGGATGATTATAGTAGATACTCTTGGGTTTATCTAATAAAGAAACATTCGGAGATTAATACGATTGTCAAGAACTTCTTCCAATATGTCAAAATATCTTTCTTTGCTTGTGTTCAAATTATTTGAACTGAAAATGCTCTTGAGGTCACCAAACATGACTTACATCATTCTTCACTTCTCAGGGAACTGTACATGTACATCAGACATCCTTTCCATATACATCTCAACAAAATGAGGGTATGGAAAGGAAACATAGACATCTTCTCAATATTGCTCCGTTTCTCCTCGCTGCAAGATAAAATCAAACAATGTCGGGGTTGCTCTCCCGCAGAAATTCTTTTTTTTATGGGTTTTTAAGATCGGCTATATTTAGCATTCTCAATTTTAATGAGGCGATCACTGAAGAATTTAGATGAACACAAATACACGTCTACCGTCCAGTCTCAATTTCCTTTAGATTTATGTGATAAAACAGGAGAGAGGAATTCGAGAAAAGCCGATGCACACGGAAAACTATGATGAATGCTCAGTTAGAAGATTTACAGTGAATCCTCGCAATCTCCATGTGGGATGCTAGACAGAATTGAAAATTTTATCTATATGAAATGCAAGCCGATGAAAAACCACACCTAAGCAGAAAGTTCTATTAGTGGGGAAGAATTGAGTTAAATTTGGCTAAGTTGAACGATCTAATGTGCGTCTCAGTTAAAGTGCAGTGTGGCTTAAGATCCTACGAGCACAATCAAAAATAAAAATGCTCTAAGAGCCGTATGTGCAGGTCTATCCTAATCGCCACTCAAGTCGAGCCCCACCCTCTCCGGAGAGTGAAACATGCCACGACACACCACAAATAAAGTTCAAGGTCTTTTTACACACGCGAGAGTCCAAACGGACACCGCTATAAATGAGAAGAAATTAAAAGTGCAGAAATTAAAAACCTAGACTCTACTCTCTCTCACGACTCGACTCGATCTTAATTTAATTGCGGTTTCTTCGGGTGTCAGTGAAGATGCGTCGGTTCCTTGAAAAACCGCTCCACGTGTGCCGGGTACCTCGCAAGAAAAATAAAGAGAGAACGTAAGAGAGTGACTCAGAAAATAATCAAAAATAAAATAAATGAAATAAATGCTGAAAAATAAATACAAGAAATAAAATGGGATTTACAGTGAAAAATTCGGGGGTCAGACTACCCGAATTCGGAAAACCAAAAAAAAAAATTTCAAAACAAAAACTAAGCCGTTTGCCTCCCCGGCAATGACGCCATCTGACAAGTCCGAAAACGCTGGGTTAAGAATGTGTTTTTAATGTTCGTGTGTGGAAATAATGAAAGTCGTTCGTTGTAGGTGGCGATCGGAAACAGTCAAGAAAATAACCACAAATAAATATTCAATTTCAATCTCGTGGTTTTATGTTTATTTTACTTGGGAAAGTGCCAAGGTTGATCACAATGAGGCAAAGGAACAACCTAGAGTTGTATCTATCCAATTTTTGAGTTCGGTTTTCAAGGCAGTTTTTTTGGAATTTTCAATGCAATGAAGGGATGCAAAATGCAAATTCGGCCTATTTTAGGGACTAAAATGTAAAATTCACTCAAACAATGTCCAAAAAATACGAAACTTGGCCGAGATGATAATTATGATAAAATTAGTGCACTATAATTTTTTTGGAATTTTCTGATGCAAGATGATTTTTTTATGAATTTTTTAAATGCAAACAGAATGATTTTCAATATTTAATTATAATAAATATTAAACTTACTTATTTTCGAGAGATAAAATTATCTAAGATCTATCACTAGGTGATGGATCTCAGAAAAATCCTAAATCTCGAAAATATGGGGTCTAATATCTATTAAAAATTAAATAAAGAAATATGCAAAATGATTTTTATAGGGCAAATGATGTATGCAAATGCAAAGATTTTTGGGCACAATGTCAAGCAAAATTAACTCTACAATGTACGATTTTTCGGGAATTTTTAGAGCAATGGTTAATCAACTATGATTTTAGAGCAAGAGATGGGCAAAATATGCAAATTTCCACAAAATAATTATTTATTAATTAACCACCCAATCAGAAAAATACCCAAACATGTCAAAGTGTAGAGAGTCAATTAACAAACATCATGCTACTTTTAGATTAATAAAATGCTGCAATAAAAAGGTCCAAAACAGGGGGGAAACACATGGGTATAAATGCAATATAAATAAAATAAATAAATAAGCAGAGGGGGACCTATATGTAATTACCGATAAGCTGGGGGGCAGATATGCAAAATTCCCGAGAGAGCACGTGCGGCGTACGTGCTCCTTAGGTGGCTGGACACGTGTGAAAATAGGGGGTTCTCCCTGGGGCCTTTTGCAAATGACCCACGCGGTCACGTGCCCCGCACGTGACCCGTGGGGATGAGCAGCTCCCCTGCCACGTGCAAGACGCGTGGCGGGGGCCTCGGGTCGGACCCAGAGGCGATGGTTGCTGGAAAAAGGCTGAGGGGCTTCGACGCTCCTGGCTGGTCCCTGGCGGTGCGGCGGCTGTCGATGAAGGAGGTCGGAGCACCGGTGAAGATGAGGCGAGGGCGGAGGCTGCGAAGGCGTAGGAGCACAGTGAATTGTTGAGGCGTTGGCCGGCGAGCGGAGCTGGGGGCGCTAGAGACGAAGCAGGTGGCGGGGAAGACGAAGCTGCTGGAGATGGAGCTCGACCGCAGGCGGAGGTGCTCGGAACTGAAGGCCGTGATCGTCGGGCCGACACACACGGCCAGGGACGACGGTGGTGGCGACCCGGTGCTAGTCGATGAAGGCTCGGAGGAGGAATTGGCGGAGAAGCGCGACGAAGTTGTCGATGTGGTTGACGAAGGCGGAGATAATCGTAGAAGCGTGGCTTCGAGCGGAGAGAAAGCGATGGATCGGTGGAGGGGGAAGGACCGGCGAGCGGAAGGTGATGGCGGCGCGAGGACTCGAGGTGGAGGAGAACGGCAGAGAGATAGAGAGAGAGAGAGATGGAGAGAGAGAGTACCTGGACGGGTGGCTCGACGGCAAGTGGCCGGAGGGGGCAGTGACTTCGGGGGCGGTGCTGCGACGAGGGGGCTCGGCCTCGGATCACGCCGGCGTTGGGCTGTCACCACCAGATGGGAGCACGACGGATGGTCGGAGTAGGGTGCGGCGGAGCTCTATTTATAGGAGAGAGGGTGAGGTGGTTGCGAGGATTGGGGAGCGGCGGCGCGCGAGATATGCGGGGCGGCGGTTGCAGAGCGGAGGTTGAGGGTCATCGGGGGTTGGCGATGAAGGCGGGGGCCGGTGGTTGCGAAGTTGGCGGCAATGGTTACGGGTGGTCGGCGCGGGGATTGGGGGAGACAAAGGGAGGAGGACGACGGGTCTCCGGCCATTCGATTGGCTGAGATCGAATGGCCCGGAATGGGCCACGTGGCGGGGACTGAGAGTAAAGGGAGCGGCACGTGCGGAGCACGTGCGGACGGTTTAATTTTTTTTTTATAAAATCGAAAATAAAAAGGCCAAAAATCACTGACACGTGGCGGCCCTTGCGGCTGCCACGTGTCACCTCCAGAAAATCCGAAAATAAAACCTCTTGTAAATCGATAAAAAAATAGCAAATGACCTCGGATCGAAAAAATTCCTTCACAAAAAATGCTCGTCTCAGCGAGATCTACAACTTCATGAAGAGATCAAAGCCAAATTTGGTCAAATGTAAAAAGTGAATTTTTGGGGTATCCCATGTACATAGAATACCTTGATTTTTGGGTTTTCTATTTTTTTGTCATTTTTAAAACAAGATAAAAATCTGGAAAAATATGGAAACTCAAAGATAAATAAAAGACACCTAAATGTAATTTTTTTGGATTTTATAGATAAAGAAAATATGTACATAAATTAAAGGTCAGAAAACCGCGAAATATACAATGTACAAACGAGGCCCAAAACCCAACTTTCACATACGAGCTCCGATTCACTTGAACTTGATCTTGTTTTGAAGATAATTGAATGTGCATTAGTTCAAAAGTGAGTAGGATCAAATCGGACACTGGATGAAGAAGATATGGGGGCTTTTAGTCCAAAATCCTGAAATTAGGGTTTGGGTTTTTGGTCCACTTACCTGGGTTAATTATTTTTTTGTATTTTTTTATTTATTCTTGTTAGTGATGTGTACACAGTGGAGGTGGTTTTGGGTTATGCGGTGTTAGCATGAAGGAGTTAAAAATAGGGGAAGTTAGGCTATTTATAGGTCATTTTTGGCTTGGATTTTTGGCTTCTTTATTTTATGCAGAAATTAATGCTAAAATGCAATTCTTATGAAATCATACCTGAATGCTAAATTATGCGAATTAAATACAGAAATGCAGTTGATTTTGAGGGACTTGAGCTTAATTAATGAGACTTAGAGTGATGAATCTGAGATTCATCACGTATCTCGACCCATTGGATCAAGATCGATCCAACGGTCTTTGAGGCTCGATAAAGAGGGCTACGTGGACAATCGAGCGCCGCTGGATAAGGATGAATCCAACGGCCCTCGGATGCTCTAGCGATTAGCGACGTGGAGGGATCCTGAATGTTCGATCAAGGGGATCGAACGACTGCTGGCTGTCGTCCCCAACGACCCTCTGCCTTCTGCGACGGAGAGGGCTGCGCTCCGGCAAAGCTGGCCTAGCTCCGCCCTGTCCTCCTATCGTCGGTGAAGGTTGCTGGAGGGTCTGAGGTAGCTCGGAAGATTCGTGGATGGCTGGAAAAGCGTCCGGCGGTCTCAGGAGTAGAGGAGACGCTCTGGAGCACGGTGGTGGAAGAACTCGAATACAGCTCTGACGAGCCTCCGTTCAATCAAGGAGAGAGCACTGCAAGGTTAGCGATATAGCCGAAGCGTGCGTGGTGTCCGTGGAGTGATGGAGTGAGATGCGAGGCCAGTGGAGCAGTGGGGGTGATCGGTGATCGAGCTCCGCCCAGGTGGCGGAGCTAGCGTCGATGGAAGTTGAAGTATGTCATCGGAGGAAACTAAGGGGCTCGCAAAGATCAGAGCTCTCTTGCGGAGCTTGGGGAATGGTTGGCGGAGCGAGAAGATGCGTGTGGATAGCGAATAAAATCGGTGAAGATGAAGAAAAATCAAGAAGAAGATCAGGGGAGTAATGGAGGAATCTACCTGGGATCAGAAGCTCGGAGGGAGCTTCCAGGTCGTCGCTCGAAGGCCGGTAGAGGTCCCTGAGCTCGTGCAGCGCCTTGGAGGAGCTGCGACACGGTGGTGTTCGGCCGTGGATCTCGTCGGAGGTGTTCTCGGTCGTTGCTCGACCTAAGGACAAATTGCTGTCACCAATCTGAAGGTGGAAGCTCGGAGTCACTCTCCGTGGTGGTGGATGGGGCTGAAAAGTGGCCGGAGGTGATTGATTATAGGATGAAGGTGACGGGGTAGCTGGCTAGGAGGAGGTGTTCGTGGATGTCGTGGAGCGACTTTGAGGGTCGTCATGGAGGTCGAGGGGCTGGTGAGGATGAGGGATGAGTGGGGCTCCGTCGTGGTTGTTTCAGTGGTCGGAGAAGGTGGTCAGAGTGGATCCCAAAATAGAAAGGGGGCGGCCCCTTGCGCACGGTGGAGAACATGGGTGTAGGGCATGCAGAGGTTGACGATGAGGTCTCAACCGTTGGATCTCGCGATCCAACGGTCATGATCAGGGCGCTATCGAGCGGCTGCGATCTGATCGAGGGCGCAGCATCGGAGGGCTCGCACCGCACCACATGGCGTGCTGAGGATGCGGCGTGAAGAAACGTACGGGATTTGAATTTGATCTACGATCGGATGGTGGAGAGCGAAGGCGTGATGTACGGTGTAGATCAAGACTCCCAGAGCGAGATCGGATGGCGCTCAGAGTGCCACGTGGTGGACTCTGGGCGAAGCGCGAGCGGACGGTGCGGATGAGGTCTGGGGATGATCAAACGGTGGGGAAAATGGGTATGCATGGCGATCAGCAGACCATTGGATCAAGATGAAGATCCAACGGTCCAGGGTGCGGGCGGATAGGTCAAAGGGAGCGGACCGCATGGCGCAATCAGAGGGCACACGTGGCCAACTCTAAGTGGCTGAAAGGAGAAATGAGATTAGAGGGAGAAAGGAGGCCGAATTTGGAAAAACTCAAAACATGAAAGTTGTAGATCTCGATAAGAGCTACAAGTTTCATGTTGACCAAAATGGATATGAGGTCAAATATGATACAAAAATACAAGAATATAAATATACATATGTATAGTATACAAGGAGGCCCAAAAACCCAACTTTTGCCTACGAGCTCCGAATTGAATGAAATTAATCTCATTTTAAAGGTCTCTGGATGTGTATTCATCTGAATGTGAGTACACCTAATTCGGAGTTGGTAAGAGAGAGATATTTGGTATTCTAAGGTCCAGGGGGTTTAGGGCTTTATTGGGTATTTTACAAGAGAGGAACTCTGGCCTTCTTCCCTATATTATTAACTAATGGTGCACACATTATAAGGAAGGTGTTATTTTATTTTAGAGGGGATAAAATACAAGTAAATAGGTTGATATTTTACAAGTGGATTTTACAAGTGGATTGGCTTCTTATTTAAATGCAAACATGAATGCTAAATGCATATCTTGTGGATTGATGCATGAATGCTATTTATGCAAGATAAAAGGGAAATATGATGCTATTTACCCGGGGACAAAGCTCTATATTCAACTTTAAGAGTGATGAATCAACAGATTCATCAACCCCCTATACTTAAACCTTGCTCATCCTCGAGCAACTAAAATGAATTGCAAGAGTGAAATGATTTTGGATTCCATGCCAAGGTCATGAACAAAAGTTGAAAATGGAGCTTGACTCTACCTTTGGATTAATTGTGTGGTGGAACCTCATTGGGACCTGAACTTAAGACCTAACAGACTTCAAGTTCCACAAGTCTTCTATTCAAGACTCCTCAATAGTCAGGTCAGAACAAATCCTCAAACGCAAATTTCTGATGACTATGATTCTTACTTGTACTGTGTAAGTGTGAAATAGCTCTCCACATCAGAACTGGCTCGTAACCAGCCTCCTCTAACAAGGTAACTCAAATAACCCGGTCCAGTAACTCTTTCCTCGAGGAGCGGGGTATTCCCTTCTAAGTTCAAGTGCGACCAGCTCAAGAGGAGGGGGTAGAGAAAAGAATGGACGGTAGCCAGTGTAGCTACCTATCCCGGGATGCCTAACCAGTGTAGCCAAGTCATCCAGCTGTATTTCTTTGCTAATATACATACTCCGATAGGTATTTTATTTTCACTTGGACCTGTCTTATTTTTTTGGAGTTTTTGCATTTTTTTCTCTCTTTTTTTTTCTTTTTTGAACTATATACAAGGTGCAGCATGTACATCAGGAGTTTTTCCTCTTGAGCCAGTAGACTATCCCTCTTTTGAAGCATTATAGCAACCCACAACATCCCTTCCTTAGATGTCAACACCACCAGACTAGGTTGAGATGCACTACCCTCCCTAGAGGAGGACGGATGTTTCCACTCGTGTGCTACTCCAAGCTAAAGGACTTCTACTTCCTCACCACCTCATCAATGAAGAGCTATGTGCGTAGTGCTTGTCCAAGTTAGGTCATATCTAAAAGAATCCTGCATATGCACGAGATATTCTACTTAGACTAATCATGATGACATGTGAACATAGACTTGCGGACTCAAAGAATTAAGTCACTTGACCTGAGAAATCTTAACTCCAGTTCCTATAAGGTTCCTCTGAAATTAGGTGATTAAGGTCAAATCAAGTCCTTAACATCTACTCATAACTTTGTTCAAACCCACTAGCTTTTCACCTTGCATATGCAAGATATGCAGATGAGATGCAGATGACATGCTATGTAGATGAATGAAATGCAAGACTTTTTTTAATGCAAGGATGATATGCAAGAGTAAATAAGAAGCCTATATTTTTGTTTGTTTTTTTCAGAACTTTGTATACCTCCCATGTTACAACAATTTATAAGAGTTTATAAATATTATACAAATGTATTTTACAAAATATTTCTCCAAATTCTACGTAGCCTATAATTATTGCAAAATATATACAAAGATACGCGAAAGTACGAGCTATGGTAAAGTATATATGTAATATATACACACCCCTATACTTAGCGTGTGCTATGTCCTCAGAGCACGGAAAGCGAGGAAAAAGACATAGCTCGTGCTAAGCATAAGAGAACCAAAGAGAATGAAAAATGTAAAGAAGTCGTCCCTGCCCCCCTATACTTAGGCTCTGGCAGCCTAAGTGTAGAAGAAGAACAAGAATGGGGCGGACGAGGTCAAGAGGAGAAATGGATGAATATACAATGCGAGCATCGGTCCCCACTATACTTAGGCTCAGGTCAGCCTAAGTATAGGACGGAAGTGAGTATGAGGACCAATGTGATCTTGAGGATGTACATAGACCCGACTTAAGTGGTTCATCTCCCCTATACTTAGGATCTGGTCATCCTATGTATAGTCCAAGATGGTGATCAATGAAGCTGGGATGAGTCACTACAGTCGCGGGGGAGAAAGGACAGAATGTACAGGAATGATGGTGTATAAAATGAGTCGGTCTGAATCTTTCAAGATGCTGTTGATGGCTAGAGCTCACTGCTGCAAGGTCTCCTGCGCGGCTTGAGGTGTATCTGCTGAATCTGTCTCGCGCATGAATATAATCTCCTCAACATGGACTAACTGCTCATTGGATTCGACGAAGTGCTTCAACAGTTGTCCATTCACTAAGAATGTCGGTGCGTCATCTGCGAGATCTGAGATCTTGACACATCCACTATCGTGCACAGTACGGATGACAAATGGGCATGTCCACTTGGACTTCAACTTGCCTTGGAAGATCTTCAGCCTAGCATTAAACAACCATACCTTCTGTCCAGGAATAAAGGTCTTTCGTTTGATATATCTTTCGTGCCAATGCTTAACCTTGTCCTTGTACACCAAACTGTTGTCATATGCACGGTTTCTGACTTCCACAAGCTCTTTCAGATCCATATCTCTCTGCTTCTGCCCAAGGTGCGTGTTCCAATTGACCTTCTTGATTGCCCATTCTGATTTATGCACTAGTTCTGTAGGCAGTTGGCACGGCTTTCCGAATACCATTCGGAATAGGGAGGTTCCTAACGGTGTCTTGTAAGCTGTCCTATACGCCCATATGACTTGATCCAAGATCTGAGACCAATCCTTCCTGTCTGGGCGGACAAGCTTTTGCAATATAGTTTTCACCTCTCGATTCGACACCTCAGCCATACCATTAGTCTGTGGGGGGTAAGGACTAGCGACACGATGTTCGATGCCAAGGTCCTTCAAGAGTTTCTTCCACCTCTCGATTTACAAAGTGGCTACCCCCATCTGATATCATCATTTTGGGGATCCCGAACCTAGAGATGATATGCTCTCTGATGAATTTATCAGACAGTCCTGCTATCTGCAGCTCGGTTCGGGATAGCCTCCACCCACCTGGATAGGTAGTCTACCGCAAGAAGGATGTACTTGAACCCATGGCTAACAGGGAATGGGCCCACGAAATTGATGCCCCAGGCGTCAAAGACATCACAAATGATGACATGCTGCATCGGCATCTCATCCTTGGAACCAACGGTTCCTCCCATTCTCTGCATACTTGGCACGACTTCGCAAAGGTGATGACATCGCGAAACAGAGTCGGCCAGTAAAAAGCCACACTGAAGTACCTTCCATGCGGTTCTCTTCCTGGAGTGGTGTCCTCCCGCCTCCAAGCTATGGCATAGAGAAAGGACACTCTGGTATTCCTCTTGAGGAATACACCATCTCCAGACACAATCCGGTCCTCCAAAGAAAAGAATCGGATCCTCCCAATGGTAGTGTCTAGCATCCGACTTCAGTCGGTCGATGTGGCTTTCGGGCCAACCTTCGGGAACCTTCTTGGAGACAAGATAGTTCACGATGTTGGCATACCATGGGAGTGAGTCGACAACAAAAATCCACTCGTCAGGGAAGGAGTCTCGAATTGGTGAATCCTCGGAAGTATTGATATCTTCGAGACGAGAGAGATGATCGGCTACTACGTTCTTCTTTTCAGGTTTATCACGAATGTCCAAATCAAACTCCTAGATAAGAAAAACCCACCGAAGAAGACACGCCTTCATGGCCTTCTTCTCCATCAAGTATCGTAGCGTTGTGTGGTCAGTGAACACAATTACCTTGGATCCAATTAAGTGAGATCTGAACTTGTCCAAGGAAAACATTACCGCAAGCATCTCCTTTTCTGTAACTGTATAGTTACGCTGAGAGGTATCAAGTACTTTGCTTGCGTAGTGGATTGCAAATGGGATGCCATCCCTTCTCTGTCCTAACACAGCCCCAACAGCAAAATCTGATGCGTCCGTCATGATCTCAAAAGATAGAGACCAATCTGGGGCTTGTAGGATCAGGGCGTCCATGATCATTCCCTGTAATAGCTTAAAGGCCTCAAGACATTTGTGATCGACAATAAACTCCATGTCTTTGCCTAAAAGCTTAGTCAGCGGTCGGGCAATCTTAAAAAAATCCTTGACAAATCTTAGATAGAATCCGATATGCACGAGGAACGACCGCAACTGCTTGACGTTGGTTGGTGGCTGGAGTCGTCTGATCACATCCACCTTGGCAGGGTCAACCTCCATTCCTCTCTTGGAGATGACGTGCCCCAACACAATGCCCTCCGTCACCATGAAGTGACTTTTCTCCCATGAGAGCACCAGATTGACCTCACAATAGCGTTTGAGGACTCGGTCCAGATTCCTAAGATAGGAATCGAAGGAATCACCGTAGACCGAGAAGTTGTCCTTAAAGACTTCCAGGAATTTGCCGACAATTTCGGCGAATACAGCAATCATGCACCTTTGAAAAGTACTTGGAGCATTGCATAACCCAAAGGGCATGCGCCTGAAAGCATAGGTACCATAGGGGCATGTGAACGTGATCTTTTCTTGGTCCTCCGGAGTTATGGCTACTTGATTGTAGCCCGAGAACCCACCCAAGAGACAGAAGAACTCTTTCCCCGCTAGTCTCTCTAGGATCTGATCAATGAATGGTAGGGGGAAATGATCCTTCTTCATCACGGCATTCAGGCGTCTGTAATCTACATAGACGCGCCATGACGTGGGCACTCATGTCACGATCTCCTCTCCGTCCTCGTTGGTGGTCGTCTGCGTTCCCGACTTTTTCGGGACCACATGGATCTGGGCCACCCATTTAGAGTCGGAGATGGGATAAATGAAACCCACGTTGCACCATTTCTCTATCTCCTTCTTCACTACCTCTCGTAAATTTGGATTCAAATGACCTTGGAATTCACGAGAGGGTTTGGCTTCATTCTCCAAATAGATATGATGCGAACACAGAGCGGGATTTATCCCGTGGAGATCGAAAATGCTCCAGCCTATAGCCTTGCGGTTTTTCTCCAGGATCTCTAGCAAGCAAGATTCCTACTCCACGATCAATCATGAACTGATGATGACCGAATATTTCTTCTCTTGACCCACAAGGAATGCGTATTTTAGTGTTGTGGGTAAAGGCTTGAGCTCAGGTAAGGTGTGATCGTCTAGGAAATCTGGCTCAATCGAATCTGGTTCGATGTTGGAAGAGGCTGGATCTTTCTCTGTAATTGCTGCCACCAAGTTATTCGGCTCTGGAGTTGGATCATCAAAGGTCTCCATGCAATCGGCAAAAGCCATGTCCGACTCATCATCCTCATCTTCCGATTGTCCTAAAGAGGGAAGGACTGACAGGCCCAGCTGGGCCTCTAAGTCATCGAAGATGTAGGGGGATGCAGGTTCTGAGTTGTATTCGTTTCTGAGGACCTCGCAAACTGACTCATGCACAAGATCATCTCCGGAGGTGAGGGACTCATTAGTGCTGGCTGGGTTCTGTCTCCATAGCCCAACTGTGTCTACATGGTCGCGGTCTGCTTCGGTTGAAGAGTACTCGGTGCTGGATTCAGAATCTGGTCTCTGACATCTGGTTTGCTTCATCTCAAGTTCCTCATCTCCACCTGGAGTTTGGAACTGGATCTTCCCGATCTTGTAATCAAACAAGGCCCCCGTTGTCCTGAGGAAGGGCCTGCCTAAGATGATCTGGGGCTCTCCAATTACGAGGGGTTTTCATATCTAGGACAGTGAAGTCCACCATGTATTCTTGACCCTCGACTTTGATCACAACATTCCTCAATTCTCCTTGGGACCTCTTGGTTGATTTATCAGCGAACTACAGGAGGGCTCTAGATTTCCTAAGAGGTCCGAGATTAAGCCGCTCATAGAGGGCTGTAGGCATTAAGTTAGTTGAGGATCCGTTGTTTAGGAGAGTACATGCAAACGCAATGTCATCGACATGACTCACCACATAATGTGCACCCATGTCTCTTTGTTTCCTTGGAAATGAGCTCTTTATTGCACAAGTCGTGGCTATTGACAGAACGTGTTTCTCAACACGGCTTTCGGTCTTCCTGCTAACCCTAGTAGGTGTGCATCTCACCTTAAGGTACTTCTGAAATGTAGGAGTCATTTCCACGTACTTGTCAAAGGGGATTGTGACCTTGATATGCTTGTTGCAAAACTCTGCCATCTCAGGGTCATCTTTTTGGATTTTTTAATTTTCTTCTTTTCACCCTTAAGAGCTCGGGGGAAAGGAATTATTGACTCTAACTCATGTTCTGAAACTGAAATGTTTTCATTGAAAGCTGGAACTGAGTTCTGTACAAGACTCGGACTCTGAAATAGGCTTGGACTCTGACTAAAAGGAAAATGCTTTGGCGAAATTGGTGATGCGTCTTCCGCGACTTCTGGACGGTCCTCCTCAGATGGAGGTACGGGCTCTTCGTCGGTTTCATCAGACTCTCTGTTGGTGCGGGTTCGTTGCTGCTTCGAGGACCCAGAAGTCCTCTTCTTCTACCGGTGGTGGTGATGGTGGTGCTGCTCCTCTTATTCCTCCAAGTTCTCCTCAGGTAGAGACTTGGCGGTTCCTTCCTTCGGTGCCCGTACCCAATCAGGTAGGATCACGGTCCTTCCGCTCCTGAGGGACATATGGTTCACATTATCATACGAAAGGATCTCATGTTCAGATAAAGAATTATCTGAATAGTATATCTGATCACGAGATCTGTTCTGGCCATAGGTTAAGCTGTTCGGGATGGCCTGAACCTGGGAGGGAATTGGGGTCTTTGGCGCCATTTGTTGATCTTGGGTACGAGAGACATGATTCAGATCGGTTCTCATATCCAGATAGTCATTCTGGATATGTTGGACCTTATCAGACAGGGTCTGGATCACCAAGGTGAGGGACTCTAATTTGGTGGGCTGGGCTGGATGATGTTGACTTGCGGATGAGGTTCTGTACTGGCCCTGCTGGCCATGCCGATACTGCTGCTGCTACTGGGACGGTGCTGGGCCCTACTGGCCCGAGTAGAATGTGCGCTGCTGCTGTTGGTGCTGCTGAGGCTGGTACCCTTGTTCAGGCTTGGACTGAACAAAAGCGCGGTGCGGAGACGGAGCTGGTTTCCTGGTAAGCTGGGGAAGGTCGGTGAGGCTGACCATTCCCCATCCCCGACTGTCTACCGACAGGGTCACGGCTGTACCACAGCCCGCTGATCTCGAACACCTGCGGAGGCTCCTCGTATCTGGTTTCCACTTGTGGGAGTGCATGCTGGTCATGCTGGGTGTAAGTCTGATCCTCTACCCAACCACTCTGAGGTCCCGGTGTCTGTTACTGTACAAGATGGACTCGGTGTACAAGTGCAGGTGGTGTAGAAGGGGCGGGTAGCTTCATCTTAGCTACCTTCTCCCTATGTTCCTCCACTTGCTTTGGCAATCGCAAGAGAGACTCAAGGTCAGTGACCCTCTTGTGGATCTTCTCGACCATGGTTAACTTGTCATCTATCATCCCCGTGCTGGGGATGAGGTCCTCTGTCAGATCTGCTACAGTCCTCCTAGTTGTCTCGTTTGATAGGAATGAGGGAGACAACTGATAGGCCCTGGTGGCCTGTGACCTGCCTGTTTCCGCCATCTGCTCTAATATCTTCCATACAACATTCTCGTTCTTGTTCATATAGCTTCCTCCACAGGCGGCACTGACTAACCCGTGCATCTCCGGGGTCATGCCACAGAACAAGGTCTGGACTAAGATCGCTTTAGAAATGCCTTGGCAGGGACATTTCTGAATTAGGTCATTAAACCTATCCCAGGCTTCATGGAATGGTTCACTAGGTCCCTAGGAAAAACTAGCGATCTTTATTCTCATTTGATTAGTCCTACTGAGGGGGTAGAAATTCTTTAGGAATAGGTCCTTGAACTGCATCCAGGTTGTACATATCACCCCTAGGTTCTTCAACCAATGTGATGCCTTATCTCCTAAGGCAAATGGGGTGGCCTTCAGTCTAATGTAATCCTGCCCAACCCTAGAATGACTAAGGTTGTTGCAAACCAGCTCGAAGTCTCGGAGGAAGGCATATGATTCTTCATGGGCATTTTTGTTGAACTTCGGTATCGGGCTAAGGAAGTGGGGCTTGAGTTTGAATGCTTCGGGGGGAACCGCTGGTGCCAACCAACTGTGCATCTCGTTCTCTGCTGGGTTGTAGGCATCAACTATTGGTCGGTCGATTCCTCCTGCTACAATGATCTGTCCCATTCTAGCTGTGAGATCTGCATTTTGCTGTTCGGCTGTGGCGAGGTGATTAAGGATCTGTCGCAACGGGTCCTCATCCGGTGACTGCTTAGGTGGCATCTTGTCCTCTAGTCTTAGGTATGAAATATGGTCTGTGTTAGAGGACAAATCAAGGAAGGGATTCTTATCTAGGCAATGGTCTTCCTCGGTAAGCTCAGAGGAGAGGAAAGGGTTGGTTTCAGAGTAACCACCCTGGGTGTGAGGGAACCAGAACTCAAGAGGGTCATGAGTCCTGGGTGGTCCAAGTTGCGCTTGGGCCGGTGAAGAGGAGTTTCGTGGGGGGCTCAAAGAGAGATTGGTAAATAAGGAGTCGATATCCCCCCAGTTACTCATCTTGATTTGGCGAGAAGAATATGGAGTTCTAAGTGAAGATAGGATTTGACTCCTACTTGAAGCAAACAATTCAATCCAAGACCCTGGGTTCACACTCAACACGGTGAAGGACCCGAAATCGAGTCCAATTAATCTTGTTAATTTTAAGTGTGATTTTTCAAGCAAGATAGCAAGGACTTACGTGGCCTATAGGGAAGTCGGCTCAGAGCCGGATGCGTCTTCCCTGTTTAATTTGTCGCCTAAGATACCACCGATCCTTCCTTTCTTCTCTCCTATCCCAAGTTGATGGATTCAAAGACCTGCCCCTATCTACCTGCAAGCAGGCGGAGGCTGACAAAGCTGGAACTTCACCCCGGGGGGTTACTGACAACTTGTCGTGAAGTACCGCAATTTCACCCCTATCTACCCGAGACAGGCGGAGGCTACTTGGTACTAGTCAGTGAACCTTAATAAATTCAACTTGTGATATTTGCTAGAAATAGTCGGAACATGATATGGAAGGCGAGGATTTGGGCTCTGCCTTAAGGTGTTCACACACACTCAAGTACCCTCACTCAGCCTGAAAACAAGGTCGGGGATTAGTCTCCCGCAAATAGATTTTCCAATTTTATTATTTTTTTGGGTCAATAATGTTAGCAGTCCCGGTTTTAAGTTAAGTTATCACTTGTTAGTCTAACCACACAGCACGCCTATCGTCCAGTCCCAATTTCCGTTTAAATTAAGTTTGAAAAACAAAGGGGGAAATCGAGAAAAGACAATGAACAAAAAACGATGATGCGTATGTTGAGTGGAGAATACTTACAGTGATCCCTTCGCTTTATGCAGGATGCAAAACAGAATTGAAATCTTTTTTACACTACATGCAAATGCAAGCGAAAAAAATATGCTCCTAGACAAGCAGTTCTATTAGCGAGTGAAGCACAGGTTATTTTGACTAGATCTGCGGTCTAGGTGCGTCTTTTAAGTGTATTGTGTGGTCCTAAAAATTTACGAGCACAAGCAAATCCTAGAGTGGCTCGAGGAGCCGCTAGTGCAAGCCTAATTTACAATTCAATCCACACAGCACATGGGGACGCGGTTTCACTATCTTTACATACGCGAGAACCCAAATAGGAACCACTGGAAATAATGTAAAAATAAAGAAAAAATAAAACTAATTACAAATCCTCGCAAATCACTCAAAGAATTAAAATGCCGATTCCTCGAAGCGTTTTCGACTCCTCGCGTTCCTCGCACAGAAATAATTTGAGGTCAGATAGAGAATGACACAAAAAATATAAAAATTAAAGGACAGAAAATATTCACAGGAAAACCGGGGGTCAGACTACCTGGGGATAGAAAATCAAACACTCAGAAATTACCGCAAATTAACCTTAGCCGTGCCTCCCCGGCAACGACGCCATTTTGAAACGGCTCCCACTACCCTTGTTGATTCGATCAAATTAATGGTCAAACTAATTAATGCCGTTCGTTGCAGTCGGATAATGAGAGCAGATCAAAAATCACTTTTAATTAAAGCAAGTTAATCTCGAGCGGCAATATTTTTTTTACTTGGGCAAGACCAAGGTCGAACTCAAGGAGGCATCTATCTCCTTAGGTAAATTTTTAGCAAAGTCCAAGTTTTGATTTTCAGGGAATATTTTTTGGTCCTTTTCGGTTTTTTATGCAAGACACATGCTCAATCAGGCCAGTTTACAGGTTAATTCAAATAAGTGATCAAATCAAGTCCAAAAATTACGACACTTGCCTAGATGGTGAAATGCAATGAAATGAGACTACCCTATTTTTTTGGAATTTTCTGACACTAAATAAAATTACTACGAATTAAATATGAATGCAGAATGATTTTGAATAAATTAATTTTAATAAATATCAAATCATAATATTTTTGGGAATAAAAATTACCCTAGATAGATCTGAAGGTGAGGAATCCAGGAAAATTATTAAATCTAAATTTTAAATGAGATGAACCTATTTAAAATTAATTAAGAAAATCACTAAATGAATTATTTAGGCCTCAGGATGCGTGCAATTGAGATGAAATTTTTATGCAAGGTAAAGCTAATTATCCTAAATCTAATTTTATTTTTTGGGGATTTTTGGATTCACAGAGAAATTACTATCAATTAAAAGGCATAAATGGGCAAATTATAGCAAAATTGAACCAATTAATTAATAGAAAAATCCATTGATATTACAAAAATATGCCAAGTGTCACATACTGAAGAGGACAATGTAAGCTACACAATGCAATTTTCCAAACTAAAAAATGAATTAAGGTGAGTGCCTAAATATGCGTGCAAAGATAGGGGTATAAATGCAATTACAGGAATTAAAATTGCTAAAAATAAAATGTGCTGACAAGGACCAATATGCAATTACTTATAATGCTGAGGGGGTCGATGTAATTTCTCCACAGAACACGTGCTCCTTACGTGGGGTCGCCTGGTAGGGACTGAAATGCAATTTTGAAAACCTTCAGGGGCCTCGATGCAATTTACCCGGGACTCACGTGCAGATCACGTGGGGTCCCAGGCTCGGAGTTCTTCGGAGGCTCGGAGCGAGGCTCGGGTGGCTCTGGAGGTTCGGATCTGGATCGGAGTGGCTTCGGGTGATCCGAGCCTAGTGGTCGGGGAGGAGGCTCGGATCAGACGACGTGGACTGATCTGGACCGTGGGATCAAGGATGACCCAACGGTGATGAATTGCTGGCGCGTGGCGTATCTCGACCCGTTGGATCAAGATCGATCCAACGGTCCTTGAGGCTCGATGAAGAGGGCTATGTGGACGATCGAGCACCGCTGGATCAGGATGAATCCAATGGCCCTCAGATGCTCTGGCGATTGGCGACGTGGAGGGCTCCTGACTGTTCGATCAAGGGGATCGAACGACTGATGGCTGTCGTCCCCAACGGCCTACCGCCTCCTGCGACAGAGAGGGCTGGGCTCCGGCGAAGGTGGCCTAGCTCCGCCCCGTCCTCCCATCATCGGTGAAGGTTGCTGGAGGGTCTGAGGTAGCTCGAAAGATTCGTGGATGGCTGGCGAAGCGTCCGGTGGTCTCAGGAGTGGAGGAGACGCTCTGGATCATGGTGGTGGAGGTGCTCGAATGCAGCTCCGACGAGCCTCCGACCAATCAAGGAGATATCACCTGCAAGGGTTAGCGATATAGCCGAAGCGTGCATGGTGTCCGTGGAGTGATGCGGAGTGAGATGCGAGGCATGTGGAGCAATGGGGGTTACCGGTGATCGAGCTCCACCCAGATGGCGGAGCTAGCGTCGGTGGAAGGTGAAGTATGTCATCAGAAGAAACTAAGGGCTCACGAAGATCAGATCTCTCTTGGGGAGCTCGAGGAATGGTTGGCGGAGCGAGAAGATGCGTGTGGACGGCGAATAAAATCGGAGAAGACGAAGAAAAATCAAGAAGAAGATCGGGGGAGTAATGGAGGAATCTACCTGGGATCAGAAGCTCGAAGGGAGCTTCCAGGTCGTCGCTCGAAGGCCGTTAGAGGTCCTGAGCTCGTGCAGCGCCGTGGAGGAGCTGCGACACTGCAGTGTTCGACCGTGGATCTCGTTGGAGGTGTTGTCGATCGTCTCTCGACCTAAGGACAAATTGTTGTCACCAATCTGAAGGTGGAAGCTCAGAGTCACTCTCCGTGGTGGCGGATGGGGCTGAAAGTAGCCGGAGGTGACTGATTTATAGGATGAAGGTGACGGGGTAGCTGGCGAGGAGGTGGTGTTCGTGGGTGTCGTGGAGCGACTTTGAGGGTTGTCATGGAGGTCGAGGGGGCTAGCGAGGATGAGGGATGAGTGGGCTCCGTCGTGGTGGTGTCAGTGGTCGGAGAAGGTGGTCGGAGTGGAGCCCAAAATAGAAAGGGGGTGGCCCCTTGCGCACGGTGGAGAACGTGGGCGTGGGGCGTGCAGAGGTTGACAACGATGTCTCGACCGTCGAATCTCGCGATCCAACGGTCATGATCAGGACGCTATCGAGCGGCTGCGATCTGATTGAGGGCGCGACATCGGAGGGCTCGCACCGCACCACGTGGCGTGCTGAGGATGCGGGGCGAAGGGATGGACGAGATTGAATCTGATCTGTGATTGGATGATGGAGAGCGAAGGCGGTGATGGACGTGGTAGATCAAGACTCCCAGAGCGAGATCGGATGGCGCTCAGAGTGCCACGTGGTGGACTCTGGGCGAAGCGCGAGCGGACGGTGCGGATGAGGTCTGGGATGATCGAACGGTGGGGAAAGATGGGTATGCATGGCGATCAGCAGACCACTGGATCAAGATGAAGATCCAACGATCCAAGGCACAGGTGGATAGGTCAAAGGGTGCGGGTCGGGTGGCGCAATCAGAGGGCGCCACATGGCCAGCTCTGAGTGGCTGAAAGGAGAAATGAGATTAGAAGGAGAAGGAGGTTGAATTTGGAAAAACTCAAAACATGAAAGTTGTATATCTCGATGAGATCTACAAGTTTCATGTTGACAAAAACGAATATGATGTCAAATATGATACAAAAATACAAGAATATAAATATACATATGTATAGTATACAAGGAGGCCCAAAAACCCAACTTTTGTCGACAAGCTCCGAATTGAATGAAATTAGTCTCATTTTAAAGGTCTCTGGATGTGTATTCATCTGAAGGTGAGTAGACCTAATTCGGAGTTTGTAAGAGAGAGATATTGACATTCTAAGGTCCAGGGGGTTTAGGGCTTTATCGGGTATTTTATAAGAGAGGAACTCCGGCCTTCTTCCCTATATTATTAACTAATGGTGCACACATTATAAGGAAGGTGTTATTTTATTTTAGAGGGGATAAATTACAAGTAAATAGGTGGATATTTTACAAATGGATTTTACAAGTGGATTGGCTTCTTATTTAAATGCAAATATGAATGCTAAAATGCATATCTTGTGGATTGATGCATGAATGCTATTTATGCAAGATAAAGGGAAATATGATGCTATTTATCCGGGGACAAAGCTCTATTTTTAACTTTAAGAGTGATGAATCACAGATTCATCATGTACCCCAACCCAACCCAGTCCAACCCAGCAACCAAATAGGCCCTAAAGGAAAGGGTGGTCGTCCACTCTTCCTATATGGAAGGGAGGAGCCTCCTTTCCATTATCTCCAATGTTAGTTGATTTAATTTGGTGATTGAATTATATTGATTTATCGATAAATAATTAATCTAAATTAAATTAATTGTTGTTGGTTTTTACCAACAAAAATCTCGGTCATTAAAAGAAACACAATCAATGAGAGCCATTGGATTTGTGTTGTCCATGGATTGAGATCCATGGATCCCAAAATATTATAAAAGGAGAGGCACCCCTTTTCACTTCAACACACACAAGAGAACATAAGTCTCTCTCTCTCTCTCTCTCTCTCTCTCTTTCTCTCTACATGTCAGCCCTCTCTCATCCTCTCTCATAGCCGTCCACCATGGATGCCCTAGAGAGAGTCTCCATCGCCGCAGCATCGTCGTTATGCTGCCCGATCGTTTGCTCGTGGATCTCCATCTCCTTCGGTGCGCCTCGCTCGTGAAAAAGACGTCGGATCTCGTGTGTCGAGATCAGGAGATCATCTGCTTGGATCATCAACATGGATTGCGAGAAGCACGTGTTTCATCAACACGCTCGCAAGCGTCTCCTCTGTCGGATCAGACTTGAGACAGGAGGTCTCTTCGTTTAGAGACTCGATCGCAACCAAACTTCAAGAGGTAATCCTATTACTTGTTTGTGGTTGAGACAAAATGATCCGAGAAGTGTTCTTGGATCATGTGGTTTCGTCACATAAAAATTTTTAATTTCTGCTGCATAGAACAACTAGTCCGAGTTGTCGTTCCTCGTCGTATTCGATACGATGCTCACGCTTTCGTGAAGCGCTTGAGGATTATCCCATATCCTTCAAGTGGTATCAGAGACAGGTTGAAGGTTTTGGATACGATCCGTAAACCTAAGCCGACTTGGGTTCGTTAGGGTTGCGAAAGTTTTTGTCGCATTCATTTTTGCATCTCTGTTTAGTGATTATTTTCGGCCCTGTTTAAATTATTTAAAAACTAAAATAATAATTGGATTTTGTTCCCCATTAAATAAGGAAACCATAGGATCTAAGTTTACGTAATTTGGATTCCGTTTGCTCGAGATATGGTTCTTTTAATGAACATGTATTCACTGTTGCGGGAACTACAAATATTAACATGATTAATAAGTTAATTACTGTTTTGATCCGCCACGAAATCCATGAAATATCACTTAGGTTCTGTCCTAAATCAAATTAGAAATCTTTAAAAATTGATTTTGTCTAATTTTGATTTAAATTGATTGAGATATGTTAATTTTAGTAAGTAGGGGTCACTGCTGAAATTACATTCCTAATCAAGAACCATGTGATTGTCTATTAGTGAAATTAATTGTTAATTTCATGAAATAATTATGGAAAATATTTGAGAAATATCGAATGATGATTATTTCCTTAATTTACTTGGTCTCAACCAATAAATTTATTAGATTTGATCTAGATCATAATTGGAAACACAATCATCAAACTCCTTGCTTGAATAGGATTGGGAATTTGTCTAGCAAATTTCCTTATAATAAAAAATATTTTGATTATTACTACATGATATAATTTCGGTTGAAGAACCGATGATCATCTCAAGTACAAAATGATTGACACGACATTATTTTTTCCCGAGGCTGATATGATGTCTAGTCGGGGATCGCTGGGGTAGCGGGTTGCATCGGTTGCGGTCCTTCCCACTCCTGTCGGTACTGGCCATGATAGCGGGTAGGGAACGAATGATTCCTGAGAGATCATGATGTATTTTTCTAATTATTAAAATTCAAATTAATACGTACTGTGAGATAATATCATATATATTCAAGTAAAAACAATCATGTTTGTTGATTGAATTGGATTGATAATTAATTTAATATGATTGAGTTAATTATGTCCAATTGAAACACTCTATTATGAATAGAGTTATTATTTCCCTTGGAAGAACTAATTATATGAATATGATTCATGATAATTAATTAAAATTTGAATATGAGGTGGAGGATCACATAAGTGACATCCATGGTCTCATGTCAAGGCGAAGGGTTCTGTCGCCAGGGATTGTATGTAGGAGACGCCTGTCCGAAGTGACAGCTCATGTATGCAAGTGCATCTGGATCGGGCTCTTTGCTTCTCGAAAGAGTAAGGCTGTATGCACAGTGACCCCAATATCGGATCCTCATATTATTGGGGCGATATTGGATTGCGCATAGCGAGTACTATTCCTGTTGACGGTTGGTTCAATTAATGACGGGTCAACATCACCTAAGGGGTGGTGGGCCCAGGTATTAAAGACCGAATTGGGAATGCAAGTTGGACTTGCAAGACAAAATATGTTCCCGCTTCTTTTTATTCGAGTTACAGATTCTCATATTATTGGGATGTAACAAAGATAAGGAAGGAGATCCCAGATCTTGCTGAGATATGATGGTAAGTATATCTCTTACATTGAAAGTGATTAAGGTAATGAACTTTCAGTGTTGACAAGACGAGACAACTTTGATACAAAAATTCCTAAATCAAAGTAAAATATATATTTATATATATTTATGCAAATTTCTTATTTCAGATAATCCTTCATTAAACCCACTCAATTTTATACTCAATAATAACCAGTAAAATATCATGTATTGGATCCATGATTAAGATATTGTACTTGCAGTTGGACACATATTGTATATGGTTTCAATGTGCAAGTTTCCTCATAATAATGAGGAGTGCCAATTAAATAGACAATAGGACTACAACCCTAGGGTTTGTATGTCTCTATAATCTTGATCTCTCGTTGAATGTACTTCGGAAGTGACATGTCAATGATGATCGTAATTGTCAAATAATCCTTATAAAAATCTAAGAAGATATTCTGGCATACACATGTGCTCTCGATATTTAATTATGAATGACATGTTTCTCTGCATCATGCAGAATGGTGGTTCTATAAGAGATGATGTACTCAAAATATTTGAGTACCTGCCTGAACCAATGTTTTAAGAGTTTAGATGGATGTAGATACGATGAGTGTCATCATTCTACTGTCTATACTCTGGTCATTCATGATGCTTTATATTATTCATATTGTATGATTTGAACGAAGCATGTATAAATGTTGAAATACTCTTATATTGATTTTTTTTTATTCGACATAAGAGATCCTTTATCTTGAGCAATGGTTGCTTATAGATAAAGGGAGCGTAGTGAAGCATGGGTTGAATCCAAGTGAGAAGGAAAGTAAAAGAGTTGACTGTACTTATATGACTTCCATATGACATCCAAAAGGTTGGATGAATGCCAATACTGCAACAAGTTGATGCGTTGATAGTATGACTATCAAGTCTGTCTAGAATCCTCAGTGAAGTACTCAGATAGAGCATCAAAATAATCTACATATAATCATTGAAATTGACTTTCTTATTTGATAAGATAAAGTCTAATAATTATATCTCAATCTTCTAATAACACTTGCAATTGGTTGCATATGTGTTAGAAGATTAGAAATTTGATATTAAGGTTTAATGGTCATCCATGTTGGAAGTGATGCAATTGTTGCAACAATTTCCATTGGATCAATAGACTTCATATTTTCAGTGGGAGCCCTAAGTCTTAGAGAATGTCTCTGTGACCTGGATATTAGAATACACTCAGTTTATTTCTAAATGTTGGGAATAAGCATGAATTCTGGAATAGACCTATCATAAAGAGTTATGATGGGGATATTTCAGATAGTAATCTAATATCTAGTGGACTCCATTAAATTAGAAATTTAATGAATGGTTCATTAAGATTTCTAATACTGAAAATTAAACCTTTAAAGATCAATAGGAGAATGAAGATCATCTGACAATGACCTGGCATCAAGCCTTGGACATTTGTCTGTTGATGTGATCAATAGGCTGATAAGAGATGAAAATTTAGATTTTCTAAATGTTCAAATCTTACATACTTGTGGATATTGTATTCAAAAAGTAGAAATGTCCAATACACCCTTCCTTGGAATGGTGAAAGATATCAAGGTATTCAAGATTTCATACATATTGATGTATGTGAATCATCTATATCATAATAAACATTATTGATATGTGATATCTATTGATGATTATTTGTGATAATGATATTTCTTCTCTTCACTAAGAAACCTTTGAAATGTTCAAAGATTTCACAATTTTGGTTTAGAACCAAAGTTTGAAGGAAGATGAAATGAATTTGATCTAACCAAGGTAGCTTGTACCTATTAGATGAATTCAAGGAATACCTTATGGAGATGTGAATATCATTCCCATCTTAATCCTCCTAGTACACCTTAACTCAATACAGTTGTAGGGAGATACAATTGATCATGTGTGACATGATTTGATCAATGATTAATCTTAGCATAATTATCTCTTAGTTTCCATATATATATATATATATATATATATATATATGTAGTAGAGACTACATTGTATATCCTAACAAGGTTCCAAGATAGTAAGCTAGAATCTAGCACCAGAGAGTGCTACTTCATTAGGAAAATAAAGGATGGTATTGGATACCTACTTTATGACCTTGAGATTCTTAAAAGATCTCATCTCTGAGAATGTGATTTTTAGATGATGAGATTCTTAAAGAATCAAGATGAAAATGAAATGAAGGAACTCATTTAATCTTGAGAAGATAATGAGGCTCCTGAAATCGTAAACTAAAAGAATAGTTGAAGATGAAACACTAATACTTCTTCAAATAAGGATGTATTCCATGTGTCAGTTGAATCTGGCAATGATCTGACTTCATGTGATGAAGCTCCTGAGGATCATGACATGAAAAGATGGATGTTAGAAATAAAAGTCTAATGTAGACTTCATATACAAATGTTCTATATGGACCCTCGAGGATCCACCTATATGGGTAAGACCCATTAAGGTGAAAATGGATCTTCAAGAGAAAGAGGGAACTTGATGAGAAGGTAGAGACCTTCAAAGCATTGTTCGTAGCCATGAGCTACACACCGAAGAGAAGACATCGCTTGCGATGAGACTTGCTCTCCAGTGACCTTGCTTTAACCCATCAGAATATTGCTAACTATAGCTACACAACTTGACTATGACATCTTCATGATGTGAGTCAAGATTGCATTCCTCTATGAATACCTCTCTGAGAATATTCATATGAAGTTAGCCCCAGGGCTTCATGGTTGAGGAAAACAAGGTGTGCAAGCTAAAGAACTCCATCTTTGGACTTAAATAAGCTCCTTGTAGTTGGAACATAAGATTTGATGAAATTATAAATGTTATGATTTCAGATAAAATCTTGATGAACCATGTGAAGCTTAGTAGGAGTGTCATTGTGTTCATCATGCTAAATGTAGATAATATTCTAATCATTTAGAATGATATGAGGATGATAATAATAGGTGTTTTATAATCTGATTGTTCAATACCTCGAGATATGATCTCAAGGATTCCTCTTAGATCTTAGTTCTGAAATTGTTCAGAAGCAAAGAGAAGAGGGTATTGGGACAATCACACTAACAGTACACCTTGGACATTTCCATTTTCTGGAAAAAATCCAAGAAAGGCTTCTTTTCCTCAAAGATATGGTACTGACCTATCTACAGGGATAGCACCTCAAAGAGTTGAGGATGTGAATGCAAACCGCTTGCCCTTGTGCTTCAGTTCCAAGAAGCCGGGTGTATGCTAGATGTGTATAAAAGCCAGATGTCTACCATGCAGTGGGAGTAGTAAACTGTTACTAATCCTACTATGGTGATAAAACACTTGATTGCAGTAATAACGATATCTTCATAGAAGGCAAAACTTTTGAGATAGTGATATCAAAGTCTTATCTTCAAGAAATTAAGACTTTATAGATAGTGATCTAAAAGGTCTTAACTACGGATACCTTAGGAGATAGAGATCTCCAGGAATAAGGGTATTCTGATAAGGATTAATAATTGTTGAGCAGTGGTATCAAGGATGCTATAACTGCTTTGATTGTATTGAGTATTGGTTGCATAAGATGCAACATTTTCATTGGATGCGAACACTGTCACTAGGAGATATGCAAGTGCCGTAAAAGGACTTGGCATAGTCTCTTTGGAACAGAGTGACTGATCAGCTTACCTAGCTATTTTCTAAATAGCCTAAGATTGTCACATGAGTGTGGGTTTAACTAATTAGCCCATTAATGGATCTTTGGGCTAGTGGGAGATTGTTGGACATGCGAGCCCACGGCGAGCCATTATGCAATAAATGTTATTGCAAATATCATTCCCTGATCTGAAATGAAGAATAACTAATTTGCATAATAGGTCCCTTAGTACAATTAGGATTATGTACCATGGCCATCTTAATGATCATACAACTGTTGATTCAATTATTGAATCATAGAGGCTGGTGCTTGGAAGAATATCTAATGAGTTAGATTGAGGACTCATCAAGCACTGTCAAATGATTGTTAAGAGATGATCTCCAGCCTGAGTAGGAAATGGCAATCCTTTCTCAGTTAGGCTGATATCTGACCGACCTCTTGATGTAGGTCCTCTGCATAGGAATAGAGATTCGGAGGTCTCAGATTAGTTAGGTCAAAGAGTTGACTTAATGAGATCGAGATAACTAAAGTCCTATATCGTATGCTGTCATGATATAAGCACACATCCTCTGACCGGAGACAGATGTGTTACTATATGTTTGAGTATGTACATTTGGCAGACCAATAGGTTGATGACCTAATCAAGATCTATACACCGGCGTGCTGGTGCACATGCAAGGGAATATGAGTAATACGATCTCTCAAAGGGATCATACAGGTTCAGTTACCGAACCGGAAGACATGAGCTCACTCATGAGATATTAGGAAGAATCAAATTCCGTGCATGGTCGTCTCGCTTTGGAAGCTTGACTGAATTTGTAGGTTTGATATATACTTTTGGAAAGTGTATGATCAAGACCTAGGTATGATATATGCTTTTTGGAAAGTATATGATCGATACCGACTCCCAATGATCGAATGAGAAACTTAATGATAAAACTCTGAAGTAGACAGTGTAAAATTGATCTTATACTTCAGATTTATTCTAAGTCTTCCAGTATGTAGGATGTACGGGTATTGGGAATACCTGAGGGTGATGTGATCATAAACAGTTGTATAACCATGACGCTTCCATTCCTAGAGAGTGATGAAACGGGTCTGGATTTTAGTGACTCCTCTCAGTAGAGAAGTGATCTGATCTTGGTCCAAATGTTGGACATTGATATGAATGTGATTCATATGCAATGAGAAGATTAGATTTACTGTCTTGATTTAATCAAGCATCTATGGGAGGCCTGAGATCTGGATTTGAGATGTGATCTCAATATCCAAGTCACTATACGTGGAACGATACAATCGCCCCGTCCTTATCTCCAAGTATTCGCGGAGAAAGCGCATTATCCTTGAAAGGGTTCAGGATAATTTCATCGTTCATAATATGTATCCGAGCATTGAGAAAATGGATAATTAAATGTGATTTAATTATCATGATTAATATGAATTCGATTCATATTATAAAGAGAGTTATCTTAGATAATTGAATGTGATTTGATTATCAAAAATGTAAATAATGTGAATGTGATTCATATTATTTGGGCACATGAGAATAGAAATCCAAGATGATTAAATGTGATTTAATTATCATTGATATTGAATAATGTGGATAACACTATCCATATTAATCATATATTGTAAATGTGATTCATAGTATATAAGAGAGAGCTATTTGTAATTTACATTTATTAATTAAATGTTAATGTGAATTGGATTCACATTGAACATTAAAGTGAAAATGTAATTCACATTTAATTTTGGGTTGTGAATATGATTCGCAAATTTCCAATGGCAAGATTATAATATTCACAAAATGATTATGAATTATTTTTGTAGAATAATTTACAACAATTGTTGTAAATAATTGGATACATACGGAATCATGCAATCTTAAGATTGCATTGAGATTCCCCCTTTCCTAATAGGAGAGGGAGGACGGCCACCAATCCCTAAAGGAAAGGGTGGCCATCCACTCTTCCTATATGGAAGGGAGGAGCCTCCTTTCCATTATCTCCAATGTTAGTTGTTTTAATTTGGTGATTGAATTATATTGATTTATCAATATATAATTAATCTAAATTAAATTAATTGTTGTTGGTTTTTACCAACACAAATCTTGGCCATTAAAAGAAACACAATCAATGAGAGCCATTGGATTTGTGTTGCCCATGGATTGAGATCCACGGATCCCAAAATATTATAAAAGGAGAGGCACCCCTTTGCTCTTCAACACACACAAGAGAACATAAGTCTCTCTCTCTCTACATGTCAGCCCTCTCTCATCCTCTCTCATGGCCATCCACCATGGATGCCCTAGAGAGAGTCTCCATCGCCGCAGCGTCATTGTTATGCTGCCCGATCGTTTGCTCGTGGATCTCCGTCTCCTTCGATGCGCCTCGCTCGTGAAAAAGACGTCGGATCTTGTGTATCGAGATCAGGAGATTCGCTGCTTCGATCAATAACATGGATTGCGAGAAGCACGTGTTTCATCAACACGCTCGCATGCATCTCCTCCGTCGTATCGGACTTGAGACAGGAGGTCTCTTCGTTTAGAGACTTGATCGCAACCATGCTTCAAGAGGTAATCCTATTATTTGTTTGTGTTTTAGATGAAACGATCCGAGAAGTGTTCTTGGATCATGTGGTTTCGTCACATAAAATTTTTTAATTTCCGCTGCATAGAACAACTAGTCCGACTAGTCGTTCCTCGTCGTATTCGGTACGATGCTCACACTTTCATGATGCGCTTGAGGATTATCCCATATCCTTCAGGGTCCCCCTATACTTCGGTCAAAAATTGACCTAAGTATAAGAAGATAGATGGAGGGAAGGTTGATCGAGTCGGTCCCCCCTATACTTAGGATGAGAATAGCCTAGGTGAAGGATCTGAATTTTAGGTTGGGTACTTGAGGCTATTAGGGATAGGGATGAATTCATACAAAGATGCATATAAAGGAGGGGGTGAGGGTGGTGAATTTTTACAGATGAAGTTGTGGTTGCGGGAGGCGTGTGCGCGTGCGCGCGCGCGTGTGTGTACATGTGCGTATGTGTGTGAATATACATAATGATGAGGTTGAGGGTGGTGAATTTTTACAGATGAAGTTGTGGTTGCGGGAGGTGTGTGTGCGCGCACGTGCGCGCGCGTGTGTGTGTTAATATACATAATGATGAGGGGGTGAGTGGATATATAGATTTAGTGGTATGTGTGTGTGTGTGGGGGGGGGGGGTTAGATCATCTAGTGATCTATATATTTTTTGACACACATGCGATCCCTTAAACGAGGACCGCTAAAAATGCACATGCTACATTTTTTTACACTAAAATACATGAATGAAGAGCTGACTAATATTCCTTGAATCCTTCTTTTCTTTTGTGGCTCTTTACAGCGGGATCTCCCAACTCCACGCCTCCATGGATCTCGAGCATCCTCGATCTCCATGGGCCTTGCCATAAAAGAAATTGTCAGAAAAATATCACGGAATTTAATCAACAAAAGATGCAAAAACAACATGAAGAGAAGAGCTAAAAATTTTGAAAATATTCACATAAAAAATCAACAAAATTTGACAAATTCCCCAGCAACGATGCCATTTGATGAATGCAAAATCTGCCTCTTTAATAAGGGATTGTCGTAGTATAGGAAGCAAATTTTGATCAAGAAAAAACCACACCTTCAAACATGTGGAAGTTATTTTACTTGTCAAGTATACCAAGGTCGAACTCAGGGACACGAGCATCGTCTATTTATAAAAAAATCATCAGTTAATTCAAGAGTGAGCATCTTATCGTTTTAGGTATTCCCGCAAATGCATAATAAAATGCAGATAAAATAATGCGAGGAATGATGCATGTCTTTTTATTTGTTTTTTCAATGCAATTTTGATCACGAAAAAACCATACCTTCGAATATGTGAAAGTTATTTTACTTGTCAAGTATACTATGGTCGAACTCAGGGACACGAGCCTCTTCGTCTATTTATAAAATATCATCAATTAGTTCAAGAGTGAGCATCTTCTCGTTTTCGGTCTTCCCGCAAATGCATAATAAAATGCAGATAAAATAATGCAAGGAATGATGCATGTATTTTTATTTGTTTTCTCAATGTAATTAAAAGATGATGCATGAACATAATGCATGATTAAATGCAAAGGACAAGCATGCAAAAGACTATCTTGCAATTTGGATCTAAAATGCTCAAGATATTAAAGAAACGGTACGAGGGGCATAAATGTAAGAAAAAGCAAGAAAAATAAAGATAAATATTCAAAAATAGGTCAATGGAGGGACTTATTTATAAATAATAAAATCGGTAGGGTCTGATGACCGGCCAAGCGACTAAGGTAAAGGTATCTAGATAGGTCGTTGTGACCTCGATCGCTCAGCTAAGTCAATCAAGAAAAATATCAGACCACTCGAAACAAATACAATCAATCAAGCACGAAGATAGCGGTCCAGCTATGAGTTTAACCTGGTATAGCACCCAGGGTCGAACTCGAGGAGCACGGGTTGGCCAAAGGCCTACGAAGTAGTAAAAATGAAATCAAATAAAAGACAAAATATTTTTAATGCTTTTTAATGATTTTTACATTTTTTTGGATTTTTAATATGTAAAAAAAACAAAAGAAACACAAAAGCAAGCACACTTTGGCTATTTATTTAATGTGTCAAAAATCAAGCAAAAATTCAAACAAAAATATTTTTTTGTTTTTAATGTTTTTTAGTGTTTTTGGTTAATTTTTGATAATTTTCTGATGTATATTTTATTTTCTAAAAATCGAACAGTGGCAAAAATGCAAGGTACTGTCCAGCCAGACCCAAAAGCCCTAGATAAAATATCTAAGGACCTCAAAAGGGTCTGGAGGTATTTTTCCTGTAAACTAGATAAAACAAGGAAAATTTGAGTACCAAAATTATTATCTTTGGGTTTTTAGATTATTTACTAGAATTTTTATGAATTTTTAGGGGTTTTTAAGTTTTTATGGTTTTTAAGCAGTGAAAAATAGCCAAAATTGGCTAGAAAATAAAGGAACACCAAATAAACAGTACCTAATTTTTATAGAATTTTTAGGGGGATTTTTATATTTTTTTGGGATTTTTAACTCTAGGCAGTAGCTGAAATAATGGTTTTTGAATTTTTAAAAATAACAAATAAACTCACAAATGTCCTCAAAAATTCTCAAAAATCCTACAACATGGCAGGAGCCATGTGTCAAATTTTCATCGAATTTGGAGGTGATTTGATATTTTATTCAAAAATCACAAGAGGGCACTGTGCGCAGGGACTGAAGTGCAAATGCCCTAAGTTCTGGGGGTCCCGGTGCAAAATACCCAGCAAAACACGCGCAAGTCGCGTGCCTGGGGCACTCAGGGACCTATTTGTAAAGAAAACAAGTCCTTAGGACCTATTGGTAACTCGTACCAAAAGTCCAGGGGGCTATGTTGCAAATATCCCACCAATAAACGCACATGCGAAATTAAAACATCCACAGGGGCATAGATGCAAATACTAAAAAGATTTCATTCATTCATAAACATCCAGAACAACAGGGGTTAAGGTTGCAAATACACCAATAAAACACGTGACGAAGCACGTGGCTCACACAGGCAGGGGTATAAGTGCAAATAAACTAAAGCTCATGGTCCATTGTGCAAATTAACCTCAAACTAAACTACGAAATTAAATATTTACAGGACTAAAACTAAAAGCATAAAAGAAAAGGGGGCCTAAGACAATTTACCCCTTATTTAACGTCGAGGCCGGATGAGTGACGCGTGGCGAATCTGACGGCTGAGGACGAAGGCGCCTTTGTCTTTGAAAACGTCGGCCTGATCGAATGACTGAGGGCTCTCCACGTGGCTATCGGACAGCTGTGGTGCGCTGGTGGACGAAACCCTCGAGTAGTTAACGGCTGAGATCGATCCTCGGGAGATCTGGCGGTTGCTGCAGCTCCGTGGATGGACGGACACGATGTAATCTGGAGCGCCGAGGTCAATCCGACGATCGGCGAGGATCCTAGAAGAACAAGTCGCCGGCGACTTTCGCCGGCCTCGTGCGAGCGCGGTGGTCCTCGTCTGCCGCTCTTGGAGATCGGAGAAGCTCCGCAATGAAGCTCCGCGGCTGATGGTAGGCTCCGATGACCCAGCCGAGCCCTGGAGGGCTCCGGCGAGGTCGGCGGAGGAGAAGCTCCTGTCTGAATGTCGTGAGGCCTCAGATAGCCTCCTCTGGTCCTGCAAAATGGCTCAGAAGCTTCGCGGGTCGAGGGCAAAATGCCTCGACCCAGTTAGGCGACTTGGAGATGGTCTGTGCGTCGGTGCGGACGAACCCCGACGAAGCGACGGCGAGGGGATTCGAATCCCAGCTCCTGTGCGAGCTGGGTTGAACGGAGGGGCGGAGAAGGTGCGTGGAAAGAAGGCGGAGGTGACGGTGGACTCCGATGATCGAATGGTTGTGTGAGGCGGTCGGAATCGACGAAACACGACGGCGGTGCGATTTGGGGCAAAATGGAAATTAGACTAAATGGAGGAGCTAAGGGACTACCTGGGTGGTCGAGGAGACTGTGCTGGAGCTGGGGGAGCTCCCGGTCGTGGCCTCAAGGGTCATCTCGGTCCGAGGCTTGAGCTCCTGCTCTGGGCGGAGCACGGCGGTGCTAAGCTCGCCGGATCAGTGGTATCCGGCCCCTTTCCTCGCTGCGACAGCACCTGGAGCGAGCTGTCACTCACGCTCGAGCACTGGAGGTCACTGGGGGTGGAGCGGATTAGCCAAAGATGGAAGAATTTGGTGGCGGAGCTCGCTTAAGTAGGTTGGGGGGATCCGAAAAGAACGGCTCGGGTAGGGTCACGGTGGCGCGCGGATCCCGAGGTCGATGCCCGGCGAGGGTGTCGGATGTGGGAGGTGTCAAACGGAGCCGGGGTTTAGGTGTTAGGCAATCGGGTCGAGCGGGTATAAATCCGAGAAAAGAGTCCGGTGCTCAAACCCGTGAAGAGTGGTCCTGGGGGGGGGGGGTCAGTTGACCGGGCGGTCAACATCCCCAGGGCCAATGGCTGAAGGCCACGTGGCTGAATCAAGAAGTGACAATTACACATAGCTAGGGGCCGAATCAGCAAAAACCCAAAACATGAAATATTTTTATTTTATTTTTTTCTATTTTTTGGTGATTTTTAATTAATTTTTAGAAATGAAAATAAGGTATTTACACTATATAGCTATATATAGGTATATGTACAATGTGTAGGCTTTTGATTTTTGATTTTTAATTATTATTTTTGTAAACTTTTATTCCTATTTTATATTTTATTTATTTATAGAATAAAATAAGGAATAAAAGGGTATTTTTATTTTGTTTTTATTATTTATATACATAGGTAAAATAAATATATATATATACATCTATATACATGATATATATATGTACAATGTATTTTTATGTTTTGAATTTTGCAATTTTTATTTGATTTTTGTTTTGATTCTTTTTATTTTATTTATTTACAATGTATAACTTAGAATATTTACAAAAAGTGTGGAAATTACTTTTGTATATTTACAAGGCTAAATAAATAAATAGGGGTGGCTTATGTACATGATGAAGGTGTATTTTTAATCTTTTTGATTTTCAAATTTTATATTTTGTTTTTAATATTTTTATAAATATATACAAATATGTACAAGCATATTTTTGGGTGAGGAAAATATAATCTTATTTATTTACATAGATATTTACACTAGAGCCCCTATCTCCCTCTACTTTGGCTTTTATGCGGTCAGGCCCATGCTGAGCCCTCCCTTGGGTTAGGTTGCTCAATATTTATCCTAAATATTTCCCTCTTTTTCTTTTTAATCTTTATTCTTTTATTTTTGCACAAAAACATGCTAATTATAGGTTTTTACACAATGCATGCTTTTGCTAATTATTCCTATTTGCACATATCTAAATGCATTTGCAAAGGTTTTTGTAGCTAAAATATAAGAATATAGAGTGATGAATGGGTATTCATCAGGGTCCTTATGTAATTTATCCATTGTGCGCATGGACCATTTTGTAATTTCCAAAAGTCGCTAGGGTCTCCCTATAAAATACCCTAGACGCACACGGGAGGCACGTACTTGAAGGACCTAGATGTAATACGTGAAAAATCCATGGTCTTCGATGCAAATTACCCAGCCCCTCGCGTATGAGACAAGCACGGGGGCGAGGTTCGGAAGGCGACCCAGGCTCGGGCCACGTGGCATCTCCCGGAGCTTCAGTGCTGGGCCTGGGCAGGCCGAGCCTGGAGGCTAGGCGTTGAGGCTCGGCTGGACACATGCCGGCATATGGGCCATTGGATCCAGAGGATCAGACGGTAGATGTAGGTATTTCTCCTCCACGAGCGCCGCCTCCTGCGGCGGACTTGCCGGGGCTCCGACGAGGTTGTGTTTGCTCCTCCGTGCTATGTTCGCTCGCCTAAATGTCGAGGAAGCTCGCTGAGTCCCTCGCGAAGTGGATGGAGATGTGATGAGTATCTAGGAGTGACTGGAGTGGCCGATCGATGGTGCTACGTCAGAGATGAAGTTCGAGAATGGAGCCTATACATGATCTCCGACCATTGATGAGTCCTGCAATGTTAGATAGACGGAGCATGCAAAGAGAGTGTGCGAGTGATATGGATGGTGTGGAATCCCGTGGAGGTGGCTGGAATTAGGGACTGGAGCTCCTTCTCTAGCGAGACGAAGAAGGAGATGGGGGCAGAGGTGAATAGGCCATGGAGAAGGGAACATGGCGAATAGCAAGGTCGGCGAAGATGAGGGTGACATGGCAGAGGTCAGAAGGTGGTTTTGCGATGGTGGATGTCTTAGTGCACGGCGAGAAAATTCAGAGAAAAACGATGAAAACCCAAGGGGGAGAAGGAGGAGTACCTGGTCGGAGCAGGATTCCATATGGAGGAGGAGGCCTAGGCTGAGTGTCGTAAGACGCTCGGGCTCATCTCCTAGCGTGCACGGCTGGTGTACGGAGCTCGACGGTGCCCGGGGGCACCCGCAACATGGTCATGTTGACCGTGGGTCAACAACGGAGCAAGGAGACCATGATGACCCTCCTCCGACATCCGTCTGTCACAAGGAGGCACAAGAGGGCTAGGTCTATGCTCGGAATTGGTGGACATCGATGGATAGAGGCATGGGGAGGTATTTGTTGGTGGAGGTGACGAGGATTATGGGAGGATCTTGAATGGCTAAACAGATGGAATGAAGACACGAGATGAGAGAATTGAAGGATGCGCAAAGATGGTGGCAGATGGGTCTACATGGAGGGTCATTAGGGAGCAGAGAGGGGTATGGAGGAAGGAGCTAAAATGGAAGGGGAAAGATGTTTAACAAGGTGTAACAGACCGGGGGGGAGGCGGAGGTAGGAGGTGAGGCCAAGACCATTGGATCAGGTGATCCAACGGTCCAGATGATAGTGTTGGCGAAGGGTGAGGATCAGATCAGGTACCGGATCCAGCGATGGGAATCTAGGCATAGATGTGTGGTGGAGATGGAGCGGGGGCTTAATCCAATGAGGGGGTGAAGCAGGTGATGTGGACAACGATCAACCATTGGATGAGGAAGCATCTGAGAGCTAATATGAAAGCGTGAAGGAGCGGTCCAGATCAGGTCATAGGAGCAAATCCAATGGATGTGGAGTGAGCGGGAAGAGATGGTGGAGATGAAGGCTGGGGAATTGAATCCAAGGGCCCAGGATGTGAGCGGGTGGAAGAAGATGAAACGATAGCGTGGCAGCTCCAGAGAGCATCACGTGGCAGCTCCAGAGAGCGCCATGTGGCAGCTCTAAAAAATTCAGAAATTAATAAAACAAAGTCAAAGCACGAAATTGTAGATCTCGATGAGATCTACAAGTTTCATGTTGAACAAAAAGTCAAATGAGGTCATTTCTACAAAAGTGGATTTTTGGGAGTGTTTCTAATAGGCAAAAACACCGCTTTTGTGGTTTTTGAGATTTTTTATATTTTTAATTTCTTTTAAAAGCCAAAACCATTATAGACAATTTTATCCCAATTTTTAGGGATTTTTAATAAAATAGAAAATAAAGAAGAAATGTTAGTAATTAAATACAATAAAGAAAGATAGCTATTTAAAGTTATTTATAGGTTAATTATACACAGAATATGCACAGTATAATACAAGTTAATATTAATGATTTATTAGTGGTTTTTATTGAATTGTTTAAGCTTGGGGATTAATACGTGGAATTTAATATGATGAATCTGAGATTCATCACATACACCTATCGCGAGTTGCTCAAATATTATGTATCTTTGACTTCCACACATATAGTTGATACAAGTATTCGAGAAGATATCAAAAGATGAAAGGCTCATTTCAAGAATTTTTATTCTTTTTATAACTTGATGTGATTTGATTACAAAGTTATAGTATTATCTTGTACCAAGTGGTATGCCTAGTGTATCAGCAGAACTTGTCAAATCCGGGATAGCTCAAAACAACTCAGAGCTTGACTTGATCTATCACTTTCAGCGCTTGATCGACCATATCATGATCGACCAACTTTAACATCTGATCAGCCAATTGGCATTTACTTTTATTCCAAGACTAATCAACCAATAATTTTGTCCGATTGACCATTTGAGATCCTCAGTCAATCATCTTTTAAATTCAAATCAATGGCTCTTTAATGGTTAATTCTGATTGATCAACTTATGTTGACCTAATCGGTAAACTAATATGAACTAATCGATCAACTCAGTAGAATATCCAATATTCTTCATATTTGTTTCAAACGACCATATTTTTCACCATCTGACTCTGCCATTATATAAAGGATCCCATATCTATTGTTGGAAGACATACCACAACTCCCATTTACAAAGCAATCTTATCAAGAGAGGACTCTCTCGCTCTCCATTCTTCAAGCTATCAAGCATCATAAAGAGATTTCAATCTTCTAAGAGCTTCTCTAATCTTTACGGTTCATAAGAGCTCTCTACAAGAACGTTTGATTTCTTCTAGCTTTTTAAGTTTCTCTGCAACTCGTCAGAGACGTTTTAACATGCATCATATCTACCAATGATATTTTGCAAGCGATATTACATTATTACATGTGCTATTTTTGTCAGAGATCTTGATATTGCTTGTGTTCATATACAAAATTACTACTTAGTAATGTATGTCGACTATTGATATACATGATTATTATGTAGCCTTTTGAGATAACCCTTTTATAGGAAATTCGATGTTAGATCCAAGTGTGGAGGTTATTTCTTGGACCATTAGAGTCTGTCCAATCCAAGAAGGTCAAGGATAGAAATTCTCTACATTGCAATGATGTGTGATCCACTGGTGTTGACTTTGGTGTTTGATCCAAGGTTGTAAATAATTTGGTATATTATCTAAGAGCTTTGTTAATTGTACGAAAATGGAAAAGAAAATATGCATGTGTTAAGCATTTGGGAATTCCGGGCCTTGTCCGATTTTAGCTTATGAAGATGATTTGACCGGGTTGGGATAAAATGCCTTCCATACAGATTGACTTTAGTTACCAATGTAAATAACTTAGAGAAATGACGTAGGAGTTCGGATTGACTGATTGAAAATCATAAGTCAGAGGACTTAGGTCGTAATTTTTACGGATTTGTGTTTCTGAGCTAACATCTTTATGTATTATGATTGATTATCTGTTACATTTGCTTCATGCTCTTTAAATTCCATAAATTATAATGAACTACCATAAATATTAGATACTAAGGTTCACCCCCTCTACTAGTGTTGTGATCCACATGCACTCTCATCTGGTGTAAGGGCTCGTATTCGAGTGCAGAAGGAGTAACGCTCCTTAGCACGCATAACATCAGCAACTGGAAGCAACAACAACAATAACAATTCATTTGAGAGTCGTCCAACCATTAAGCATCAACCCTTTGATGGTATGAATTACAACTACATGAAAGTCCGAAAGTAGATTTTCCTTGAATTCATTGACATTGTAATATGGAATACGATAATACCAAGTATACATGATCGATAATCACATGGAAACCCGTGTTAATCATACGAACAAGAAAAAAGCAAACTTCAACTTGAAAGAGATGAATGCTATCATTTCGTATTACAAAAAAGAATTCAATGGAGTCTCCGCATACAAGATTGTATGCGAGATATAGACTAAGTTAAGTGTCGCATACAAAGTCACAAGCAAGGTCAAAGAATATGTATCAATCTCTTACAACAGAGATACACAATATTCAAGATGGAAGACGAAGAATCCATCCGAGATATGTACACCTGACTATCAGGTATTATCAATAGCCTCTTCAATATTAGTGTAAAGATAGATGAAGCTACATAAGTGAAGACAATACTCATGTCACTTACATCTAACTAGAGGACTACACCAACAATCATCGAAGAAGCTAAAGACACCAACACTTTTCCAATGGACGATCTAATCGATAAGATCCTCTCCTATGAAGTTGAGAAGCAACATGAGAAGGAATTTGAGATGGAGATCATGAGAAAGAAGAGTGTGGACCTTAAAGCAGAAGGAACCACCTCATCCAATGTCTTCTTGGGAGATGATATTTCTATGATTACCAGAGGATTTAGTAAATTCATGAAGAGAGACACTCAGAAGGATACGTAGATATCTTCAAGAAGGATTGTCCCTTACTCAAAAGAAGCCATAATAGGTGTCATGAGTCCAAGCATCACAAGTCACATAGGAAAAAGGAAAGTGATGATGAGAAGAAGAAAGGATACTTCAAACATACCTACAAGCCCTTAATGAATCTCCATTTCGTCACATTTATTCTATCATTTTGGCCTTAAAAACCCTAGCTAAATGCATGTACATGACATTATTTTGTACAAATTAACACTCATTATTTATTCCTTTTATTGTATATAAAATATAGTTTTTAATGCCAAATTTATAGAATAAAGAAAGGGGAAAAAAGAATAAAATGCCAAAGATATCTTATGACCCTAAATCCAGAGACAAAGTCAAGATATGATTTGATCAACAAGGAATAATGGAGTGCCTCGCCTCGACGGAAGCGCATCTCAACACTCATTCACATTATTACCCAACAACAGTTATAGACAACCTGCATGATATACCATTCATACAAAAAGAATTATAGGAAAAATTAAAACTTCCATTGAAAACTAGATATCCATAGAAGAATAACAATAAAACCTCAGAGTCTCTTTATTACATCATAATAGATGAAACAAAGGGAAATAAAGACAACTATAGCACTAAGCCTCAACCTCAACAATGTCCTACAGATGCACCACCGAAAATGCGAGCCTCTGTCTCCTGTTCTGCACTTCCTGTTGGATTTCCAAAGAATGTAACTTATGAGTCAACCGAACCAGTAAGGATAAAATAATTTATAACTTAAGAATCATAGGTAGGCAATGCAAATGCGGTAACTGAACCAGTTTAGAGGAGAACAATTTAAAAGCATCTAGTGATATACAATAAGACATAGTCTAGGCCCTTAACATTTACGCAATCAAATCCTATTATTTGACATATCTAAATCCATATTTTCATTTATTTATTCCGGGCTCGTCCATCAAAGGAGAAGATCTGCATTAGGAATGAAGTCTGCAACACTACATTCAGAGTGCAGACTAAAACCTTTGTGCAAGCGCGATCCTTCAGCTAGTCTGACTAGTAGTACTCTGACACTCGTGACAGGGAGCATATAGCTCAAAGAGTCTTAACTTCATCAACCGAGTATGCCGGAGGAGTCTCGCTCGCTCCAAAATAAGTGCAACAAAAATGGATCTGTATGGTGTAATGCACGCGTGCATCCACATTAATTCCACCAGAGTACCTACCACCACCCCACTCTATGATGCCCCTCGAGTGGGATGACTCATTGTCGGCTCAACCGGACTACAAGGGTGTGCACCCACCTTGTAGTATTTACCATTTCTTTCTCCCGAGTTAATTTTTCTTGGGGTAATGTAATGCACTCCATTAATATGATAACCACCCAATACTATATAAAACCTTTTGGTCATAACCCATCAATACATCATAATTTATCTCGTAATATGCATGTATGCATCTTACACAATGTTCAACATTTTTGATTCCTCCCAAGAACTCGACTATGATAAAGGATACTTAAACAATCTGACTTATGCTCTCCGTTTATCCTTTCACAACTGACCTCGAAACATCGTATACTTTTCATGTGACCTCTAACCCATGTGATATAGGGAGATGTTACCGAGTTCCCAACAATTAAAAATAATAAGACTATAATTACCGATATCCTCCTGCCACATTTAGAATTATCTGTACATGTCCTCTTTTATCTTTCGCTTAATAACAAAAACACACAATTTCTCATAAAACAATTATCAATTATAACATATTTGAGGGAGCAGTCGTAATACTTGAAAAGTGTAGAAGCATTTACTGCTAGTTAATTTAGCTCATCTAACCCATCCTTGTTGACACACAATAATCGTAATCCATACCTTTTGATCACTTCTACAACCAACGTACTATTTACTAATTTAATAACGGTTACAACCACGTATAGCTTGACCTACTTTTGTTGATAATACCTTCTAAATTAAAGAGCCCCATCTATGGTCGTGCTCTAGCCACCTACACCTTACCCAACCTAGACGATTGAGCACTCTAATATAATTTAGTTTGTAAATGTTATTAATTAGATAACAGTATGATTCTACCTTTAAATAGCATACAAAATTTACTAATTAAGACAAATGGTATGGAAATTCAAGAACAACATGAAATGACGTGGTGTATAAGATGACATATGCATCTAATATTTTTAACACTCAGTCTTCATGGTTTTCACAACATCAATGGTTTGTTCTACAAATACTAATATAAGATCTATATTCGAAGTCCATGTAATTGTTATAATTTCTTCAATATCAAAACAAATATTACATATTGTATCAGCATCATTCTCATAATATTGGCATTAAGATCCCAATCGAAAATGCAGAATACATACAGATGCCTTATTCTCAAAACACGAGATCCTAATGTTTAACCCATAAGAATGGACATCGTTATCCCTTGATTCAAAAAAAATTGAAATGGCTTGAGTAGATCATGGATCGTGGAAGGAAAAATACACCACTAAAAAAATATTGCAATGTTTCAACACTACACGAAAATCCTAGGTTGATTTCAAACCAGGACCGTCAAACTATAACATTCTAATATCCAATAACTTTAAAACCAAGGCCTAATGATCTTTTTTGAATTTAATATCTGGCCATAATTTTCACATATTCGATTCCCTGATATTGCTCAAGTCCTCAATCCCAAAATTTGTGTATTAATGATGTAAGCAACAACGGTGAATACTACTTGATTTGAGGAGGACCAACAGCAAGAGGAGTTCCCAGGGTTAGGATCAAAAATAAGTATCCGATCCTAGAAGACAATCGCCAAAATCAAGGGAAGAGAGATGAAGATCCGTTACCTATACTCGTGCACGTCTTTGATCCACGTGCTAGATCGTCCGATCACGAATCCGATGAGAGGGTTGCCTTTCCCTTGCGATGGCCCTCCTCGTCTTCTTCTTGTCGCGAAGCTATGTGGCTTCAAGGGCTTTTGATAATGGTGGTGGCACCGTTCTCTCCTTGATTCTCTAAAGAAGGAGAGGGAAAATGGATAAGAGAATGACTTGTGGAGGAAGAAAAAGGATGGATTAGGGTTTGGAAAGAAGTAGGAATGAGGGGAGATGAAGGATGGGGGTATTAATATATTGTAGGTGCAAAATCCTAGTTGGAGAATCCCTAAAATAGCCATAATCCGTAATTAGTTAACCAAAAGCCGTAACCCTTAAATTCCATCAACATCCTTGGCCCTTCTTCACTAAAATATTCATATCTCCCACATCTGAACTCGGAATTACGTGTTTTTGGACTCATTGGAAAGCTTGCGACGAGACGCTTCTTTTGAGTATAATATTGAATAGGTTTTAAGAATTCAGAAAAAATCGAAAATTATGGGGTGTTACGTCATAACAACCTCAAAAACAGTCTCGTCCCCGAGACTTAGGATGCAAAAGGTGTAATCATAACAACCTTAAAAGGTTGGATCCTATCGAGTAAAAGATAACAACTTTCTTTAAAAAAAGATAAAAGTAGCTTATAGATTACCTTCAAAAAGGTATGGGTAGTCACGCCGCATATCCGCCTCGGGTTCCCAGGTGACCTCCTTAGAGTTGTGTCGTTGCCAAAAGATCTTCACCAAAGGTATATCCTTATGCCTCAACTTCTTCACTGAACGATCGATGATCCGAACTGGTTCATCCGGATAACTTAAGTCAGTGTCCACATGAAGGACATCATAATTAATCACATGTGATGGATCATGCACATATTTTCTTAAGTTGGAGATATGAAAAACATCATGCACACCAGCAAGATGAGGAGGAAGTGCAATCCTGTATGCAACTTTACCAATCCTTTCGAGAATCTCAAAAGGTCCGACAAATCGTGGTACTAATTTTCCCTTCACTCCAAACCGTTGAACTCCCTTCATGAGAGAAACTCTCAAAAAGACAAAATCTCCAACCTCAAAACTAAGATCGGTGCATCGTCTATCGCTATAGCTCTTTTGCCTACTCTGTGCAGTAAGCAATTTCTCCCGAGCTATCTTGATTACCTTAGCAGTCTCCTCCGAGTACTCTACCTTATGTAAAAGGTTATGTCCAACTTCCTGCCAACTCAAAGGTGTAGAACACCGCCTTCCGTACATCGCTTCAAAAGGAGCCATGCCTATGCTGGCATGGTAACTGTTATTGTATGTAAACTCTGCTAATGGCAAATGGTCCTTCCACGACCCTTTCCACTCCAGCACACATGCTCGAAGAAGATCCTCTAGTGTCTGAATCGTCCTCTTAGATTGTCCATCAGTCTGTGGATGGTGAGCAGAACTAAGACATAGTTGCACTTCTAAAGAACTCAAGAATTCTCTCCAGTAGTGAGAGGTGAACCTTGGATCACGATCAGATACAATTTGCTTCGGCAACCCATGAAGTCTGACAATCTCCTCAATAAAGATCTCTGCAAGCTGTAAGGGAGTGCATGTCGTACTCACGGGTATGAAATGTGCTGACTTAGTAAGCCTATCCACCATGACCCAGATGGCATCATGACTACCAGTGGTCTTAGGAAGTCCCGTCACAAAGTCCATATATACACCCTCCCACTTCTACTCAGGAATAGGAAGAGATTGTAAAAGTCTAGGTGGCCTCTTATGTTCAACCTTGATTTGTTGACACGTTAAGCATTTTTCTATGAACTTGGCCACATCCCTTCTCATTTGCTTCCACCAGAAGTTCTTTTTCAAATCCTTATACATCTTGGTACCGCCAGGATGTATTGACAAAAGTGAACTATGTACCTCACGCATGATCTCTTCCCTCAGTTGTACATCTGCTGAGACACACAATCGATTCCCATTTCATAGCACCCCATCTTGGTAAGAAAATCCAACTAAGGTTCCTGCAATAGCCTTCTCTTTGAGTCTCTGCACACTCAGATCTTCATGCTGTCCTTGGATGATTCGCTCAACTAACTCTGGACGTGAAGGGGATGGAACTATGACTGTTTCTCTACTACTCTGAAATGGATGCCAATCACTGAAAGCTGCAAGAAGATCCCATTCTTTAAGCCGAGGATGGGATTCACTTGAATGAGGCCTACGACTAAGGGCATCAACGACCACATTCGCCTTACCAGGATGGTAAGAGATGGTGCACTCGTAATCCTTTAAAAGCTTCAGCCATCTCCTTTGCCTCATGTTAAGCTCCTTCTGATCAAAAAGATGCTTGAGACTCTTGTGATCTGTGAAGATTTCGAAGGCAATACCATAAAGATAATGTCTTCACATTTTAAGAGCAAAGACAATTGTTGTCAGTTCCATATCATGGGTTGGGTAATTTTTCTCATGTGGCTTCAACTGTCTAGATCCATATGCAACAACCTTACCATGTTGCATCAAAATCGCACCTAGACCCTCCTTTGATGCATCGATGTAAACTGTGAATCCGTCTGGGCCCGATGGAATTGTCAAGATAGGAGTTGTAGTGAGCCTTTCCTTCAGTGTCTGGAAGCTATTCTCACACTTTTCTGACCAAGTATATGGCATCTCCTTCTTAGTCAATTGGGTGAGGGGAAGGGCAATCTGAGAAAATCCCTTCACAAACCGTCTGTAATAACCGGCTAAGCCAAGAAAGCTTCGGATCTTGGACACATTCTTCGGTCGTTCCCAACTAAGGACCGCTTCAATTTTTGCAGGATCCACTGACACTCCTGCACCTGAGATAACATGGCTTAAGAATGATACTTCTTGAAGCCAAAATTCACACTTACTAAACTTCGCATATAGTTTGTGCCTCCGTAAGGTCTCCAGCATTGTCTGTAGGTGAGTGCGATGTTCCTTCTCATCTCGAGAGTATATAAGTACATCGTCAATGAAAACCACAACAAAGCTATCGAGGAAAGGCTGAAACACCCGATTCATCATGTCCATGAATGCTGCTGGGGAATTTATCAAGCCAAAGGGCATCACCAAGAACTCATAGTGACCATATCTGGTTCTGAATGCGGACTTAGGTATATCCTCATCCCGAATACGTAGTTGGTGATAACTAGACCGTAGATCAATCTTGGAGAAGATGGATGACCCTTGTAGCTGATCAAAGAGATCGTCAATGCGTGGCAAAGGGTAACGATTCTTGATTGTTACATTATTCAACTGCCGATAATCTATGTACATGCGCATAGATCCATCCTTCTTCTTAACAAAAAGGACATGCACTCCCCATGGAGATGTACTAGGGCGTATGAAACCCTTTTCCAGCAGTTCTTGTAACTGCACCTTGAGTTCCTTCAGTTCAGCTGGTGCCATCCTGTAAGGTGCCATAGATATTGGTTGAGTTCTCGAAATGATAGAAATCTCAAACTCCACCTCAAAGGTGGGGGAAGCCCAGGAAGATCTACAGGAAATACATCTGGAAAGTTCTTTACTATTTCAATCGCCTCTATTCCTTCCATGGGAGTTTGATTCCCAATGACGTAAGCAATAAATCCTTCGCGCCCTTGAGATAACAGACGATGAGCTTGCAATGCTGTCATGCAGGTTACCCCTCTCGACGAGGTGCTTCCATCAAATACAAATTCTTGTAGCTCAGGTATCCTGAAGACAATCTGTTTCTGAAAACAGTCTAGGCATACACGGTGATTCTCTAACCAATCCATGCCAAGAATAACATCAAAATCCTCCATCCGAATAAGCAGCAAGTAGGCCTCGAGCATATAACCTCCAATATAGACCGGACAATGGGGAAACACCCGATGGACAACAAACACCTGACCTCCAGGTCCCTTAATAAGATAAGGGTCTGAAACTATGGTAGGCTCTTGGCCTAAGGTATCCGCAAAACTCCATGACACGAAGGAATGAGATGCGCCTGAGTCAAAAAGAGCATGAGCTATAAAGTTGCCTACTGAAATCATACCTCGTACTACTGATCTCGAAGCATGTGCTTGCCCATCGGTGATGGCATTGAGTTGTCCTTCTCTTCATGGCCTACTGGAACCTGCCGTGCCTCGAGTCTGGTTGGGATGTCCCCTGCCACCACGAGAGGTAGAACCACGTCCCTGGTGCTGCGGACGTCCCCCCGTACAGTACCTTGCATCCGTGAAGCTCCCAACGGACAGTTGGACCTGATGTGACCCTCTTGGTTGCATCGGTAGTAAACACGTGCATCGGTTATGGTGTTCATCATTGGATGTGCTAGTCGTGATGGCTCGGAAAGTGCTTGCCCCAAGGTAGGAGCTCCTCCATGTGTGGACCTGGTAGACATGCCATGCCGGTAGGGGTGAATACGTTGTCCTCTTCGTGTTGTCGAACGATCATTACGAGAAGCCCTCCCATAATAGCTCGGTCCTCCTTGCCTAGTTTGTACTGACCTGCCTTCACGCGAGTCCTCCTCCACTCGTGATGCAGCATCAACCACTTCCTTCATAGTAACCAATCTAAGGGGTACTAGTCTCTTGCGAATCTCCTTACGAAGACCTCGAAAGAACTTGAATGCTTTTTCAGCCTCAGTTGGCATAGTGCTAGCAGCATACTTCAGCAACTCCGTAAACCTGTTTAGATAAGCAGTCCTAGTCTTGTTCCCTTGCTCGAGTAGTGTGAACTCCACGCGGCGCTGCTCTAGCCAGTATTCCGGATAGAAATGCTCCCGGAATGCCTCAGTAAATTTCTTCCAAGTAATTGGTATTGCAATCTGCGGCTCCATAGAACTACACCATTCCTCAGCATAGCCTGCTAAGGAGTAAGTGGCAAGGGTAACCTTCTCCTCATCCGGTACATGTATGGTGCAAAATACCTTTTCCACATGCTTTAGCCATCTCTCTGCCACATCTGGGCTTGTATTGCCCAGAAACTCTGGAACTTTCTCCTTGTGATATTTTGAAAATATGTCCTCTTGTCGCGGTGGTGGCGGTGATGGAGGAGGAGGAGGTGGCGGTGGTGGTGGATCACCATCTCCCCCACCCATTCCAGACCCGCCCTCGGACGTAGATCTTGACGAACGCTCCTCGAGCATAAGCTGCCCCTGTTGTACATCCTGCAGTATCGCCATCATCGCAGCCAACTGCTGCATAGTCTGATCCCTACAAGGCGGCATGATCTGCAAGTGTAGAAATAAAAAGAGAAATGCAATTAGATCCTAGAGTAGAGGTCATTAGTCAACCTTGATCAATATTTTTTTGACAATAGTCAGAAGACTACTTGTCTAATGTACAATGGTATTTCTCCTACCATACAGTTGTCTATGACTGATGGGGTAATTGGGCTCTGATACCAAATGAAACGCCCCGCCTCGACGGGAGCGCATCTCAACACCCATTCACATTATTACCCAACAACAATTATAGACAACCTGCATGATATACCATTCATACAAAAAGAATTATAGAAAAAAAATTAAAACTTCCATTGATAACTAGATATCCACAGAAGAATAATAATAAAACCTCAGAGTCTCTTTATTACATCATAATAGATGAAACAGAGGGAATAAGACAACTATAACACTAAGCCTCAACCTCAACAATGTCCTACAGATGCACCATCGAAAATACGAGCCTCCGTCTCCTGTTCTGCACTTCCTGTTGGATTTCCAAAGAATGTAACTTATGAGTCAACTGACCCAGTAAGGATAAAATAATTTATAACTTAAGAATCATAGGTAGGCAATGCAAATGCAGTAACTGAACCTGTTTAGAGGAGAACAATTTAAAAGCATCTAGTGATATACAATCAGACATAGTCTAGGCCCTTAACATTTACGCAATCAAATCCTATTCTTTGATATATCTAAATCCATATTTTCATTTATTTATTCCGGGCTCGCCCGTCAAAGGACAAGATCTGCATTAGGAATGAAGTATGCAACACTCCATTCAGAGTGCAGACTAAAACCTTTGCATAAGCGCGATCCTTCAGCTAGTCTGGCTAGTAGTACTCTAACACTCGTGACAGGGAGCATATAGCTCAAAGAGTCTTAACTTCGTCAACCGAGTCTGCCGGAGGAGTCTCGCTCGCTCCAAAATAAGTGCAACAAAAATGGATCCGTATGGTGTAATGCACGCGTGCATCCACATTAATTCCACCAGAGTACCTACCATCACCCCACTCTATGATGCCCCTCGAGTGGGATGACTCACTGTCGGCTCAATCGGACTACAAGGGTGTGCACCCACCTTGTAGTATTTACCATTTCTTTCTCCCGAGTTAATCTTTCTTGGGGTAATGTAATGCACTCCATTAATATGATAACCACCCAATACTATATAAAACCTTCAGGTCATAACCCATCAATACATCATAATTTATCCCGTAATATGCACGTATGCATCTTACACAATGTTCAACATTTTTTATTCCTCCCAAGAACTCGACTATGATAAAGGATACTTAAACAATCTGACTTATGCTCTCCGTTTATCCTTTCACAACTGACCTAGAAACATTGTACACTATTCATGCGACCTCTAACCCATGTGATATAGGGAGATGTTACCGAGTTCCCAACAATTAAAAATAATAAGACTATAATTACCGATATCCTCTTGCCACATTTAGAATTATCTGTGCATGTCCTCTTTTATCTTTCGCTTAATAACAAAAACACACGATTTCTCATAAAACAATTATCAATTATAAAATATTTGAGGGAGCAGTCATAATACTTGAAAAGTGTAGAAGTATTTACTGCTAGTTAATTTAGCTCATCTAACCCATCCTTATTGACACACAATAATTGTAATCCACACCTTTTGACCACTTCTACAACCAACGTACTATTTACTAATTTAAGAATGGTTACAACCACGTATAACTTGACCTACTTTAGTTAATAATACCTACTAAATTAAAGAGCCCCATCTATGGTCGTGCTCTAGCCACCTACACCTTATCCAACCTAGACGATTGAGCACTCTAATATAATATAGTTTGTAAATGTTATTAATTAGATAATAGTATGATTCTACCTTTAAATAGCATACAAATTTATTAATTAAGACAAATGGTATGGAAATTCAAGAACAACATGAAATGACATGGGGTAAAAGATGACATATGCATCTAATATTTTTTAACACTCAGTCTTCATGGTTTTCACAACATCAATGGTTTGTTCTACAAATACTAATATGAGGTCTATATTCAAAATCCATGTAACGGTTATTATTTCCTCAATATCAAAACAAATATTACATATTATATCATCATCGTTCTCATAATATTGGCATTAAGATGCCAATCGGAAATGCAGAACCCATACAGATGCCTTATTCTCAAAACACGAGATCCCAACGTTTAACCCATAAGAATGGACATCGTTATCCCTTGATTCAAAAAAAATTGAAGTGGCTTGAGTAGATCATGGTCGTGGAAGGAAAAATACACCACTAAAAAAATATTGCAATGTTTCAACATTACACGAAAATCCTAGGTTGATTTCAAACCAGGACCGCCAAACTATAACATTCTAATATCCAGTAACTTTAAAACCAAGGCCTAATGATCTTTTTTGAATTTAATATCTGGTCATAATTTTCACATATTCGATTCCCTGATATTGCTCAAGTCCTCAATCCCAAAATTTGTGTATTAATGATGTAAGCAACTACGGTGAATACTACTTGATTCGACGAGGACCAACAGCAAGAGGAGTTCCCGGGGTTAGGATCGAAAATAAGTATCCGATCCTAGAAGACAATCACCAAAATCAAGGGAAGAGAGATAAAGATCCGTTACCTATACTCGTGCACGTCTTTGATCCACGTGCTAGATCGTCCGATCACGAATCCGATGAGAGGGTTGCCTTTCCCTTGCGATGGCCCTCCTCGTCTTCTTCTTGTCGCGAAGCTACGTGGCTTCGAGGGCTTTTGATAATGGTGGTGGCACCGTTTTCTCCTTTATTCTCTGAAGAAGGAGAGGGAAAATGGATAAGAGAATGACTTGTGGAGGAAGAAAAAGGATGGAGTAGGGTTTGGAAAGAAGTCGGATGAGGGGAGATGAAGGATGGGGGTATTAATATATTGTAGGTGCAAAATCCTAGTTGGAGAATCCCTAAAATAGCCCTAATCCGTAATTAGTTAACCAAAACCCGTAACCCTTAATTTCCATCAACATCCATGACCCCTCTTCACTAAAACATTCATATCTCCCACATCTGAACTCGGAATTACGCGTTTTTAGACTCGTTGGAAAGCTTGCGACGAGACGCTTCTTTTGAGTATAATATTGAATAGGTTTTAAGAATTCAGGAAAAATTGGGAATTACGGGGTGTTACAAATAAAGTAGGGGGAGATCAGGGCCAAAAATACAATAAAATTCCTATTTTTTATTCATCAATAAGTCCTATTTGGGACCTATTTTATTCTTACTTATTTATACCTCAAATAAAAAAATTTTGTACATGAAAGTTGTAGATAAAAATATATAGAAAAATATAAAATTGATTTCACACAAAAATAATATATAGTGTACTTTTTATGCTTAAAATATAATTCAAAAACCCAAATTTCCTAGACCCATATCTTCTCCATATGAACTCAAAATGTATTAAAATCACTTTAATTATATATAACTTCTAATAAGCTATTAATGAAGATGGTTTCATCCAATCTGGAGTTAAAATGCAAAAGTAAGATTCTAGACATCTATTGTACAATATACTTGTATATAGATAAAAGGGGAAATTCTTATTTTAATTCTTTTATTCATTTTATATTTTATAACCATGTAAATATTATTTTATTCTATTAAAATATATATAAATAAAATGAAACCATAAAAAATAATTAAAATTAAAAATTTATAAAAATACATAGTTAAATATAATATACTTGTACTTATATAATATATACCTATATTTATTTAAGTGTACAAAATACATCAGAAGAATATAAAAAATATATTTATGTATATAAAAATAAGTTATACATATATAAATTATTACATAAAATAATAAATTAGACAATACAAAATAAAAATAAAATATACATAATATAGGTAAATATACTTATAAATAAACTCTAAAAATTATTATGTAATAAATGAACCCATAAAAATAAAAAAATCACATAAAAATACTACAGAAAATAATAAACATTTTCCATTTTATAATCTAAATTTAATTAATTCATTTACTAATTAATATTATTTTTTAAATAATTTGGACCAGCTTGTTTCTAGTTGGTCCACGTGGACCAACCAGGTTGCGTCAAGAGTTGACCGCGGTCAACTCCTCTGACATCTAGCATATCCCTGTCAGATCGATGTTTGACCTCTCCATCTCCCTTTTTCTCTCATCGATACAAGCATCGATTGGGAATGATTCCTCTCTTGCTTTTTGATGAATACTCATTCATCACTCTTTATTCTTATATTTTAGCTACAAAAACCTTTGCAAATGCATGTATATAGTTGTAAATATAAATAATTACCAAAAGCATGCATTGTGTAAAAAGTAATAATTAGCATGTTTTTGTGCAAAAATAAAAGAATAAAGATCAAAAAGAAAAAGAGAGAAAATATTTAGAATAAATATTGAGCAACCTAACCCAAGGGAGGGCTCAGCATGGGCCTGACCGCATAAAAGCCAAAGTAGAGGGAGATAGGGGCTCATGTGTGTATATATATATAATAAAAATATTTTCCTCCCAAAAATAGATTAAAATAGGTTTGTAAATATTTGTATATATTTAAATATAAAAACAAGATAAAAATAGAAAAACTTAAAAAGATAACAAAAACATCACTCATGTACATAGTCACCTTGTATATAGTCCACTCATCCCTATTTATTTAGCTTTATAAATAAATAAAATTAATTTCCAAAAATTTTATGAATATTCTATATGATATGATGTAAATAAATAAAATAAATTAAAACAAAAACAAAATAAAAAGAACAAAATTAAAAATCCAAAAATACTTTGTAAATATACCATGTATATATATGTACATATCTATTTATTTCACCTATGTATATAAATAATAAAAATAAAATAAAAATATATTTTTATTCCTAATTTTATGATATAAATAAATAAAATATAAAATGGGAATAAAATTATATAAAAATAACAAATTAAAAATCAAAATTAAAAACCCTATATTGTACATATACCTATGTATAGTACTATATTGTAAATACCTTATTTTTACTTTGAAAAATTAATTAAAAATCATTAAAAAATAGAAAAAATTAAAATAAAAATAGTTCATGTTTTGAGTTTTAATTAAATAAGCCATTTTCTATTTTTAATCTAATTTCCAAATATTTTCCAGGTGGCAGCCTCCCATTGGTCCAGGGGAGTTGTTGACCGCCCGGTCAACTTCCCCCTAGGACCACCTCCCACGGGTAGCGGGTGCCCGACCCGATTTCTCACAATTTTCGCACCTAAACCCGATCACTCCTCGCCTAAACCCCAGGTCCGTTTTGATCACGTCATATCCGACACCCTCGCCGGAGCCCCTGCCTCGGGATCCGCGCATTCCATTGCCCTACCCGCTCTCATCTTCCCGGACCCTCCACCGTATAAAACTCGAGCTCCGCCACTCCATTTCCCATCTTTGGCTTGTCGTTCCTCCTTCCAGTGACCTCCACCTTCTGCGCGAGAGTGACAGCTTGCCCCGGAGGTGTTGCAGCGAGGCTGAGGGCGCTCAGACCACTGATCTGGCGAGTCACCACCGCCGTGCTCCGCCCAGAGCAGGAGCTCGAGCCTCGGAGGTCGATGCTCCTCGAGGCGAGGACCCAGAGCTTTGCAAGCTCGCCCACAGTCCATTCCTCCACCCAGGTAGACCCATCTCCCTTTCTTTTTCGTTAATTTTTGATTACCCCTAATTCTCCCCATCGCCGACCACCGTAGATTCCGGTCACGTCACCCCTCCATTCGATCATCGGGCTGCACCATAGCCTCCGCCTTCCTCCCACGCACGTTCTGCACCCCTCCATTCAACCCAGCTCGCACAGGAGCTGGGGTTCAAGCTCCTCCGTCCATCCCCTCACCGGAGCTCGCCCGCACCGACTCCCAGACCACCTTCAACACGTCTAACGGGGTCGAGGCACTTTGCCCTCGACCCGCAAGCTTTGTGGTGCATTTTACAGAGTCATCCAAGCCCATCTGAGGGTTTGGACCATTCGGTCCAGTAGCTCCCCCTCCGCCGACCTCGCCGGAGCTCTCCAGGGCTCGGTTGGTTCATCGGAGGGCACCACTCGACGCGGAAGCCTCCCACGCACCTTCTCCGATCTTCAGCGAGCTTCCAGGAGGACACTAGCGCCGCCACGAGCCCGGCGAAGTTCGCCGGCACCCAGTTCGTCCAGCATCCTCCGTCGCTGATGAATACTCATTCATCACTCTTTATTCTTATATTTTAGCTACAAAAACCTTTGCAAATGCATGTAGATATGTGTAAATAAAAATAATTTCCAAAAGCATGCATTATGTAAAAACCTATAATTAGCATGTTTTTGTGCAAAAATAAAAGAATAATGATTAAAAAGAAAAAGAGGGAAATATTTAGAATAAATATTGAGCAACCTAACCCAAGGGAGGGCTCAGCATGGGCCTGACCGCATAAAAGCCAAAGTAGAGGGAGATAGGGGCCCATCTGTGTAAATATTTATGTAAATAAAATAAGAAGGTTTTCCTCACAAAAATAGGCTTGTAAATATTTGTATACATTTATAAATATAAAATAAAAATTTAAAAATTAAAAAGAAAACAAAAACACCTCTTGTATAGTCATCATGTACATAGATCACCCACCTTTATATTTATTCAGCCTTATAATTAAATAAAATTATTTTCCAAAATTCTTGTAAATATTCTATATTATATAATGTAAATAAATAAAATAAAAACAATTAAAACAAAAACAAAATAAAAATAACAAAATTTAAAAAAAACACAAAAATATATTGTAAATATACCATGTATATAAATGTACATATGTATTTATTTCACCTATGTAAATAAATAATAAAAATTAAATAAAAATATCTTTTTATTCCTAATTTTATAATGAAAATAAATAAAATATAAAATAGGAATAAAATTGTACAAAAATAAGAAATTAAAAATCAAAAATCAAAAACCTATATATTGTATATATACCTATATATAACCCTACTATGTATATACCTAATTTTATTTCGAAAAATTAATTAAAAATCACTAAAAAATAGAAAAAAAATAAAATAAAAATATTTCATGTTTTAAGTTTTTATTAATTCGATCATTTTCTAGCTTAAAATAAATAAACAAAAATAATGTGCTTGGCGGGCTCTGATTGGTCCACGGGGGATTGTTGACCCCCGGTCAACTCTCCCCCCAGGACCACCAGAGCCGGGTCCGCCTGCCCGACCCGATTTCACTATTTTCTCCACGGTCGACCCTATCGCCAACGACCTTAACCCAGGGCTCCGATTGATCATTGAACATCTGTGACCCACGCCCGGGGTGGATCTCAGGGATCCGAGGCTCGAGTGACTCGCCCGATCCTGATCTTCTCGGATCCCTGAGCATATAAAGTCTCAGCTCCGGTGAGGTTTTCACGCATCTTTGGATCTTCCCCTCGGCGCCTGTGACCTCCTCCGGAGTTCCTGAGTGACAGTCGCGTCCTTCGGAGTAGCAGCGAGGCCCGGGAAGCCGGGAGCCACTGATCCGGTGGTCTTCACCACCGTGCGCCGCCGCGAGCGCGCCTAGCCTCGGGGAGTCGATGGCCCCTTGCAGGCAACGACCAGAAGCTCGCCGAGCTTCAGCCCAGTTGACAGCATCCGCTAGGTAGCTTCTTTAGGCCGTAGGTTAGCGTAGATTTTGATTTTTCCGTTGCTGGTAGTTTAGCTCCGCCACCTCCGCCTGTCACTTCCGGTCACCCATTCCACACTCCGACACCACCACCACGTCCGCCAGTCCTCTCTCCACCTTCTCCGACCCTTCACTCCCCCTGGCTCGCCCCGGAGCAGGGTATCGGCTCTCACCCTCCGCCGCTCGCCGGAGATCCTTCACACCGCCTCATCCTTCACCTTCCGCCCGCTCTGACGGGTCGAGGCAGTTTGCCCTCGACCCAGCTCTCTTCCTGTGCAGGTCATATCGTTCGCAGAGCCTCGTCTGGAGGCCAGCCGTTCAGGCACAGGGGCTCTTGTTCTTCCACGCCGCCGGAGCTCTCCGGAGCTCCCCACTCTCATCGGAGCAGAGCATTAGGTGCGGAGCTTCACGGCGAAGCTTCCCCGCACCTCAGGAGCACCAGATAAGGTCTACAGTGCGCGCAGTGGGCCGGCGAAGCTCGCCGGCTGCCAGTTCCTGCAGGACCTTCGTCCACAGTCAGATCGCCCTCGACGCCCCAGTTTAGATCTCGCCCGTTCATCCACGGAGCAGCACTGACCATCAGATCTCCCGGGGGTCGATCACCACCGTTGAGTCAGCGAGGTTAAGCCACGACGCATCTCAGCCATCCGATCCAGCACGTGGCTTCACCACCTCCATCCGATCCGAGCCAGGACTCCTTCGCAGCCCCACAACGTACCACAGCCGTTGGATCTTCCACGTGGGTCATTCCAGCCATCGGATCGTGCAGAGGGCCCCTTTGGTGTGCGGCATGCCGTCTCAACCGTTCGATCTGCCACGCGTCGTGCATCCATCCCTCGACATTAATAAAAGGGGTAAATTGTCCTTAGGCCCCCTTTACTTTCTGCATTTTGTTTTTAGTCTTGTAAATACATAGTGTAGCTCTTTTATTTTTGTAAATTTTGCACTGAGGACCTTATCTTTTATGTGATTTGCATTTATACCCCAGCTAGTGGTGAACACGTGCATCGACACGTGGTATTTTGGTACATTTGCACTTTTGGCCCTGTGTTTTTGGCTTGTTAAGTTTTGCATTTATAGAAATAGGAATTGCAATTAGGTCCCCCCAGGCCTGAGTCACGTGTATCGTGCGTGGCCCGGGGGGTAATTTGCATTCCTACCCTTATACTTTCCAAACTTGTTACTCCAGGGACCCAGAACTTTGTTATAATTGCAGATAGGTCCCTGTGCACTATTGCTTCTTTTTATTTTTGAATAAAATAGCAAATTACCTCCAAATCCAACGAAAATTGGAAACATGGCTCCTGCCATAATGTAAAATTTTCGAGGATTTTTGAGGACATTTTTGTTTTCATTTGATATTTTTAAAAAATTCAAAAACATCTATTTTCTTCACTGTCTAACTTTAAAAATCATAAAAAATATAAATATTGTCTAAAAATTACAAAAAAATTGTCTATTGTCTATTTTGTTATGTTTGATTTTCTAGCCAATTTTTGCTATTTTTCATTACTGAAAACCACTAAAAATTGAATAACACTAAAAATCTTATAAAAATTCTAGTAAATCAATTAAAAATCCAAAAATAATAACATAGGTGCCTAAATTTTCCTTGTTTTATTCTCTTTACAGAGAAATTACCTCCCAGCTAATTTGTGGCCTTTAGATATTTTATCTAGGCCCTTTTAGCTCCGCTGGACAGTACCTTTCTTTTCAGTCACTTTTTGATTTTTAGAAAATTAAATAAATCTCAGAAAATTCTCAAAAATTCACCAAAAGCACTAAAAATTGTAAAACACATAAAAATATTTTTGTTTGAATTTTTGGTTGATTTTTAGTGTATTTAATAAATTGTTGAAGTGAGTAGTTTATTAGCTTTTATTATTTTCTTCCACATTAAAAATCCAAAAAAATATAAAACAATTAAAAACCACCAAAAATATTTTCTTCTTTTATTTTTATTTCTCTTTTTGACTACTTCGTAGGCCGAGAGGCCAACCCGTGCTCCTTGTGTTCGACCCTGGTCGCTATACCAGGTTAAATTAATAGCAAGACCGCTATCGCATTTTTGATTGATTTTATCTCTATTGGTGGTCTATTTTTCTTGATTGTTCGCACTTGATTGCTTGGGTCGCAACGACCGATTAGCACCTTTATCCGAGTGGTCATTTTGCGTGACATCAGAATGGCGCCGTTGCCGGGGAGCACGGCTTAGTAGTTTTTATTTTTATTTTTATTTTTTATTTATTTTTCGCTTTTGTTTTTGCGGCTTTTTGCGGCTCTTTCAAAGCTCGCGGCTTTCTCGCGGCTTTTGTCTATATTTTATTTTTGTTTTATTTTTTTTATTTTATTTTCTTTTATTTTTGGTTTTTGTTTTATTTTGAGTGTTTATTTTATTTTGCATTTTTGCATATATACCCTCATTTTCATTTGCGTTTATTTTCCTTATTATTATTATTTGATTATTTTGGTCTGACCACTTGTCTCTATTTCTTGCGAGGGCCCGAGGACCGCGGAGGCGACTTTCGAGGAGCCGACGCAACCACAGGACTTGGAGACGGCTCCCTTCTTTACGGAGCCGCAGGAGAGAGCGAGAGAGAGAGTTGAGTGGGAGAGGTTTAGTTAGATTTTTTATTTTTTAGATTATTATTGTAATAATACAGGGACTCAGAGATTGGACTTGTGGACTTAATTGGACCTACTAATAATTAATTGGACCTAAATTGGACCTACTAATAATTAATTAATAAAAATAACTGACTCATCTCCTTCGTAGCCTACGTACCGCAGCCTGCCCCGTAAAGCGCTTTCTCCTATCCCCGATTTGTCGGGCAGAGGAGGGGTCGGCCAAGACCGGACCCTTTGGCTTGGAGGTTGGTAACCAGTTAGACGGTTCTGCGAGTAGAATTGCTCATCTAGGACTCGATTTTCATCACTGCATCATTTAGGTAGTTTATTTTCTGTCTTTACATTTATGCGCGGATCATATTGCATGTAGAGTGCCGGAGACAGGTACGCATTTCTGACTTTGCATGCATCATTGATTTATCGTGCATCGGCTTTTTCGTCTTCTCCCCCCTGTTTTTGACTTAATAATCAGGAGAACCAAAAAATTCGTTAGGCGTTTCTTTTTATTGAAAAATATCTAAAAACAAAAACAATAAAATCGGGACTGCTAATCATACTTGACCTAAAAGACACTTCATTGAAAATCTGTCTTGGGGAGAGTAACCCCCTCCTTGTCTGGTTTGGATGAGCGAGAGAGTGATCCACACATTAGGATAGAGCCTCCGATCTTTTCTTGACTGATTACTGGCTTTCAGTACGGGACAGTCGGTTGAGAAAGATCTGGATACCTATTTCCCTCACGTAATCGCTCTGATAGACTGGATGATCACCTAAAATAAAATTGACAAGATAATTGACTGATCCCTTCGGTCTTCAGCTCTGTGTGCGTAGGTGAATTGGGGGTTAGCTTGTTCATCTTGTTTGATTGCCTGATCCCTTCGAATCTTCCCTATCCTCTTCTCTATCCATCTACTTTTCCCTCCCTCACCTCCCTTCATTTCTCTATTCTTCTTCTCCCTGATCCCTGGATGATGGATTCCCCTCACTACGAGCCGACTCTTACGGCTTCTTCTCCGTCTTCTGACCATCACTCCAGTCCACCTTCTAGGGAGGTCGGATCTCCGACCAACCTCCCGCTCCCTCCCTCCCTTTCATCTCACTATTCTGGGCATGCTGTGCGAAACGTCCGAGGATACCTGATAGAGCAGATGCGAGACCCGGACGATGCTGATGTTGAGTTGAGAGCGCACTCCGTTGGTGATCAGAGAGAGCAGTGGAGATCAACAGACATATCCTATTCCAGAAGGATAGAGGAGCAGATAACACATGGAGCTCAGTCAGCTTCTACACTAGGTCCATTCGTCTTGGATTTGGATTACATTCAGCGACTGCCAACATTTTCAGGAGAGGCGCACGAGGAGCCTTATCTTCACCTGTCCGCTTTCGAGGAGTTTTGTAGAGCGCAGAGATATTCAGACATCACCGCAGAGGAGTTGATGAGCAGGACCTTCCCATTCACGCTTCACGACAGAGCCATGAGATGGCACCGACGATTGGGGAGGACATTCGAGACGTGGGGAGAGCTACGCCGAGAGTTCTTACAGAGATACTTCCCCCCACATAGAGCAGAGTTTATGCGGTCTTTGATCATGGACTTTTCAGTTGACCCCCAGGAGCCATTGCACGAGGCATGGCCGAGGTTTCTTGACCTCTTGAGGAGATTTCTGGAGCACGGACTTCCACTGACATACTTGATTGAGATCTCCATGCGGGGGATGACCGCAGAGCAGATAGCACCGGTGATTACCACATGTGGCTGTTCACACCGCAGTTCCGACATTTACCCACTGGATACCATCTCGAGGCTACTTTCACAGAGTTCTTCTACACGAGATGCCTTGGTCGGGACAACACATGCGGACGATGCAGTACAAGTGCGGTGTGTCACTTTACATGATGAGACAGTTTCTACACACCAGCCCAAGGAATTGGAGCAGACAACACCACGGACAGAGGAGATGACTTCCATAGCAGAGGTTCGGACCCAGAGTCTACTTGAGTTCCCGTTGGTTTTCCAGCTGGAGTTCGAGGTAGCCCCAGAGTTTCCGGTCGACGAGTCTTGGATATCAGATCTTCTGATACTCCAAGAGCGAGAGGAGCCCCAACTTTTGCAGCCATTGACTCAGCTACTTCAGTTTCCAGTCCCGGAGGAATCAGTTTCCTTCCTGCAGAGACACTTCTTGGATGCAGACAGTCACCAGGACTCAGCCCAGAAGCCACAGCTTGAGGAGGGACAGCACTTTGAGAGAATTGACACAAAGAGTCCCGTCTTCGAGCCTTTTGTCCTCCACTTTGTTGAGATAGATACACTTCCTGAGGACCAGCTGACAGCCAGCATAGCAGCAGAGCGAGGATCAGCCGCAGATACTTTGCCAGCTTCCGCGGTGTTGACTAGTACCTTCTCCTGTTTCCGGATTGCCGAGACTTACACTTCCGATGATAATGCAGCCTGGTGCACCGAGTGGATACTTGATAGCAGCGCAGATGCCCATCTAGATCCTGATCCTCTTCTAGTCACTTCTGATCTTGCATCTCTCCCCAAGGGTTATCTGCGGGAGGATGCCACACTCGATGAGTACCCGGTTTCACTTTCTGAGAGTGTTTCCGATCTGGCGGAACACGAAACCGAGTCTTTAGATCATTCTGATTCTGAGTCTTCTCACCTCGACGACCCTCGCGAGGATGAGCCCATTCTGGAGATATTCGATGATTTGCCTGATCTTCTTCTATTCTATTCATCGGATATCAGTCTGCTTAGAGAGTCTCCTGATCTTGATTGTCCACACCTACTTGAGACATTGATTGACGTGGAGGATTCTATTATTGATCCATCCTTCTCCACGTTTGATTTCTTCGGCTCTATACTCTCACTCCAGTCTGAACCAGAGCCGATGATTTCTTTTGTGCTACCCGATCCCGATCACTTATTCTCATATCATTGGCCGGTAGCAGACACCCGCCTGATTGCATACCTGTGTGTCTTACTTTACACTGTTGAGTTCGTCGTTGTTCTCACACCGAGACTGCGACGACAGTACGACATTCACCTTACCGATGCCGTCCTGAACCTTGATACTGCATTATCCTAGCCTTTGCGCCCAGCTAGGGGCGTAAAATCTAGCGCTTGTTGAGAGGCACCTCAACACTGTACTCTTTTGTATATACGTGTTTTGTCTTGCTTTATTCTTTCCTTCTTCCGTTCTTGTTTTCACCCCAGGTCCCGCTTAGGATAATCTTTGCTATACTTAGGATATTGCTCATCCTAAGTATAGGGGGGTGAAAACATCGGGTTGTTCTTCGTTATGTTTCATTACTTCTGTTGTTGCCTATACTTAAGGTTCTTCACCTTAAGTATAGGGGGAGTGATGCCCATCCTTCTTGTATATATTCGTTGATTTTCTTCGTGTCTTGCGACCCCTGTTTTGCTGCTTATACTTAGGGATATTTCACCCTAAGTATAGGGGGGGTAGACCCTGTACATTCTACACTCGGTCTTTCCCTTAGTATACAGCCTGCTATACTTAGGATTACCTGTTCCTAAGTATAGGGGGGAAGACCCGAGACCCTCTTGACTTTTCTATTTTCATCTTTGTATATAGCCTTTCTTTTCACTTCCCGATACCTAGCACGAGTTATGTCTTCTTCATCGCTCTTGACTCTGAGGACATCGTTCGAGCTAAGTATAGGGGGTGAGTATATATTTCATATATACTTTAGCCATAACTCGTACTTTGTGTGAGTGTGTTAATAAATAAAATGGCTAAAAATCACAAAAATTAAAAAATTTTCATGTTCATAAACTTCTTTTATTTGCACATAAATAGCTAGTGTACAAATTATTTTTGTAAAAATGATCTCAAAAATCTTTTGTGTAAAGCTTGTGTAAATATTTTCTTATCAAAATTATGTATATAGTACAAAATTTTTCCAAAATGTTTTGAAAATCAAAAGTTTGCAAAAATCTTGTGTAAATTTGTGTAAATATCTTTTTGCAAAACTTGCACTTCATGCATCATCCATTCATGATTTCAAAACATTTTTCAAAAAATTTGCATGATTGTAAAAATTTGTGTAAATAGCATCTTTTTGTACATATGTATATAGTTTTTCTGGATGATAGTTGACATTTAAACTTGCCTGGAATCAAATTGAGAAATGGAGCTTGATTAAGATCTTAATCCACCTAACTTCTAAGAGGAACCTTATAGGGCTTAGGTTTAAGGCTTTTCAGGTCCATGGTGACTTAATTCTTTGAGTCCACTAGGCTATGATCACATGTCATCTCAATGAGCCTAAGTAGAGCACTTAACAACAACACATGACTCATATAGATTATGGCTTTACTTGGACACCAGCACTATGCACCGAGCTCTCTACGGATGAGGTGGTGAGGAGGCAATCTTCCTTGACTTGGGGTAGCATATGAGGGTAGTACTTCTAGGCGGAACCTCTCTTCTTCTTTTAGTGAAGGAAGTGCGTCTCAACTTGGTCTGGTTGCCATGAAGTCTAACGACGGGAGTTGTGGGTTGCAATAAAGCTTCAAAAGAGGGATAGTCTACTGGCTCAAGAGGAAAAACTCCTTGTATATATGCTGCACATGTATATGTTGTATAGATGCACTTGAAAAAAATGCAAAAAGAAAAAAAATAACTCCAAAAAAGTGGTGGGTCTGATAGAAAATGATAATCCCACCGGAGTATGTATATAGAGTGCAATAAGTAAAGCTTGGTTTCATGATCCACCTGATGTAGCTTGCAGCAGGGAGACTTGGCTACACTGGTCAAGCTCCCAAGGGTACTTGGCTACACTGGCCTTGACCCATTCTCTTCTTCCTCCTCTTCTTGAGCCGGTTGAACTTGAACTTAGAGGAATACCCCGCTCCTCGAGGAAAGAGTGGCCAGATTGAGGACATAGAGTTACCTTGTTGGGGAGGGTTGTCAAGTTGCCATTTCTGAGGTGGAGAGCTTAGACCTCACATTCACAGGACAAGAAAAGATTCATAGTCTTCAGGGTTTGTGATTGATGACTTGTTCTGATCTGGAGCATTGAGGAGTCTTGGTTATAGAATAGTGGAACTTAGAGGCTGTTGAGTTTTAGACTTAAGTCCAAATAAGGTTCCGACACATTAATAATCCAAAGATCTGATCGAGCTCCATACCTTAATTTAATGAAGGCAAGTTTAATAATCAGCCTTGATCCATGTACATTCTCTTTTTCTTTTTCTTTATTTCTTTTTCACTTCTTTTTCAAATAAGTGTTTGCTAAGGGACTAGCAAAGTTAAGTATATGGGGGTGATGAATACTCATTCATCACTCTTTATTCTTATATTTTAGCTACAAAAACCTTTGCAAATGCATGTAGATATGTGTAAATAAAAATAATTACCAAAAGCATGCATTGTGTAAAAACCTATAATTAGCATGTTTTTGTGCAAAAATAAAAGAATAAAGATTAAAAAGAAAAAGAGGGAAATATTTAGAATAAATATTGAGCAACCTAACCCAAGGGAGGGCTCAGCATGGGCCTGACCGCATAAAAGCCAAAGTAGAGGGAGATAGGGGCCCATCTGTGTAAATATTTATGTAAATAAAATAAGAAGGTTTTCCTCACAAAAATAGGCTTGTAAATATTTGTATACATTTATAAATATAAAATAAAAATTTAAAAATTAAAAAGAAAACAAAAACACCTCTTGTATAGTCATCATGTACATAGATCACCCACCTTTATATTTATTCAGCCTTATAATTAAATAAAATTATTTTCCAAAATTCTTGTAAATATTCTATATTATATAATGTAAATAAATAAAATAAAAACAATTAAAACAAAAACAGAATAAAAATAACAAAATTTAAAAAAAACACAAAAATATATTGTAAATATACCATGTATATAAATGTACATATGTATTTATTTCACCTATGTAAATAAATAATAAAAATTAAATAAAAATATCTTTTTATTCCTAATTTTATAATGAAAATAAATAAAATATAAAATAGGAATAAAATTGTACAAAAATAAGAAATTAAAAATCAAAAATCAAAATCCTATATATTATATATATACCTACATATAACCCTACTATGTATATACCTAATTTTATTTCGAAAAATTAATTAAAAATCACTAAAAAATAGAAAAAATAAAATAAAAATATTTCATGTTTTAAGTTTTTATTAATTCGATCATTTTCTAGCTTAAAATAAATAAACAAAAATAATGTGCTTGGCGGGCTCTGATTGGTCCACGGGGGATTGTTGACCCCCGGTCAACTCTCCCCCCAGGACCACCAGAGCCGGGTCCGTCCTGCCCGACCTGATTTCACTATTTTCTCCACGGTCGACCCGATCGCCAACGACCTTAACCCCGGGCTCCGATTGATCATTGAACATCCGTGACCCACGCCCGGGGTGGATCTCAGGGATCCGAGGCTCGAGTGACTCGCCTGATCCTGATCTTCTCGGATCCCTGAGCATATAAAGTCTCAGCTCCGGCGAGGTTTTCACGCATCTTTGGATCTTCCCCTCGGCGCCTGTGACCTCCTCCGGAGTTCCTGAGTGACAGCCGCGTCCTTCGGAGTAGCAGCGAGGCCCGGGAAGCCGGGAGCCACTGATCCGGTGGTCTTCACCGCTGTGCGCCGCCGCGAGCGCGCCTAGCCTCGGGGAGTCGACGGCCCCTTGCAGGCAACGACCAGAAGCTCGCCGAGCTTCAGCCCAGTCGACAGCATCCGCCAGGTAGCTTCTTTAGGCCGTAGGTTAGCGTAGATTTTGATTTTTCCGTTGCTGGTAGTTTAGCTCTGCCACCTCCGCCTGTCACTTCCGATCACCCATTCCACACTCCGACACCACCACCACGTCCGCCAGTCCTCTCTCCACCTTCTCCGACCCTTCACTCCCCCTGTCTCGCCCCGGAGCAGGGTATCAGCTCTCACCCTCCGCCGCTCGCCGGAAAGCCTTCACACCGCCTCATCCTTCACCTTCTGTCCGCTCTGACGGGTCGAGGCAGTTTGCCCTCGACCCAGCTCTCTTCCTGTGCAGGTCATATCGTTCGCAGAGCCTCATCTGGAGGCCAGCCGTTTAGGCACAGGGGCTCTTGTTCTTCCACGCCGCCGGAGCTCTCCGGAGCTCCCCATTCTCATCGGAGCAGAGCATTAGGTGCGAAGCTTCACGGCGAAGCTTCCCCGCACCTCAGGAGCACCAGACGAGGTCTACAGTGCGCGCAGTGGGCCGGCGAAGCTCGCCGGCCGCCAGTTCCTCCAGGACCTTCGTCCACCGTCAGATCGCCCTCGACGCTCCAGTTTAGATCTCGCCCGTTCATCCACGGAGCAGCACTGACCATCAGATCACCCGGGGGTCGATCACCACCGTTGAGTCAGCGAGGTTAAGCCACGACGCATCTCAGCCATCCGATCCAGCACGTGGCTTCACCACCTCCATCCGATCCGAGCCAGGACTCCTTCGCAGCCCCACAACGTACCACAGCTGTTGGATCTTCCACGTGGGTCATTCCAGCCATCGGATCGTGCAGAGGGCCCCTTTGGTGTGCGGCATGCCGTCTCAACCGTTCGATCTGCCACGCGTCGTGCATCCATCCCTCGACATTAATAAAAGGGGTAAATTATCCTTAGGCCCCCTTTACTTTCTGCATTTTGTTTTTAGTCTTGTAAATACATAGTGTAGCTCTTTTATTTTTGTAAATTTTGCACTGAGGACCTTATCTTTTATGTGATTTGCATTTATACCCCAGCTAGTGGTGAACACGTGCATCGACACGTGGTATTTTGGTACATTTGCACTTTTGGCCCTGTGTTTTTGGCTTGTTAAGTTTTGCATTTATAGAAATAGGAATTGCAATTAGGTCCCCCCAGGCCTGAGTCACGTGTATCGTGCGTGGCCCGGGGGGTAATTTGCATTCCTACCCTTATACTTTCCAAACTTGTTACTCCAGGGACCCAGAACTTTGTTATAATTGCAGATAGGTCCCTGTGCACTATTGCTTCTTTTTATTTTTGAATAAAATAGCAAATTACCTCCAAATCCAACGAAAATTGGAAACATGGCTCCTGCCATAATGTAAAATTTTCGAGGATTTTTGAGGACATTTTTGTTTTCATTTGATATTTTTAAAAAATTCAAAAACATCTATTTTCTTCACTGTCTAACTTTAAAAATCATAAAAAAATATAAATATTGTCTAAAAATTACAAAAAAAAATTGTCTATTGTCTATTTTGTTATGTTTGATTTTCTAGCCAATTTTTGCTATTTTTCATTACTGAAAACCACTAAAAATTGAATAACACTAAAAATCTTATAAAAATTCTAGTAAATCAATTAAAAATCCAAAAATAATAACATAGGTGCCTAAATTTTCCTTGTTTTATTCTCTTTACAGAGAAATTACCTCCCAGCTAATTTGTGGCCTTTAGATATTTTATCTAGGCCCTTTTAGCTCCGCTGGACAGTACCTTTCTTTTCAGTCACTTTTTGATTTTTAGAAAATTAAATAAATCTCAGAAAATTCTCAAAAATTCACCAAAAACACTAAAAATTGTAAAACACATAAAAATATTTTTGTTTGAATTTTTGGTTGATTTTTAGTGTATTTAATAAATTGTTGAAGTGAGTAGTTTATTAGCTTTTATTATTTTCTTCCACATTAAAAATCCAAAAAAATATAAAACAATTAAAAACCACAAAAAATATTTTCTTCTTTTATTTTTATTTCTCTTTTTGACTACTTCGTAGGCCGAGAGGCCAACCCGTGCTCCTTGTGTTCGACCCTGGTCGCTATACCAGGTTAAATTAATAGCAAGACCGCTATCGCATTTTTGATTGATTTTATCTCTATTGGTGGTCTATTTTTCTTGACTGTTCGCACTTGATTGCTTGGGTCGCAACGACCGATTAGCACCTTTATCCGAGTGGTCATTTTGCGTGACATCAGAATGGCGCCGTTGCCGGGGAGCACGGCTTAGTAGTTTTTATTTTTATTTTTATTTTTTATTTATTTTTCGCTTTTGTTTTTGCGGCTTTTTGCGGCTCTTTCAAAGCTCGCGGCTTTCTCGCGGCTTTTGTCTATATTTTATTTTTGTTTTATTTTTTTTATTTTCTTTTCTTTTATTTTTGGTTTTTGTTTTATTTTGAGTGTTTATTTTATTTTGCATTTTTGCATATATACCCTCATTTTCATTTGCGTTTATTTTCCTTATTATTATTATTTGATTATTTTGGTCTGACCACTTGTCTCTATTTCTTGCGAGGGCCCGAGGACCGCGGAGGCGACTTTCGAGGAGCCGACGCAACCACAGGACTTGGAGACGGCTCCCTTCTTTACGGAGCCGCAGGAGAGAGCGAGAGAGAGAGTTGAGTGGGAGAGGTTTAGTTAGATTTTTTATTTTTTAGATTATTATTGTAATAATACAGGGACTCAGAGATTGGACTTGTGGACTTAATTGGACCTACTAATAATTAATTGGACCTAAATTGGACCTACTAATAATTAATTAATAAAAATAACTGACTCATCTCCTTCGTAGCCTACGTGCCGCAGCCTGCCCCGTAAAGCGCTTTCTCCTATCCCCGATTTGTCGGGCAGAGGAGGGGTCGGCCAAGACCGGACCCTTTGGCTTGGAGGTTGGTAACCAGTTAGACGGTTCTGCGAGTAGAATTGCTCATCTAGGACTCGATTTTCATCACTGCATCATTTAGGTAGTTTATTTTCTGTCTTTACATTTATGCGCGGATCATATTGCATGTAGAGTGCCGGAGACAGGTACGCATTTCTGACTTTGCATGCATCATTGATTTATCGTGCATCGGCTTTTTCGTCTTCTCCCCCCTGTTTTTGACTTAATAATCAGGAGAACCAAAAAATTCGTTAGGCGTTTCTTTTTATTGAAAAATATCTAAAAACAAAAACAATAAAATCGGGACTGCTAATCATACTTGACCTAAAAGACACTTCATTGAAAATCTGTCTTGGGGAGAGTAACCCCCTCCTTGTCTGGTTTGGATGAGCGAGAGAGTGATCCACACATTAGGATAGAGCCTCCGATCTTTTCTTGACTGATTACCGGCTTTCAGTACGGGACAGTCGGTTGAGAAAGATCTGGATACCTATTTCCCTCACGTAATCGCTCTGATAGACTGGATGATCACCTAAAATAAAATTGACAAGATAATTGACCGATCCCTTCGGTCTTCAGCTCTGTGTGCGTAGGTGAATTGGGGGTTTGCTTGTTCATCTTGTTTGATTGCCTGATCCCTTCGAATCTTCCCTATCCTCTTCTCTATCCATCTACTTTTCCCTCCCTCACCTCCCTTCATTTCTCTATTCTTCTTCTCCCTGATCCCTGGATGATGGATTCCCCTCACTACGAGCCGACTCTTACGGCTTCTTCTCCGTCTTCTGACCATCACTCCAGTCCACCTTTTAGGGAGGTCGGATCTCCGACCAACCTCCCGCTCCCTCCCTCCCTTTCATCTCACTATTCTGGGCATGCTGTGCGAAACGTCCGAGGATACCTGATAGAGCAGATGCGAGACCCGGACGATGCTGATGCTGAGTTGAGAGCGCACTCCGTTGGTGATCAGAGAGAGCAGTGGAGATCAACAGACATATCCTATTCCAGAAGGATAGAGGAGCAGATAACACATGGAGCTCAGTCAGCTTCTACACTAGGTCCATTCGTCTTGGATTTGGATTACATTCAGCGACTGCCAACATTTTCAGGAGAGGCGCACGAGGAGCCTTATCTTCACCTGTCCGCTTTCGAGGAGTTTTGTAGAGCGCAGAGATATTCAGACATCACCGCAGAGGAGCTGATGAGCAGGACCTTCCCATTCACGCTTCACGACAGAGCCATGAGATGGCACCGACGATTGGGGAGGACATTCGAGACGTGGGGAGAGCTACGCCGAGAGTTCTTACAGAGATACTTCCCCCCACATAGAGCAGAGTTTATGCGGTCTTTGATCATGGACTTTTCAGTTGACCCCCAGGAGCCATTGCACGAGGCATGGCCGAGGTTTCTTGACCTCTTGAGGAGATTTCTGGAGCACGGACTTCCACTGACATACTTGATTGAGATCTCCATGCGGGGGATGACCGCAGAGCAGATAGCACCGGTGATTACCACATGTGGCTGTTCACACCGCAGTTCCGACATTTACCCACTGGATACCATCTCGAGGCTACTTTCACAGAGTTCTTCTACACGAGATGCCTTGGTCGGGACAACACATGCGGACGATGCAGTACAAGTGCGGTGTGTCACTTTACATGATGAGACAGTTTCTACACACCAGCCCAAGGAATTGGAGCAGACAACACCACGGACAGAGGAGATGACTTCCATAGCAGAGGTTCGGACCCAGAGTCTACTTGAGTTCCCGTTGGTTTTCCAGCTGGAGTTCGAGGTAGCCCCAGAGTTTCCGGTCGACGAGTCTTGGATATCAGATCTTCTGATACTCCAAGAGCGAGAGGAGCCCCAACTTTTGCAGCCATTGACTCAGCTACTTCAGTTTCCAGTCCCGGAGGAATCAGTTTCCTTCCTGCAGAGACACTTCTTGGATGCAGACAGTCACCAGGACTCAGCCCAGAAGCCACAGCTTGAGGAGGGACAGCACTTTGAGAGAATTGACACAGAGAGTCCCGTCTTCGAGCCTTTTGTCCTCCACTTTGTTGAGATAGATACACTTCCTGAGGACCAGCTGACAGCCAGCATAGCAGCAGAGCGAGGATCAGCCGCAGATACTTTGCCAGCTTCCGCGGTGTTGACTAGTACCTTCTCCTGTTTCCGGATTGCCGAGACTTACACTTCCGATGATAATGCAGCCTGGTGCACCGAGTGGATACTTGATAGCAGCGCAGATGCCCATCTAGATCCTGATCCTCTTCTAGTCACTTCTGATCTTGCATCTCTCCCCAAGGGTTATCTGCGGGAGGATGCCACACTCGATGAGTACCCGGTTTCACTTTCTGAGAGTGTTTCCGATCTGGCGGAACACGAAACCGAGTCTTTAGATCATTCTGATTCTGAGTCTTCTCACCTCGACGACCCTCGCGAGGATGAGCCCATTCTGGAGATATTCGATGATTTGCCTGATCTTCTTCTATTCTATTCATCGGATATCAGTCTGCTTAGAGAGTCTCCTGATCTTGATTGTCCACACCTACTTGAGACATTGATTGACGTGGAGGATTCTATTATTGATCCATCCTTCTCCACGTTTGATTTCTTCGGCTCTATACTCTCACTCCAGTCTGAACCAGAGCCGATGATTTCTTTTGTGCTACCCGATCCCGATCACTTATTCTCATATCATTGGCCGGTAGCAGACACCCGCCTGATTGCATACCTGTGTGTCTTACTTTACACTGTTGAGTTCGTCGTTGTTCTCACACCGAGACTGCGACGACAGTACGACATTCACCTTACCGATGCCGTCCTGAACCTTGATACTGCATTATCCTAGCCTTTGCGCCCAGCTAGGGGCGTAAAATCTAGCGCTTGTTGAGAGGCACCTCAACACTGTACTCTTTTGTATATACGTGTTTTGTCTTGCTTTATTCTTTCCTTCTTCCGTTCTTGTTTTCACCCCAGGTCCCGCTTAGGATAATCTTTGCTATACTTAGGATATTGCTCATCCTAAGTATAGGGGGGTGAAAACATCGGGTTGTTCTTCGTTATGTTTCATTACTTCTGTTGTTGCCTATACTTAAGGTTCTTCACCTTAAGTATAGGGGGAGTGATGCCCATCCTTCTTGTATATATTCGTTGATTTTCTTCGTGTCTTGCGACCCCTGTTTTGCTGCTTATACTTAGGGATATTTCACCCTAAGTATAGGGGGGGTAGACCCTGTACATTCTACACTCGGTCTTTCCCTTAGTATACAGCCTGCTATACTTAGGATTACCTGTTCCTAAGTATAGGGGGGAAGACCCGAGACCCTCTTGACTTTTCTATTTTCATCTTTGTATATAGCCTTTCTTTTCACTTCCCTATACCTAGCACAAGTTATGTCTTCTTCATCGCTCTTGACTCTGAGGACATCGTTCGAGCTAAGTATAGGGGGTGTGTATATATTTCATATATACTTTAGCCATAACTCGTACTTTGTGTGAGTGTGTTAATAAATAAAATGGCTAAAAATCACAAAAATTAAAAATTTTTCATGTTCATAAACTTCTTTTATTTGCACATAAATAGCTAGTGTACAAATTATTTTTGTAAAAATGATTTCAAAAATCTTTTGTGTAAAGCTTGTGTAAATATTTTCTTATCAAAATTATGTATATAGTACAAAATTTTTCCAAAATGTTTTGAAAATCAAAAGTTTGCAAAAATCTTGTGTAAATTTGTGTAAATATCTTTTTGCAAAACTTGCACTTCATGCATCATCCATTCATGATTTCAAAACATTTTTCAAAAAATTTGCATGATTGTAAAAATTTGTGTAAATAGCATCTTTTTGTACATATGTATATAGTTTTTCTGGATGATAGTTGACATTTAAACTTGCATGGAATCAAATTGAGAAATGGAGCTTGATTAAGATCTTAGTCCACCTAACTTCTAAGAGGAACCTTATAGGGCTTAGGTTTAAGGCTTTTCAGGTCCATGGTGACTTAATTCTTTGAGTCCACTAGGCTATGATCACATGTCATCTCAATGAGCCTAAGTAGAGCACTTAACAACAACACATGACTCATATAGATTATGGCTTTACTTGGACACCAGCACTATGCACCGAGCTCTCTACGGATGAGGTGGTGAGGAGGCAATCTTCCTTGACTTGGGGTAGCATATGAGGGTAGTACTTCTAGGCGGAACCTCTCTTCTTCTTTTAGTGAAGGAAGTGCGTCTCAACTTGGTCTGGTTGCCATGAAGTCTAACGACGGGAGTTGTGGGTTGCAATAAAGCTTCAAAAGAGGGATAGTCTACTGGCTCAAGAGGAAAAAACTCCTTGTATATATGCTGCACATGTATATGTTGTATAGATGCACTTGAAAAAAATGCAAAAAGAAAAAAAATAACTCCAAAAAAGTGGTGGGTCTGATAGAAAATGATAATCCCACCGGAGTATGTATATAGAGTGCAATAAGTAAAGCTTGGTTTCATGATCCACCTGATGTAGCTTGCAGCAGGGAGACTTGGCTACACTGGTCAAGCTCCCAAGGGTACTTGGCTACACTGGCCTTGACCCATTCTCTTCTTCCTCCTCTTCTTGAGCCGGTTGAACTTGAACTTAGAGGAATACCCCGCTCCTCGAGGAAAGAGTGGCCAGATTGAGGACATAGAGTTACCTTGTTGGGGAGGGTTGTCAAGTTGCCATTTCTGAGGTGGAGAGCTTAGACCTCACATTCACAGGACAAGAAAAGATTCATAGTCTTCAGGGTTTGTGATTGATGACTTGTTCTGATCTGGAGCATTGAGGAGTCTTGGTTATAGAATAGTGGAACTTAGAGGCTGTTGAGTTTTAGACTTAAGTCCAAATAAGGTTCCGACACATTAATAATCCAAAGATCTGATCGAGCTCCATACCTTAATTTAATGAAGGCAAGTTTAATAATCAGCCTTGATCCATGTACATTCTCTTTTTCTTTTTCTTTATTTCTTTTTCACTTCTTTTTCAAATAAGTGTTTGCTAAGGGACTAGCAAAGTTAAGTATATGGGGGTGATGAATACTCATTCATCACTCTTTATTCTTATATTTTAGCTACAAAAACCTTTGCAAATGCATGTAGATATGTGTAAATAAAAATAATTACCAAAAGCATGCATTGTGTAAAAACCTATAATTAGCATGTTTTTGTGCAAAAATAAAAGAATAAAGATTAAAAAGAAAAAGAGGGAAATATTTAGAATAAATATTGAGCAACCTAACCCAAGGGAGGGCTCAGCATGGGCCTGACCGCATAAAAGCCAAAGTAGAGGGAGATAGGGGCCCATCTGTGTAAATATTTATGTAAATAAAATAAGAAGGTTTTCCTCACAAAAATAGGCTTGTAAATATTTGTATACATTTATAAATATAAAATAAAAATTTAAAAATTAAAAAGAAAACAAAAACACCTCTTGTATAGTCATCATGTACATAGATCACCCACCTTTATATTTATTCAGCCTTATAATTAAATAAAATTATTTTCCAAAATTCTTGTAAATATTCTATATTATATAATGTAAATAAATAAAATAAAAACAATTAAAACAAAAACAAAATAAAAATAACAAAATTTAAAAAAAAACACAAAAATATATTGTAAATATACCATGTATATAAATGTACATATGTATTTATTTCACCTATGTAAATAAATAATAAAAATTAAATAAAAATATCTTTTTATTCCTAATTTTATAATGAAAATAAATAAAATATAAAATAGGAATAAAATTGTACAAAAATAAGAAATTAAAAATCAAAAATCAAAATCCTATATATTATATATATACCTATATATAACCCTACTATGTATATACCTAATTTTATTTCGAAAAATTAATTAAAAATCACTAAAAAATAGAAAAAATAAAATAAAAATATTTCATGTTTTAAGTTTTTATTAATTCGATCATTTTCTAGCTTAAAATAAATAAACAAAAATAATGTGCTTGGCGGGCTCTGATTGGTCCACGGGGGATTGTTGACCCCCGGTCAACTCTCCCCCCAGGACCACCAGAGCCGGGTCCGTCCTGCCCGACCTGATTTCACTATTTTCTCCACGGTCGACCCGATCGCCAACGACCTTAACCCCGGGCTCCGATTGATCATTGAACATCCGTGACCCACGCCCGGGGTGGATCTCAGGGATCCGAGGCTCGAGTGACTCGCCTGATCCTGATCTTCTCGGATCCCTGAGCATATAAAGTCTCAGCTCCGGCGAGGTTTTCACGCATCTTTGGATCTTCCCCTCGGCGCCTGTGACCTCCTCCGGAGTTCCTGAGTGACAGTCGCGTCCTTCGGAGTAGCAGCGAGGCCCGGGAAGCCGGGAGCCACTGATCCGGTGGTCTTCACCGCTGTGCGCCGCCGCGAGCGCGCCTAGCCTCGGGGAGTCGACGGCCCCTTGCAGGCAACGACCAGAAGCTCGCCGAGCTTCAGCCCAGTCGACAGCATCCGCCAGGTAGCTTCTTTAGGCCGTAGGTTAGCGTAGATTTTGATTTTTCCGTTGCTGGTAGTTTAGCTCTGCCACCTCCGCCTGTCACTTCCGATCACCCATTCCACACTCCGACACCACCACCACGTCCGCCAGTCCTCTCTCCACCTTCTCCGACCCTTCACTCCCCCTGTCTCGCCCCGGAGCAGTGTATCAGCTCTCACCCTCCGCCGCTCGCCGGAAAGCCTTCACACCGCCTCATCCTTCACCTTCTGTCCGCTCTGACGGGTCGAGGCAGTTTGCCCTCGACCCAGCTCTCTTCCTGTGCAGGTCATATCGTTCGCAGAGCCTCATCTGGAGGCCAGCCGTTTAGGCACAGGGGCTCTTGTTCTTCCACGCCGCCGGAGCTCTCCGGAGCTCCCCACTCTCATCGGAGCAGAGCATTAGGTGCAAAGCTTCACGGCGAAGCTTCCCCGCACCTCAGGAGCACCAGACGAGGTCTACAGTGCGCGCAGTGGGCCGGCGAAGCTCGCCGGCCGCCAGTTCCTCCAGGACCTTCGTCCACCGTCAGATCGCCCTCGACGCTCCAGTTTAGATCTCGCCCGTTCATCCACGGAGCAGCACTGACCATCAGATCTCCCGGGGGTCGATCACCACCGTTGAGTCAGCGAGGTTAAGCCACGACGCATCTCAGCCATCCGATCCAGCACGTGGCTTCACCACCTCCATCCGATCCGAGCCAGGACTCCTTCGCAGCCCCACAACGTACCACATCCGTTGGATCTTCCATGTGGGTGCATTCCAGCCATCGGATCGTGCAGAGGGCCCCTTTGGTGTGCGGCGCGCCGTCTCAGTCGTTCGATCTGCCACGCGTCGTGCATCCGTCCCTCGACATTAATAAAAGGGGTAAATTGTCCTTAGGCCCCCTTTACTTTCTGCATTTTGTTTTTAGTCTTGTAAATACGTAGTGTAGCTCTTTTATTTTTGTAAATTTTGCACTGAGGACCTTATCTTTTATGTGATTTACATTTATACCCCTGCCAGTGGTGAACACGTGCATCGACACGTGGTATTTTGGTACATTTGCACTTTTGGCCCTGTGTTTTTGGCTTGTTAAGTTTTGCATTTATAGAAATAGGAATTGCAATTAGGTCCCCCCAGGCCTGAGTCACGTGTATCGTGCGTGGCCTGGGGGGTAATTTGCATTCCTACCCTTATACTTTCCAAGCTTGTTACTCCAGGGACCCAGAACTTTGTTATAATTGCAGATAGGTCCTTGTGCACTGTTGCTTCTTTTTATTTTTGAATAAAATAGCAAATTACCTCCAAATCCAACGAAAATTGGACACATGGCTCCTGCCATAGTGTAAAATTTTCGAGGATTTTTGAGGACATTTTTGTTTTCATTTGATATTTTTAAAAAAATTCAAAAACATCTATTTTCTTCACTGTCTAACTTTAAAAATCACAAAAAATTATTAAATATTGTCTAAAAATTACAAAAAATTGTCTACTGTCAATTTTGTTGTGTTTGATTTTCTAGCCAATTTTGGCTATTTTTCATTACTGAAAACCACTAAAAATTGAAAAACACTAAAAATCTTATAAAAATTCTAGTAACTCAATTAAAAATCTAAAAACAATAACATAGGTGCCTAAATTTTCCTTGTTTTATTCTCTTTACAGGAAAATTACCTCCCAGCTAATTTGGGGCCTTTAGATATTTTATCTAGGCCCTTTTAGCTCGGCTGGACAGTACCTTTCTTTCAGTCACTTTTTGATTTTTAGAAAATTAAATAAATCTCAGAAAATTCTCAAAAATTCACCAAAAACACTAAAAATTGTAAAACACATAAAAATATTTTTGTTTGAATTTTTGGTTGACTTTTTAGTGTATTTAATAAATTGGTGAAGTGAGTAGTTTATTAGCTTTTATTATTTTCTTCCACATTAAAAATCCAAAAAAACATAAAACAATTAAAACCACCAAAAATATTTTCTTCTTTTATTTTTATTTCTCTTTTTGACTACTTCGTAGGCCGAGAGGCCAACTGGTGCTCCTTGTGTTCGACCCTGGTCGCTATACCAGGTTAAATTAATAGCAAGACCGCTATCGCATTTTTGATTGATTTTATCTCTATTGGTGGTCTATTTTTCTTGATTATTCGCACTTGATTGCTTGGGTCGCAACGACCGATTAGCACCTTTATCCGAGTGGTCATTTTGCGTGACATCAGTCGCCGTCCGATCGCCTTCGACCTCCAGTTCGCATCTCGGCCGTCCATCTGAGGAGGTCCCGTCACCGTCAGATCTTTGGAGAGGCGATCCACCCCGTCCGATCAGAGGCGTCTTCCCACGCTGCTTCAGAGCCACTCGATCTTCCACGTGGCTGCACTTGGACCGTCCGATCAGCATCGAAGACTCCTTCGTTGGGTGCCACCCGCATCTCAGTCGTCCATCCACCACGTGGCGCCCATCCAACCGTCGTCATTAATAAAGGGTAATTTACCCTTAGGCCCTTCCTATTTCTTTATTTCGCATTTAGTCTTGTAAATATATAGTTTAGTTGTTTAGTTTTTGGTACAATTGCACTGTGAACCCTGCACTTTATTTCTTTCGCATTTATGCCCCTGTGTATGGTGTAGCACGCGCTTCGACACGTGGTTTTCTGGGCTATTTGCACTTTATTTCCTGTAGTTCTGGTTGGTTATCAAATGAATGAATACTTTTGGATTATTGCATTTATACCCCTGTGCGTGAATTAATTGTGCATGTGCGTTTTTTGTTGGGTAATTTGCAAACAAGCCCTCGGACTTTTGGTACCTGTTACCAAATAGCCCCCGGAACTTGTTTTCCTTACATTTAGGTCCCTGAGTGCCTCAGGCACGCGCGACGCGCGTGTTCTCCTAGGTATTCTGCACTGGACCCCCCAGAACTCTTGGTATTTGCACTTAGGTCCCTATGCACAGTACCTCCTTCTTATTTTTGAATAAAATAGCAAACCAACTCCAAATCCAATGAAAATTGGACACATGGCTCCTGCCATAGTGTAAAATTTTCTGGAATTTTTGGAGACATTTTCGTTTTGATTTAATATTTTTAAAAATTCAAAAACATCTATTTTCGTTACTGTTTAACTTTGAAAATCACAACAAAATATTAAAAATCATCTAAAAATCACAAAAACATTAGCTACTGTTGCTTTTAGTGTGCTTGATTTTCTAGCCAATTTTGGCTATTTTTCATTATATAAAACTTATAAAAATTGAAAAACACTTAAAAACTCATAACAATTCTAGTAAATAATTTAAAAACCCAAAAATAATAATTTAGGTGCTCAAATTTTCCTTGTTTCTTTCTCTATACAGAAAAATTACCTCCAGGCTTATTGGATATTTCTAGATATTTTATCTAAGTCCCTTAAGCTCGGTTGGACAGTACCTTCTTTTTCTTGCACTGTTTTATTTTTAGAAAATTAAATAAACATCAGAAAAATCCCAAAAATTCAGTAAAAACAGTAAAAATTATAAAACACACAAAAATATTTTTATTTGAATTTTTTGTTGATTTTTGTGCATTAAATAAATAGTTGAATTTCTTGCCTTGTGTTCTTGTTTTATTTAGTTTTTTAATTAATTAAAAATCTAAAAAAATATAAAAAGAATTAAAAACCACCAAAAATACCTTTTTCTTTTCTTTTATTTTCTTTTTGACTACTTCGTAGGTCGCAAGGCCATTTCGTGCTCCTTGTGTTCGACCCTGGTCGCTATACCAGGTTAAAATAATAGCAAGACCGCTATTGATTTCGATTTGATTTTATCTTCTGTTGGTGGTCTCTTTTTCTGGATTGATCGAGTCTGATTGCTTGGCCCGCAACGACCATTTAGTACCTTATACTCGAGTCGTTAGAACGGTTATCAGAATGGCGCCGTTGCCGGGGAGCACGGCTTAGTAGTTTTCTTTTTATTTTCATTTTCTTTTTCGCGGCTTTTCACGGCTCTTTCAGAGTCTGCGACTTTTCGCGGCTTTTTGTTTTTATTTTATTTTATTTTTGTTTTTGTTTTTGAGTGTTTCTTTTATTTGGCATTTTTGCGCGTATACCCTTTCTTTTATTTTCTTGATATTATTTGATTATTTTATTGGTCTGACCACTCTGTTGCTTTCTTGAGAGGGCCCGAGGACCGAGGCGGCCGATTTCGAGAAGCCGACGCAACCGAGGAACTTGGAGGCGGCTCCCTTCTGCACGGAGCCACAGGAGAGCGTGAGAGAGAGTCTGAGTGGGTGAGGATTAGAGTAGGATTAGTTTAGATTTTTTTATTCATTTGATTATTATTGTAATAATACAGGGGCACTCAGACTCTTGGACTTGACTTCTCTAGCGAGTCTGTTTTGCCGAGCACCGGCGTGCTCGGGGGACCCTTAGGAGTTTTCACGGTTTTTCTTGCGGCTTTGGTTTTCTTGCTGCCTTTTACGGTTTTACGCGGTTTTTATCGAGCCCCTAAACTTAGGTTTTTCTGCTTGATTGTGCCGTAATTAGTAGGGTCCCCGCACCTAACTGCTTGCCTGTTCCTATAGTGCGATTAATTGGACCTACTAATAATTGATTAATAAAAATAACTGACTCATCTCCTTCGTAGCCTACGTGTCGTAGCCTGCCCTGCCAAGCGCTTCTCCTGAACCCGATGTGTCGGGAGGAGGAGGGGTAGACCGAGACCGGACCTTTGGCTTGAAGGATCGGTGACCAGTTAGACGGCTCTTCAAGTAGACTTGCTTGTTTAGGACTCGGTTTTCATCGCTGCACCATATAGGTAGTTTATTTTCTGTCTTTACATCTCTGCATGCATCATTGATTTCTTCGCGCATCGGCTTTTTCGTCTTCTCCCCCTTGTTTTTGACTAAATAACCAGGAGAACCGAAAAATTCGTTAGGCCTTTGTTTTTATTGAAAAATATTAAAAAAAGAAAAACCATAAAATTGGGACTGTTTAAGCTATTGACCCTAAAAGACACTTGACTTAAAAATCTGTCTTGGGGAGAGCAACCCCCTCATTGTTTGGTTTGATTGCGCGAGAGAGTGACCCGTTCACTAGGTAGAGCCCTCCGGTGTTATTCTTGACTGACTACCGACTCTTCCGTGCGGGCCAGTCGGTTGGGGTAGCATCGGGTATCCCAACAGGTCACGTAAGCGCTCTGATAGATTGTTTGTTCACCTAATAAAATTTGAAAAGATAATTTGACCGAGCCTTTACGGTCTTCAGCTCGTCTTGCGTTGGTGAACAGAGGGTTTGGTTGCCGATCATAGTTTCTCCAGATCTCATCCGTATTACTCGTCAGATCACGATGATGGGTAGACGCTCTCTTAGGCAGCCTCTGGCTGCACCGCTTTCGGGCACGTCTACCCGTTCATCTAGGTTGGCCCACGAGAGCCGAGACCAGCTCTCTGAGCCCGAGTATGATTCCGCCCTGTTCTCCCTCGACCCCCTTTCTTTCGGTTCTGAGAGACATGAGCCAGAGGAGAGATTAGCAGATTTGTCAGCACTTGAGTTTGGCTCATTTGATTTTGCAGACGTCATGGCCGGTAGTTCTGAGGATCGCACCAGAGGAGAGCACTTCGTATTGGACCAGGGTGCGATCAACTCCACCCTGATCGCCTCACTAGAGACCGTTCAGCAGCAGTTGAGGGATCAGGGAGCATTCATGCTCGATATGAGGAGAGATATGGAGCAGATGCAAGCTGAGCTCGAGGAGCGCAGAGAGGGATCGAGGATCCCAGAGGATGCAGATGCAGTAGCCGCAGCAGCCGCCGCAGCGGCAGCAGCAGCCGCAGCCGCGGCAGGAGGACGACCAAGACCAATGCGGGAGTTACACAATCCCGGATCGACGCTGACACACCACTGGGTTGTACTTCCGGCCATCGTGGGGGACTTCAAGTTCCCCCCGAACACCTTGCAGTTACTCCCCCTCTTCCACGGACTCGCTACTGAGGAGCCCCACCTCCACCTCCAGGAGTTTCTCATGATCTGCAGTACTGTCCACGACCGTCAGGTGGACCAGGATACAATTCGTATGATTGCCTTCCCCTTTTCCTTGGCCGACAGAGCAGCCACCTGTCTGAAGCACTTGGGGAAGTTTGTTTACACCTGGGAGCAGCTCTGCACCGAGTACTTGAACAAGTACTATCCACTCGGGCGGACCAATGCAGCGAGAGCCCTCATCAGCAACTTCTCCATGCTCCCCAATGAGCAATTCCATGAGGTATGGGAGAGGTTCCGTGAGCTGACTGACCGATGCCCGCACCATGACATTTCGAAGCCCAACCTTGTGCAGAGCTTCTTCAGCGGGCTGACACCAGAGCTCCAGGGCTTGGTGAATGCTTCTTGTGGCGGGTCTTACTTCGCCAAGGATCACGACCAGGTCTGGGCCATCTACGAGGAGATGGCCGAGAACTACATGGTGATGTCCCAGACTAGGTTGTATACTCAGGGCAGACCCCAGCAGCAGCCAGGACCCGTGCAGTACCAGAGGATAGCATGGGTCGACGCCGGTCCATCCAGTTCATCCGCAGTAGCATCAGCACAGGCAGAGTCATCCGCTGCGGATATGGGTATCATCAGTGAGAAGTTGGATCAGATGGAGCTGATTGAGAAGAAGCAGTGCCAGGGCATCACTCAGATGGAGCAGATGGCACAGACTCTGAGCGACATGAAGACCTAGCTCATGTGTCTCCAGGAGGCACAGACGGCTCCACAGGCCCGTCTTCAGTCGCGAGGCGATACCGGCGGCAGCAGCAGCTCGTTCCAGCGCTCCAGCTCACACCAGCAGCCTAGACAGGTTCACCTTGTACAGGCGGAGCCGTACCAGCAGCCGCAGCCCACCTACCAATCACCATCATCTCCAGACATGCAGATGGTGGTATACCAGCCGGATCAGCCTCTGGCAGTACTTCCGTCAGCCCAGTACGATGCAGAGCCGTTGATGGATGTCAACGGGATTTGGTATGACCGTCCTCAGCCTGGGATCCGACGAGACCATCCCCGATTCAGGTGGGGGAACGGAGGTACCCAGCCCCAGCAGCAGTCATCCGGTCAGGGAGGGCAGTACAGCCAGCAGAGAGATCACCAGCAGCAGCAGCCCCCAGCCTATCAGTCACAGCAGCAGTCACCTTCGTTCCCCGTCCCTATCAGCATGGACAGTCTTGGAGGCGAGAGCAGCCTCACAAGCCACACCAGCAGCAGCACCCTTCCTCTTACCCCTCTCAGCAGCAGCAGCACCAGTTCCAGCAACCTCATTACCAGAGAGGCTACGCGTCGGGCTCCCATGGTCCACCATACGAGAGCCCCGCCTTGGACGACATAGCCCGCCTCCTCTCGGACCAGTAGGCTACTTTCAAACGGGAGATGGACGAGTTCCGCCAGGAGATGCGGGACATTGTGAGAGGGAAGGCCGCCATTCCTGCCCAGATAGAGCCGAATCCCAACAGCCTGAAGCGGAAGTCTGAGCAGGTAGTTTACACTGAGCATGCCACTCCTAGTGATCCGTTTGATGATATGTCTTCAGATCTGTTTGATGCTGATTTTGTCACACTTAGGAGCGGTAGGGCACCAGCAGGCGGCGCCTCAGCTGAGCGACATCATGAGGATACATCCAGGGCGCGAGATGAGGAGGAGGAGAGCGGTACTGAGGCCGCTCATGATGATGACGGTGGTACTGATGCCACCAAGGATGTTGATCCCACAGGAGGTACTGAGGCTGCCGTTTCACCAGTTCGAGGAGGTGGTACTGACGCCACCCGAGATGCCGAGCCAGAGCGCGGTACTGAGGCCGCGAGTCGTCCAGCAGAGCCAGCCCGTGGTGGTACTGATGCCACCGGTGTTCATGTAGAGAGAGCTGTTGTTTTCCCTTCCACTGATGTAGCTCGGAACCATGTTGTGAATAAAGGAAAAGGTTTAGTTTATTCTGGTCCCACTGTGGTGCTTGATGTATGTGCGGATCTGGCCGTCGAGCCGTCTAGACCTATTCCTAGTCCTTCATCTGAGAAGGACCCTGTGATCCCCTTCCCTAGAGCCCTTTTGATGGGGAAGGGGAAGAAAAAAGAAAAAGATCCAAAAAAGAGAGAGCAGGAGGAGTTCAGCCAGAGCATGATTGACCGATTGCATATACAGCTGACCCTTCAGGAGGCTTTGCAGCACATCCCCCTTCTTCAGCGCTCTTTGAGAGACAGGACTACAGTCAGGAGGAGGAGGAGGAACCACCATTCAGAGATTCATGTGCTGACGAAAGCCACGTGTTTCGCGATCCAGAACCGTCTGCCGGTCAAGAGGCCAGATTCAGGAGCCCCATATGTCAGATGTCACATCAGAGAGCAGAGGTTCGACCGGACTCTATTGGATAGCAGATCGTCTATCAACCTCCTTCCGGCAGCCCTTCTCGACCGCTTCGAGTTGGGCACTCTTAGACAGAGCAGGACAGTCCTTCAGTTTGCTGATCGATCTGTCAAGAGGCCGAAGGGGTTGTTGCGAGACGTTGTCGTCACTATTCAGGGCCTGCAATTTCCCGTGGACTTCGTAGTGTTGGACATGGAGATCCCTGATTCAGTGGCCGATACCCCCATCATCCTCGGTCGTCCGTTCTTGGCCATAGCCAAGGCAGTGACAGACCATTATAGCGGGAAGATATACTTTCGCGTCGAGGGCGAGAGTGCACAAATAGAGACGGTCGAGGACTACAGAGCCAGGGATAGAGCATGCTCAGAGACCAGTACAGATACAGAGCAGCTGACAGATGCCGGGTTAGACATCCACCAGGACTGTGATTTTGTGATCACAGACGATGAGGCAGCATGGGCAGACCCTGCAGCATTGGCCATCCTCTCATTTCCAGACAATGCTGATGCCGAGTTGATAGCAGAGGAGAGCTTGGAGAGCACAACCCTAGTACAGGATACTTCAGTGGCAGCAGAGCCGGTTCTCGACCGCGACATGATTTCTAGTGATGGTGGTACTGAGGCCACCTTGTGTGACGGTGGTACTGATGCCACCTTGTTTGATGCAGATCCCTCGGATTCAGAGTCTGATTGGGCAGATTGCGAGGATCAGATGCCAGACCTGAGTCCCACAGAGCCTACAGCTGAGGAGGAGGCAGATGCCGAGCAGATCAGAGACAGTTCAGTCGAGCAGCCTTCTCCAGATCCAGTTTGCGAAAGTTCGTTTTCTTTCTCCTAGGCAGACTTGGCAGCTTACACGCATCTTCTTCCGAAGCCAGATTTGCCAGCACCCAGCTGTCCAGAGCTGAAGCCGCTCCCTACTTCGCTGAAGTATCGATTCCTTGCGGGCGAGCCTGAGATGTACCCAGTCATCATCTCTGCCAATCTGACTGGAGAGCGAGAATCCCGTTTGATGAGGGTTCTTGAAAAGAACCACAAGGCAATCGGATGGAGCGTAGCAGATCTCCATGGGATTAGTCCATTGTTGTGCTCCCACCATATTTATCTCGAGGAGGGGGCGAAGCCGTCGCGTGAGTTCCAGCGGCGGCTGAACCCCAACCTTAGAGAGGTCGTCATGAAGGAAATCTCAAAATGGTGGAGCGCAGATTTTATTTATCCCATTTCCGACTCCAAGTGGGTCAGCCCCTTGCATGTGGTGCCCAAGAAGACGGGCATCACGACTGTGATCAGTGAGTCGGGAGAGGAGATTGCTACACGAGTATCCACCTCTTGGCGGGTCTGTGTTGACTACAGGAGACTCAACCAGGCCACCAAGAAGGACCATTTCCCCCTGCCTTTTATTGACCAGATCATTGAGAGACTGGCAGGGAAGAGCCATTACTGTTTCCTGGATGGGTACTCGGGCTACAACCAGGTGGCCATCGCTCCTGAGGATCAGGAGAAGACCACCTTTACCTGTCCCTTCGGAACATACGCCTTTCGATGCATGCCATTCGGGCTATGCAATGCCCCTGTGACTTTTTAGAGATACATGTTGTCGATCTTTTCGACATGGTAGGGGAGTGTTTGGAGGTCTTCATGGACGATTTCTCGGTCTACGGCGACGGATTCGACTCCTGTCTTGACTGCCTAGACCGGGTACTCCAGCGATGTATAGAGGTCCATTTGGTGCTTTCTTGGGAGAAGAGTCATTTCATGGTGACTCAAGGGACGGTGCTTGGCCATATCATCTCCAACAGGGGCATGGAGGTTGATCCGGCCAAGGTTGATGTCATTAGAAAACTCGCACCGCCGTCCAATTTGAGGCAGCTACGGTCATTCCTGGGGCACGTTGGTTTCTATCGGAGATTCATTTATGATTTCAGCAAGATTGCCCGGCCATTGACTGACCTCTTGACGAAAGACACCGAGTTCCTTGTCGATGACAAGTGTCTTTCGTTCTTTGCGACTCTCCAGCAGTGTGTTATTGAGGCTCCTGTTCTCCAGCCACCTGATTGGTCTCTCCCATTCGAGATCATGACGGATGCCTCCGATTTTGCCGTAGGGGTCGTGCTGGGACAGAGGAGGGATGGAGTCCCCTTTGCTATCCACTACGCTAGCCGCACATTGGATTCCGCCCAGCGGAATTACACGGTCACAGAGAAGGAGATGCTAGCCGTAGTATTCGCCCTAGATAAGTTTCGATATTATATCATTGGATCTAGAGTGACCTTGTACACTGATCACACCGCCATCCGGTACCTCATGGCAAAGAAGGATGCCAAGGCCAGACTTACTAGATGGATCCTTCTACTCCAGGAGTTCGACATTGAGATCAAGGATAAGCCTGAAGTCAAGAATGTGGTGGCGGATCACCTCTCCCGTATAGAGCAGCCTGAGGAGTCTGAGCAGATTGATCCCATTTGTGAGACCTTCCCAGATGAGGCGATCCTTGCTATCGCCTCACTCCCGTGGTATGCCGATATTGTGAACTTTCTCGTTGCTGGGAAAGTCCCACAAGATTGGCCCAAGCAGAGGCTTGAGACCTTCCTCGCAAAGGCCAAGTCCTACCACTGGGAGGATCCCATCCTTTACCACGAAGGAGGGGATAGCGTCTGGCATCGGTGCATTCCTCAGGAGGAGCACCATAGCGTCCTTACTTACTGCCACAAGCTTGAGGCAGGAGGACATCATTCTGGGAGGAGAACGGCACAAAAAGTGCTCCAATCCGGCTTGTGGTGGCCTACCCTCTTCAAGGACTCTGATGAGTTCGTGAAGAGGTGTACTGACTGTCAGAGGATGGGCACGTGTGGACAGCGTGATATGATGCCGATGCAACCTATTCACTTTTGTGAGGTTTTTGACGCATGGGGCATCGATTTCATGGGTCCATTCCCTAAGAGTCAGGGATTTGAGTACATTCTGTTGGCCGTGGACTATGTTAGTCGTTGGGTTGAGGGATCGCTGATGCGAGGATAGTTTGCCGATTTTTGAGGAAGCACATCATCACACGGTTCGGGGTTCCTAGAGTTCTGATTTCAGATGGGGGGTCTCATTTCATCAACGACCGGGTGAAGGCCCTTGCTAGCGAGTTCGGTATAGACCATCATGTTGCTACACCTTACCATCCACAGACGAATGGTCTAGCCGAGGTGTCGAACAGGGAGATCAAGACTATATTGCAAAAAGTCATCCGCCCAGACCGAAAGGATTGGTCACAGCTTTTGGACTCGGTCTTGTGGGCATATAGGACGTCTTTCAAGACACCACTGGGCACATCTCCCTTTCGCCTCATATATGGCAAGCCGTGCCATTTACCTGTTGAGCTGAGGCACAGGTCACTTTAGGCAGTTACTGACATACTTATGGATCCAAATGGTGTAGGAGACCAGAGGAGGGCAGAGTTAGCAGCCCTGGAGGAGTTGAGAGATACTGCCTTCTCAAACAGCCTACAGTATAAGGAGAGAGTGAAGGAGTGGCATGATTCTCATATCAGCCACAAGCATTTTGAGCCTGGTCAGAGAGTATGGCTGTTTGATGCGAGGCTTCGTTTATTTCCAGGGAAGCTACAGAGCAAGTGGAAGGGACCCTACTTGGTGAGAAAGGTACACGACAACGGTAGCATTGATATATCCGAGTTATCTTCTGAGAGTACCTTTCGAGTGAATGACCAGCGGCTCAAGCCATTTCTAGATCATGAGCCGCGGGTCATTGATCTTGCCCCTATTCATTTTGCGTGAGATGTGGTCTTTGACTCACATCTAATGCATCTCACGCCTGATTTTCACTGATCTTCCACCGTGTATAGATCCAGATGTCTATATCACTACATTCTTTAGTCCCACATCCCTTTCTTCATCTCTTGATTATGCTATACTTAGGGTGCACTTTACCCTAAGTATAGGGGGGATGTAGGACCTTCGGGTATTTCTTTTGTTTCTTTCTACCCCTGTTTTTGCTGCCTATACTTGGGGATATTTTACCCTAAGTATGGGGGGGTAGACCCTGTACATTCTTCACTCGGTTTTCCCTTAGTGTACAGCCTGCTATACTTAGGATTACTTGATCCTAAGTATAGGTGGAAGACCCGAGATCCTCTTGACTGTCTGTTTCATTCATTCGTCTTTGTAAATAGCCTTTCTTTTCACTTCCCTATACCTAGCACAAGTTATGTCTTCTTCATCGCTCTTGACTCTGAGGACACCGTTCGAGCTAAGTATAGGGGGTGTGTATATATTTCATATATACTTTAGCCATAACTCGTACTTTGTGTGAGTGTGTTAATAAATAAAATGGCTAAAAACCCTAAAAATCACAAAAATTAAAAAATTTTCATGTACATAAACATTCTTTTATTTGCACATAAATAGCTAGTGTAAAAATTATTTTTGTAGAAATGATTTCAAAAATCTTGTGTGTAAAGTTTGTGTAAATATTTTCTTATCAAAATTATGTATATAGTACAAAATTTTTCCAAAATGTTTTGAAAATCAAAAGTTTGAAAAAATCTCGTGTAAATGTGTGTAAATACTTTTTGCAAAACTTGCACTTCATGCATCATCCATTCATGATTTCAAAACATCTTTAAAAAATTTTGCATGTTTGTAAACTTTGTGTAAATAGCATCTTTTGTACATATGTATATAGTTTTTCTGGATGATAGTTGACACTTAAACTAGCCTGGAATCAATTTGAGAAATGGAGCTTGATTAAGATCTTAATCCACCTAACTTCTAAAAGGAACCTTATAGGGCTTAGGTTTAAGGCTTTTCAGGTCCATGGTGACTTAATTCTTTGAGTCCACTAGGCTATGATCACATGTCATCTTAATGAGCCTAAGTAGAGCACTTAACAACAACACATGACTCATATAGACAATGGCTTTACTTGGACACCAGCACTTTGCACCGAGCTCTCTACGGATGAGGTGGTGAGGAGGCAGTCTTCCTTGACTTGGGGTAGCATATGAGGGTAGTACTTCTAGGCGGAACCTCTCTTCTTCTTTTAGTGAAGGAAGTGCGTCTCAACTTGGTCTGGTTGCCATGAGGTCTAACGACGGGAGTTGTGGGTTGCAATAAAGCTTCAAAAGAGGGATAGTCTACTGGCTCAAGAGGAAAAACTCCTTGTATATATGTTGCACATGTATATGTTGTATAGATGCACTTGAAAAAAAAAATGCAAAAAGAAAATAACTCCAAAAAAGTGGTGGGTCTGATAGAAAATGATAATCCCACCGGAGTATGTATATAGAGTGCAATAAGCAAAGCTTAAGTTTCATGATCCACCTGATGTAGCTTGCAGCAGGGAGCCTTGGCTACACTGGTCAAGCTCCCAAGGGTACATGGCTACACTGGCCTTAACCCATTCTCTTCTTCCTCCTCTTCTTGAGCCGGTTGAACTTAAACTTAGAAGGGAATACCCCGCTCCTCGAGGAAAGAGTGGCCAGATTGAGGTCATAGAGTTACCTTGTTGGGGAGGGTTGTCAAGTTGCCATTTCTGAGGTAGAGAGCTTAGACCTCACATTCACAGGACAAGAAAAGATTCATGGTCTTCAGGGTTTGTGATTGATGACTTGTTCTGATCTGGAGCATCGAGGAGTCTTGGTTATAGGTTAGTGGAACTTAGAGGCTGTTGAGTTTTAAACTTAAGTCCAAATAAGGTTCCGACACATTAATAATCCAAAGATCTGATCGAGCTCCATACCTTAATTTAATGAAGGCAAGTTTAATAATCAACCTTGATCCATGTACATTCTCTTTTTCTTTTTCTTTCTTTATTTTTCACTTCTTTTTCAAATAAGTGTTTGCTAAGGGACTAGCAAAGTTAAGTATAGGGGGGTGATGAATACTCATTCATCACTCTTTATTCTTATATTTTAGCTACAAAAACCTTTGCAAATGCATGTATATAGTTGTAAATATAAATAATTACCAAAAGCATGCATTGTGTAAAAAGTAATAATTAGCATGTTTTTGTGCAAAAATAAAAGAATAAAGATCAAGAAGAAAAAGAGAGAAAATATTTAGAATAAATATTGAGCAACCTAACCCAAGGGAGGGCTCAGCATGGGCCTGACCGCATAAAAGCCAAAGTAGAGGGAGATAGGGGCTCATGTGTATATATATATATATAATAAAAATATTTTCCTCCCAAAAATAGATTAAAATAGGTTTGTAAATATTTATATATATTTAAATATAAAAACAAGATAAAAATAGAAAAATTAAAAAGAAAACAAAAACATCACTCATGTACATAGTCACCTTGTATATAGTCCACTCATCCCTATTTATTTAGCTTTATAAATAAATAAAATTAATTTCCAAAAATTTTATGAATATTCTATATGATATGGTGTAAATAAATAAAATAAATTAAAACAAAAACAAAATAAAAAGAACAAAATTAAAAATCCAAAAATACTTTGTAAATATACCATGTATATATATGTACATATCTATTTATTTCACCGATGTATATAAATAATAAAAATAAAATAAAAATATCTTTTTAGTCCTAATTTTATGATATAAATAAATAAAATATAAAATGGGAATAAAATTATATAACAATAACAAATTAAAAATCAAAATAAAAAACCCTATATTGTACATATACCTATGTATAGTACTATATTGTAAATACCTTATTTTTACTTTGAAAAATTAATTAAAAATCACTAAAAAATAGAAAAAAATAAAATAAAAATATTTCATGTTTTGAGTTTTAATTAAATAAGCCATTTGCTATTTTTAATCTAATTTCCAAATATTTTCCAGGTGGCAGCCTCCCATTGGTCCAGGGGAGTTGTTGACCGCCCGGTCAACTTCCCCCCCAGGACCACCTCCCACGGGTAGCGGGTGCCCGACCCGATTTCTCGCAATTTTCGCACCTAAACCCGATCACTCCTCGCCTAAACCCCGGGTCCGTTTTGATCACGTCATATCCGACACCCTCGCCGGAGACCCTGCCTCGGGATCCGCGCATTCCATTGCCCTACCTACTCTCATCTTCCCGGACCCTCCACCGTATAAAACTCGAGCTCCGCCACTCCATTTCCCATCTTTGGCTTGTCGTTCCTCCTTCCAGTGACCTCCACTTTCTGCGCGAGAGTGACAACTTGCCCCGGAGGTGTTGCAGCGAGGCTGAGGGCGCTCAGACCACTGATCCGGCGAGTCACCACTGCCATGCTCCGCCCAGAGCAGGAGCTCGAGCCTCGGAGGTCGACGCTCCTCGAGGCGAGGACCCAGAGCTTCGCAAGCTCGCCCACAGTCCATTCCTCCACGTAGGTAGACCCATCTCCCTTTCTTTTTCGTTAATTTTTTATTACCCCCAATTCGCCCCGTCGCCGACCATCGTAGATTCCGGTCACGTCACCCCTCCATTCGATCATCGGGCTGCACCATAGCCTCCGCCTTCCTCCCACGCACGTTCTGCACCCCTCCATTCAACCCAGCTCGCACAGGAGCTGGGGTTCGAGCTCCTCCGTCCATCCCCTTGCCGGAGCTCGTCCGCACCGACTCCCAGACCACCTTCACCACGTCTAACGGGGTCGAGGCACTTTGCCCTCGACCCGCGAGCTTTCTGGTGAATTTTGCAGAGTCATCCAAGCCCATCTGAGGGTTTGGACCATTCGGTCCAGTAGCCCCCCTTTCCGCCGACCTCGCCGGAGCTCTCCAGGGCTCGGTTAGTTCATCGGAGGGCACCACTCGACGCGGAAGCCTCCCACGCACCTTCTCCGATCTTCAGCGAGCTTCCAGGAGGACACTAGCGCCGCCACGAGCCCGGCAAAGTTCGCCGGCGCCCAGTTCGTCCAGCATCCTCCGTCGCCGTCCGATCGCCTTCGACCTCCAGTTCGCATCTCGGTCGTCCATCTGAGGAGGTCCCGTCACCGTCAGATCTTTGGAGAGGCGATCCACACCATCCGATCAGAGGCGTCTTCCCACGCTGCTTCAGAGCCACTCGATCTTCCACGTGGTTGCGCTTGGACCGTCCGATCAGCATCGAAGACTCCTTCGTTGGGCGCCACTCGCATCTCAGCCGTCCATCCACCACGTGGCGCCCATCCAGCCGTCGTCATTAATAAAGGGTAATTTACCGTTAGGCCCTTCCTGTTTCTTTATTTCACATTTAGTCTTGTAAATAGATAGTTTAGTTGTTTAGTTTTTGGTACAATTGCACTGTGAACCCTGCACTTTATTTCTTTCGCATTTATGCCCCTGTGTATGGTGTAGCATGTGCTTCGACGCGTGGTTTTCTGGGCTATTTGCATATATTCCCTGTAGTTCTGGTTGGTTATCAAATGAATGAATACTTTTGGATTATTGCATTTATACCCCTGTGCGTGAATTAATTGTGCATGTGCGTTTTTTGTTGGGTAATTTGCAAACAAGCCCTCGGACTTTTGGTACCTGTTACCAAATAGCCCCCGGAACTTGTTTTCCTTACATTTAGGTCCCTGAGTGCCTCGGGCACGCGTGACGCGCGTGTTCTCCTGGGTGTTTTACACCGGACCCCCCAGAACTCTTGGTATTTGCACTCAGGTCCCTGTGCACAGTACCTCCTTCTTATTTTTGAATAAAATAGCAAACCAACTCCAAATCCAATGACAATTAGACATATGGCTCCTGCCATAGTGTAAAATTTTCTGGAATTTTTGGAGACATTTTCGTTTTGATTTAATATTTTTAAAAATTCAAAAACATCTATTTTCGTTACTGTTTAACTTTGAAAATCACAAAAAAATATTAAAAATCATCTAAAAATCACAAAAAATTAGCTACTGTTGTTTTTAGTGTGCTTGATTTTCTAGCCAATTTTGGCTATTTTTCATTATATAAAACTTATAAAAATTGAAAAACAATTAAAAACTCATAACAATTCTAGTAAATAATTTAAAAACCCAAAAATAATAATTTAGGTGCTCAAATTTTCCTTGTTTCTTTATCTATACAGGAAAATTACCTTCAGACTTATTAGGGATTTCTAGATATTTTATCTAGGTCCCTTAAGCTCGGCTGGACAATACCTTCTTTTTCTTGCACTGTTTTATTTTTAGAAAATTAAATAAACATCAGAAAAATCCCAAAAAATTCATAAAAACAGTAAAAATTATAAAACACACAAAAATATTTTTATTTGAATTTTTGGTTGATTTTTGGTGTATTAAATAAATAGTTGAATTGCTTGCCTTGTGTTCTTGTTTTATTTAGTTTCTTAATTAATTAAAAATCTAAAAAAATAAAAAGGATTAAAAACCACCAAAAATACCTTTTTCTTTTCTTTTATTTTCTTTTTGACTACTTCGTAGGCCGCAAGGCCATTTCGTGCTCCTTGTGTTCGACCCTGGTCGCTATACCAGGTTAAAATAATAGCAAGACCGCTATTGATTTCGATTTGATTTTTCTGGATTGATCGAGTCTGATTGCTTGGGTCGCAACGACCATTTAGTACCTTATACCCGAGTCGTCAGAACGGTTATCACTTTTTCTCCTTGATCCACCCTCTTTCACGTGCCTTTGATTCCTCAAGGATTGAGTGTCTAAATCAACCGCGCGACCTCAATCTTCCATCCCACTTTGTCACCTGTACAAAAGCTCCGCCTTCTCCTTCTTCCTTTTTTAAACCTCTTCTGCTCCGAGTTTTGCCCCTTTTGCGTCCCAAGGCTTAAGGAAGGTGACAACTACCTCGCCAAGCAGTAGGAGGATCGAGGAATCGATGTGGAGGTGGATTCCACCATCTTCGATGGTCCATCGACATGAGGTATTTTCAAAAAATACCGGATTAAATCGGTGTGGAGGTGGATTCCACCATCTTCGGTGGTCCGTCAACATGAGGTTCATCTCGCAGCTCCTAGCCACTCAAGTTTGCTTTTATTTGCTTTTAGGTAGCCAATAGTTCCCACTCTTAGTTTAAGTTTTAATCCATTGGCCTAGCGTAAAATCGCCCATTCGTCGGAGTTAAACTCCGAGCGAACCATTCTACCGTCTCCGCTCACGTTCCTACTCCACCAGTCATCTCATTTCTTTCCCCCCTCAGTTCTTCACCCAACCAACCCATTAATCCCCCTTTTATCCCCTCTAGATTGAAGGATCTGTGCTCCCACCGTCACTACCTTGCCGGAGCACTCCATACACTTCATCTCACCGCCATTCCACACCTAATATGGTCAAGGAACTTTGCCCTCGACCGTGGCATTGTCTGTGCAAGTTCAGTGACCAACGATCCTCATCTGGATGCAGATTCAATGACGAGGAGCTCCTCCATGCCCCCCATTCTTCATGCCTTCACTAGGGCCCTATCAGTGGGCTCTGGACTACTTAGGACCACCGGGACACGCACGCTCCTCCTAGGGACCTGTGGAAACCTTCCGTGGGACTAGATGACACTGGAGGAAGATGATGTCACTGATCGAAGCTCGCCACCCGCGAGTTCTTCAGCTATTCTTGCAGACATCCTCAGCACTGTCGATCGAGGCCAAGTCCCAGTTTTGAAGCAAGCTGTTGGATACACCACGCTATGATCATTCGATCCTCGCTAAAGATCCAATCTTGGACATCCACGGGAATCGCGCAAGGAGCGGCTTACACATGGATTAGTGGGACAATCAGAGCCGTTTACCTACGCATAGTAGGGGGTAATTTATACACCCATCCTCTGCATTTTTGCTTTTTGTTTATTTAATCTTGTAATTTAATTTGGATGTTTAATCATTTTGAAAAATTGTAAGGAACACACTTCTTTTATTTAATATTCCATCTAGGTCCGTGCCACGTCACCTCACGTGCAGTCCCATTTGAGGTGGCGATTTTGTACTTAAGCCCTCACGGGTTTTATGTTTTCTATTTACTCCTAAACATTTTAATATTAATTATAATATTTTGTATAATTTGCATTGTAACCCTTGACTTTATTTTTAATTACAAAAATGCCTTTGCCAGTTCATTAATTCGTGTGTTTGATTCTATTTATTAAAAATATCATATGTGCTCCAAAAGTAATGCAAAAATAGGGTTAGCTGCATGTTAGCATGTACTTTAACACCACACAATTATTTTTGCATTTTAGGTATTTTAACTATTTATTAAAAATCAGAAGAACATATTTTCTCCCTATTTGATTAAAAATTACCAAAAAAATATAAAATCTTTTTTGAAAAAAATCCAAAAAATGTTTTTTGTTTATTTTAGTATTTTGTAACTCCAGAAAAATTGCTAAAAATAAAAAAAGATTAAAATTAAAAAACTCCAAAATCCTTATAAAAATATAAAAAATCCCCAAAATTCTAAAAATATTCATTTCTATTTTGTAATTTTCTTCATTTTATTTATTATATCTAAAATTGATTTGGATTTGACTTTATTTTTTATTTTTGATGTCCAAATAAATTTGGCCTATTTATTTAGTCCATGTTTTGGGATATTTTTTACTTTAAATTATATAAAACCCCAAAAAAATATTTTCCACTTTAGTGTATTTTTAGTTGTGTTTATAAATCTATTTTCCTATATTGTATATATAGTTTTATATTTTTTTATATTATATATTTAAAAGAAAAAGAAATAAAAAATATAAAAATATAAAAAGAAAATAATATTTATAAAATTAAAAACAAAAATATAAGTTAAAAGCCATAAAAATATAAAATTAAAAACTCACACAAAAACACTTAGACAAGAAGAAGAACACAAATTTTGGAATTAACTTTCCTAATCTATGTTTTGCTCCCTGTGTTCAACACTCTACATACTTGCACTATACACACATTTTGTAGAGTTAAATAAACTAAATTTTAACTCCACACATTTATTTGCATTGCAATATTTATCTGTGAGCTAATTTTGATCTAGTCGAGATTTCTTGTGGGTCACCTCAACGACAATTTATCTTCGCTTTCTGTGAGGATAATTTCTGACCGCGGAAAATCTCAGTTATCAGCCCTCCAAGAAGAAACACTTCAAGCCACATAAGTTTCTTCTAATTCCTTGAACTCTTCCGAAAGTGTATCATGCTAGAAAAATCTACGCTATGATACCATCGACAACCAGGTTAACTCTGATGAACCAGCTGTAGATGAACTTAAAGATGTTATAATCGATTTACATGATTTAGTTATTTAATTGAAAAAGGAAATTAAGTTTCTAAAAGCCACTACATGTACTACACAAGTAGTTTTAACTTCAATTTCACTATGAAAATCATCCTCAAATATTTTCTGTACCTAAAAAAAAATAAATTAGTTTAAAAAAATAAAAATAACAAAAAGAAATCACGCAAGTTGTTGAGCCCCAACAATAATGCTAAAATGAAAATGTGAATTTCATTGTGTTAAAAAGTGTTTTTTATGTTATCATCGTTGATACGCAAAAATTGATAAATTTTAAATAATTTTTACTCAACTACAAGTAAAGACATATCAACTAATGTATGAGGCAAGTAGAGGATCGGTTCACAGAGAATATGACATGTTCAATGAATTTTTATTATATTTACAAAGGCATTTTTTACTTTATTGGCTCAAAACAAATTCTATTATTTGGTCCTGGGATCTTAAAAGTGTTAAAACTTATGTCATTCGGGCCGTACATGAATTTTCTAGGAACTTTACCATTTTGCAATTTTGGTGATTTTTTGAAGTACTATGGGGCATTATGTATTTTTTAAGAAACCTAAGGACTTGGACGTAAATAAAACTAAATTTAAAGACATAATTGTAATTACTCAAAATAAACTTAATTAGAAGAAATAAATTATCCATTTTCTAATGCTTTAATTGAAAAACTAACTTGGATAAATTGCAGAAATAAAACATGTTTACAAAATTTTAGAAAAAGTCTCTATGGACTAAAATGTAATTAGAAATAATCAAATATAAATACACAAAATTCACTAAATGTAAAAGTCAAAATTGGCAAATATGTAGAGAAAAGATCAATGTTTTACAAAATTGCATTTAACTCTAAAATAAAATAAAACAAATCCTCAAAAGAAAGTAAATTGCAAAGTAGTCCTTTGTCTTCAAGACCAAGGGTTGTGGAAGAGAACGATGGCCGTGCACGGCCACCTTGGTGGAGCAAGATAGATGAAAGAGCTTCATGCCGGTTTGCGGTTGAGGGCATGGCAGAGCTAGAGAGATGGATATGTGGCATGGCAAGGTGGTCGGTCATAATCTGTGGTGGAGTGGGGAGGCCGAAACTCTTGAATGTGTTCCTCCTCCGCCGGCTCCCCTTTTTCTAGCCGAAGTCAAGGGGAGGGGAGGCGGTAGCAGTTGTGGAAGGGTGGGGACCCAACGAGTGGTGATGGCGAAAGAGGAGGAGGCGGTGAGCGACCATTAGCGCAGGAAAGGAGAGGAGGGGGCGCCCACCCCTTCATTGTTAGCAGATGAGTGAGGAAAGGAGAGGAAGGGCTATTTTATGCGTCACCTTCTCAATCCGAGTCCAAATCTCAAAAGAGCCAACAAATCATGGTGCCGGCTTTCCTTTAGCATAAAATACATGTATGCCTTTCATTGGAGATACCTTCATAAAAATAAAATCCCGAGCTTGAACTCAAGGTACCAACACCTCTGATCGACTAACTCTTTTAACAGCTCTACGCGAACAGGAACTTCTTCTTGGTTGTCTCTATGGTTATTGTGGTTTCCTCAATGATCTAGGTGGTATATATCTCTCTGTCACCTACTTCCTGCTAACACAATGTCGTTATGCACCTTCATGTAATCATTCTTCTCGAATGTCTACCTTGTTTGCCTAGGTGAAAGGTGGAAAATAATCAAGTGTGCTTTGTTAGTATGTTACAACATTAAGTCCTAATACTATTCTCTTTGGCAATTGTAACTCTTTTATTAATATCATATAATCATTTTCCACGAATAATATTTCCGGCTGACTCTAATATACATGTTCACTAGTTCACTACTAGCATCCATTTCGAACAAAAAAATATTTAATTTTGATTCAGTTCATTCATTTGAGAACATGTAGCTACTTCCAAGGGTTGTTTGAAGTTCAAATCTCAATTATATATCTAAACAAATCAAATATCGATATAAAATATACTTGTTATATTAAAGTTTAGCATCATAACACACTGATATGAAGCAGTCGTTAGTCAGGAGATATTTAAGTATTGATTCTAGAATACTAATCTCATACAATTTAGTATCACATGGCAGCATTCGTCGAATCATATAATTGAAAGTCATATCTTGCAAGATTTTCAATGAGAAACACTACATAGCACATTTATATGTCCACAATTCACATATTCCCCAACATTTAATGCACTTGTTTCTGATTTTCATGTGATAAAATGAAAAATTCATGCAAGATAATAATGTACTCGAGAAAAAACTAGAGAAAAACGGGCTCAAAGAGTAGTATCAATGTAGATAAATAAGATAAAAAAAATGTAGAAAAATGTCAGATTGCAAGAAATGTCAAACAAAATAGAAGAAAAATTCAAGACAAAATATACTAAAGGCTGGAAAATAAGGAAGAGAGAGATTTATGATTAGGAAAATTAGAATCTTAATATGGGAAAATTAGAACATGGGGGCACATCCCTTCTAGATTTTTCATTACATAATATGTACTTAGTTTTTCCCTGTGAATTTTTGAAGGCAAAAATAATCACACTTTTTTTAAAGAAAAAAAGAGCATATATTGTGTAGGTGAGTGCCTAAAAACTTCACTATTTATCACCAAAAAAAATATTACACATCTAATCACTGCAAAAAAAATGAGCTATAGTGACGGTTTTGAAAAAATCCGTCACTAAATTAGCCGTTGTTAAATATATAATGACGATATTATTCGTTGCGAAATGAGTTTACATACTCAAAATTAGCGACGAATATCATATCTGTCGTTATATCATTAGCAACGGTCCACATAGCGACGCTTATTCGTTGCTATTTTTCAAAATTTTAATTAATCGTTGCTAAATTTTGAACTAAAAATTTAGCGACGATTAATTAAAATTTTGAAAAATAGCAACGGATAAGCGTCGCTATGTGGACCGTTGCTAATGATATAACGACAGATATGATATTTGTTGCTAATTTTGAATACGTAAACTCATTTCACAACGAATAATATCGTCATTATATATTTAACAATGGCTAATTTAGTGACGGAATTTTTCAAAACCGTCACTATAGGTCAATTTTGTTGTAGTGAATACACCGGGGATAGAAGTATCATTTACAATATCCAACTCTCAGCCATCATTTTGGCATGCGCCACAACACTCTCCGCGTAGAACATGCCCTGTCGGAAGATCACACCATTTTATGCCAACCAAATCACCCAAACGATCACCAAGTAATTTGATCCCTCCTTTTCCATGCCGCTCCAATCCACCCCCACAGATCCCTAGAAGCTAGATGCACTGTCCTTACGATACGCCTGATGTCGAAATGATTCCAGACCTCAGCTGAGCTATCACACAAAAAGAATAGGTGGTCGATATTCTCCAAACCTTCCAAGAACGTTGGGTATATTGTTTCTACACCTTGGTTGAACCGCGCCAACCTCTCCCTCGTCATCAGCCTACCTCTCATAAGGATCCAAATGAAGATTTTCACACGGGTCGGAGCCTTCCATTTCCAAATGCACATGCAGTCTACCTCACAACCACCATGATCAAATTCCAGTGGTCCCCTTATCACCACGTACGCCTTCCCTACTGAGAAATAACTATCCCGCCAGGTCCAGCAGTCTCGCCCGTCACTGGGCCCCCGTACCTCCTCAAAAGTTCGAAGTAGAGCCGCGAGTTCCTCCTACCTCTGATCTGAGAGACTAGATCTAAAATGTGGGGAAACGATTGCCCATCCTAGACTTCAGCCACTGAGCAATCAGGATTTTCCACCAATGCCATCAAACATGGAAATCTCCATGTGAGGATTCCTTCCTCACTCAGTCATCTTTCCAGAATCTAAACCCGTCCCATCACCAACAATCAATCTCAAAAAAGGATGTATCTCTTGTGCTACAGTGCAAATACCCCTCCAAAAAAATGGAGTGGTGCCAAGACCCATTGGGGAAGGAAATGATAACCCAGGCGCATGGATCCTTTGAATGAGTATGCGCACCAAACTCCTGCAGGTCCTCCAAATACTTTTCACCCATTTGGACAACAACGTCTTATTCATCTCCTCCGGACTCCTCACACCAAGCCCCCAATCCTCATTTGACTTGTCACCGTTTTTCAGCCCACCAATGTAGGGCCACATGATTGCCCAGAAGATGACCAGAAAAATCACCTCATGATGGAATCAAGTCTCCTCCTAATACCTGTAGGTACCAAGCGAGAGGATAAAAAGAAGATGGGGATCGCCGAAAGGACAGAATGCAACAAAACCAGCCTTCCCCCCAGATAAGCATACAGAATTTCACCCAAATAGCTTTCTCTCCATCTTTTCGATCACCGGTAACCAATCCATAGCATGCAACCGATCTGCTACAAGTGGCACGACGAGGTAGCAAAGTGGAAGCTCCCTACATGGAGATCTTAGCCACCTCACGCAAGCCTCGGTCTCCCCTTCCCTTAAATCAAAAGAGACAAATTCGAATTTATCCCTATTCAACCTTAGTTCAGAGATAGCCCAAAAGGTCCAATACCATAGAAAAAACCCTGCAACTGACCGCCTCAGCTTCCACGAAAAGAATTGTGTCATCTATGTATTGAAGCATGGGTATAGAAATATCATCTCTTGAATATGCAGTGCAGAATCCCCTTAAATTGCTCTATCCACAATGATTGTCAAAGCATCAGTCACAAGAACAAAGAGCAGGAGAGCCATCGGACAACCTTACCGAACACCCCTCTGAGGTTGAAAAAACCTCCCTTCGGCTGCCTGCTAACAATTATTGCATTGGAGGTTGTCATGATACATCTTTGAAAATTCTTTTGAAAATTCAACTTGCTTAGAAGGTGAGATCACAATCTACCAGTTAATTGTCATTGTATTGGATATTTGGAATCGGGAAATTCAACAAGCTATAACTTTCAAATCCTCAAGCTTCTTCGTTGAGTTTGATTTGGTCCAAGTCGAGTTTGGGAATGACTTAACCCTCAATCGTGCACCCACCTTTTCGTGAACATAGTTGAGATTTTTTCAAGTATTGTTGTCTCCTTTTCTTTTGTTTATGGCTTCTTATTTGACTAACCAAGTTTTCTAAACTCTTGTTTGTTTCTTCCCTCCAAAGGAAGAAATTTTGCTGTGATACTTAACTTATAAGTACCATGTCGTAGTTGGTCTTCATTTAAAACTATGTCTCCAATTGATAAATTTGGCATGCATGTTAACTTGTTAATGACCTTTTACTTGAGTATGGTAATCTGTTTTTGACTATGTAAATAATTTGTCATCTTCAACGTAAGAAGAAAAGCAAGAACACGCCTTTGCAACTAGTCCACCAAATCATGTTTATAGGTTGTCATATTAATTAATAACCCTATGTCCCAAACTTTATAGTCGAGCATAATGAAGCTATGAACTTAGGGCATGTTTAGTTGTCAGGTTATCTCGGGTAACCTGGCATACCTCATGCACTGTATTTCTGGGTTGGAATTAGTTTTATAGACCGTACAATTTCTTTGTTATAATAATTTTTGATCACGTTCAAACAAAAATTAATATAAACATATATTATAATCATTAAAAAAAGTCAATATAACACATAATCAATGACACATCACATTTATCATTCTAATCCTCTCCAACCCTCCTAACCATCCAAGTAACTACTATTCACATGAGGATACCCCAACTCAATCCAACCCAATCCAACTACCAAACATGTGGGACACCTCTCAACCAACCCATGGTTACCAAGACGGATGGGAGGGATTAGTAACTAACAAGCCGACCCAACCTCCTCTCTCCGCATCTATTTCAAATTAACTCAGCATCATTTTTCACTCACCCTTTAATCAACTCACATAACTTATCCCGCTCGTACCCACAAAGATTGTATATCTATTTCTTCAACAAATAAAAAAGATATTATATTCTACCATCATCCCTTTTAATAATTATAAAACAATCCAAGTTCAATAATTCACTCAAATTCCAATAGAGTCGCATTATAATAAAATCTCATAATAATCACCCCTCTATCCAAGTAGGGCTGGCTATCGAGCCCAACGAGCCGAGCCGAGCTAGGCCCTTGCTCAGTTTTGAGCTCAGACTCGGTGAGCTCGAGCCTCTTATCGAGCCAGCTCGGGCTCGATAAGGCTCGAGCCGAGTTAAGGCAAGTATGCATGTAAACCAGTCACTCGCTCTGCTTATATAGACTCCCCCTCCCTCCGAGATCAACTTTAACAGATGTGAGATTAAAGTAAAGTCCCTTATCGAGCCCAACCCCTTATCGAGCTCCTTATCGAGTTCTTGAGCTGACTCGAGCTCGACTCGAGCTCGAGCTCATCTCAATATCTTAATGAGACAGGCTCACGAGCCCTTATCGGGCCGAGATCGAGCCTGGCTCATCGAGCCGTGATTCAGTAGCCAACCCTATATCCAAACACCTTTTAAACCACATGGCTGACCACAACACCATCCTCCATCCTATTGGGTATGCCGACACGACTGATGGCGTGCACCATGCTAATAGTGTCAAAGAATCTGAGGTCCTCGTATAATCGAGCAGTTGGCTTGCCAGTTCAAGTAAGAATCTTAACTAAACTCAACCCGATCAGACGATATCTAAACATAGAGTTAAGTCAAGCATCAACCCACCAAATAGTAAACAGGTTGGAGATAAGTTTTGCTAATTAGAAATGTTGAATGGCTAGCAAAGTCAAACAAGGAATTAATAGGCCATTTCCTTGCACATGCTCAAGAGGGTGGACTGACATAGACATAATGATAATGCATACATAAGCCCCTTCCAATCTAAGCCGAGGCCAAGTTTAGTTGCTTCAAACTTTGAAATCTTGGTTCTAGAGATTGACCAGTCTTAGCTTAAATTAAGATGTAATGTTAGATTTCTTCTATGATTCCACCATTTTCGTCCTTTTGCTTGGGTCAGTGTTGTAGTAGTAATCTATTGTTAAAGACTAGTCTACTATTACCAGAAGATAATACAAAAATCATTTACAAATATAAAACATGAGAAGAAACAATTAATGGGGAAGAGTTTCCAAGTCATAAGAAATAGTAATACTAATACTAGGTCATGTCAGATTTATTAAATGCACGCGATAAAACTTAAAAAGAAATAGACTCTTCAATCACTAAGCTGACTATTTATTTTAGGATTGACTCATGGTTTTTCTAAAAGGGACGTCTTTATCAGATCTAGCATAGTAAACCAACTACTTTCACTGCATCAAAATAAAATTACGACAGTAAAATAACTTAAAAACTCGTTTGTTTCTATATCTTCTGATGTTATGAATATTATTCATTGTAAGTTATATCTTATTCTTGATTTTTTCCACTAATAATATATTTATTGCTATATCACTAACAATGAATTCTATAAAAAAATTGATGTTCTTTAATTTTTTTAAAAAACAAAACCGTCTAATTCTTGTTAAATTATCAACGATCAATATCCAATTATGTGGTGATTTCCAACTAAGGACCTCATTTTTCATCGTATAAATTTTGACAAAGAAGTTTACAAAGAATCGTTAGTACATGAACTTCGAGCAATGAATATGAAATACATCATAAACTATACAATCATGTATAATATTAAACGAATAATATTTAAGGTAAATTGCAAAAAGGGTTTAATGAAGCCACTACAAGAAATTGACCTAAGACAACGAAAAATTTAGTATCCATTACCATATCTTCCATACATCGCTTACTTCTTTAAATTCCTACTAGTAATGATATTCGTTGTTATATTCCTCGCAATTAATTATATAACAACTGTTACTTTTTGATTTTTTTTCTTTTAATCATTGCTAAGTCACCGGAAAAATCGTCATTATATTGACCTTTAACAACGAATATGGCATTCGTTAGTAATTATAAGTACAAAAGATGATTTAAAAACAAATAATATTTTTTGTTATATCTTTAACATTGGAAGATACGACAACGAATATTCAAATTATTCATTGTCTTAGGTCCAGTTTCTTGTAGTATGTTGCTACCCCTATGGAGGAGCCGACTTAGCTACCCCCCCTGTTTTTTCTATTTCTCAAGATATTTTATGAAAACATACAAGGGTATTTAGATCACTAGATGGAACCATGTTCTCATTCAAAATTCGATTCAATTCGAGACTCTTATCTCATCCATCAGACTGTCAAATTTTAAGAGTTTAGGAATTGTCGAAATTGACCCCTTATAGATGAATGGACTATGAATGTCTGTTTTAGAGGAAATTTGAATGACAGCATGCCATCATCTATCAGACTAGATCCCCCAGGTATTTTCAGAAAGCATATTAAGAAATGGAAAAAATAAAGGTAGGGATAGCCAAGTTGACTTCCCCCCTAAGGTAGTCCCATTAAACCCATAGAAAAAAGGGTCTCAACCATACGTCAATACTCAATTGGATCTCATTTTCAAATGTAACAAAGACATGCCTATATTTTCAACTTCAATGTTTAACATCGCTATGTAAGTGTCACAGCTTTCCGAGTCTTGTATTTGAGACAAAAAAATAATATCAAACCCCTCTTTGTTACATATGAAAAATAAGACCTTCAATTAGGAACTAACGTGTAATTGGGACAAATTTTCATAATTTACCCTAATATTTATAGTTACATAATAAAAGAAAGATGGAGTGATCAACCCTCCTGGTAATTACTGCTATATAAATAATATTTATTTTTATCAAACCAACTTTCTTCAGTAAAAAAAACCCGTGAAGATGTGATCGAAAGGAAAATTGATTAACATTCCAAAGTCTTACATGATGATCTAAGCTAACGAATTTTTTATTTCAAAAATGTATTTTGGGAAGAATACGATTCTATAGTCCATGGGAAGAAAAAAAATCTGATGTTCATGAAGCAGGTAAGGAAGATTCTGCCCATCAAGTTGTGCATATTTTAAATTTATATTAAAGTAAGAATAATTGCATGGGAAGGAGGTAGGTGTAGATATTCCACCCCTTCTCAAGTTGTTAGAATATGGAAAAAAAAGTTTCTTCCCTTTGAAGAAATCCACTCTTTCTTATTCTTAACTTGCACATGAAGTTACTTTGTAGCTCTAACCATTTATTCGTTGGATAGACATCTAATGATGCTGACATCGTCTGGAAGAATAATAAGTAACATCTAAAACCTAGTCAATTAGGACCCCAATAATATGATTTATGTGCAAGTGCAAAGACAAGGGGTATAACCTTTACTTATTCATTTTTAACTCTAGATTCTTCATGCATACAACATTTACTTATTCAATTTTTAAAAATAAAAGCGTAAAAAATTGATCAATTAATTGTATATCCATTTAGAAAGAGGTGGAGGTGCAAAACATGAATTATGAGGAAGTGGCCTTCTCTAATTGAAAATTGAAGTAGTAGAATTAGAAGAAAAAATCACAAACTTATAAACGAGTAGTTAAACAAAAGAGAAATTTGTTTTAACTTGAATGTTATACTTATAAAACTTGAATGTTTTATAATTATTTTAACTTGAGTGTTAGATCATGCTTCTTCTTGGACTTCCATGCGACTACAATGCAATTCAATAAGAGAAATTTGTAGGTATTAACTATGCTTAAGATGAAAACTAACATGCAAAAAACATAACTTGGTTAGAAAAGAATTTCTTTAATGTCTTATTAGTTACTTATTCCAAGTAATTGAGTTTATAAGCATTTTTATGCATTACTTGTGAACCTAGTTAGTAATCAGATTTGTTATTTTGGTTAATAATATGACCCACAATTATATTGGGTTCTTTGATTTATACGTATTAAGGTGTTTACTGGTTACATGTCATCAAAACTATATGAAGTTTTACCTCAAAATATTGGTACATGAGAGTAAGAAAATCAATCAGTTAGGATGACCACCTGTGTACAAGTAAATATGAAAGAACCTCAAGATATGTTGATAATTATAGTAAACAGGAAAATTGTATGTAACTCTCTGCTTATACATATTTAACTTAATAGGAATAATAATTAGACCACTAACCAAGAAAAGATGAAGGTCTTGTAAAAGTAGCAATTTTGTTCAAATTCTGGCGTAAGTGTAGTTTAGGCTAATTATTTAATGTAATTTTTCTACGTGTACATATCAACTTTTAGGAATGATAACTAGATCATTAACAAGTATAGATAAAATTGTCTTATAGGGCTTTTCTTGTAGATCATTAACAAGTATGATAATTAGATCATTAAAAGTGTAGTTTAGGCTAATAGTTACATTTTCTTGTCGTTGTCTAATCAATTTATTGACTCTACAACTTGTTGTGTTCGGTAGAACTTGAATTATACATTTTATGCTAATACAAAAAAAACTTCTTAAGTACCATAAATATCTTGTGGAAGTTAGGTACTTTTGATTTCATTTTTAAAAGCTCTTTTTTTTAGCTTTTTTTAACTTAGAAAACCACCTTTTCTCAATAAGGAAAACTACTAAATATTGAAAGATGTCCTCAGCTTACATTCTTGCCTTTATTAATTATGATGAATCATCATCCCAAAGTTTAACCTGATTGAACTTGCAATACAATTTCAACAATCTCGATCATATAAAAATGACATGCGAATTGTAAAAACAAGGTCTTATATTGTAAAAAAGGACCCGAGATGGTGAAAAACGATCTTACATTGTAAAAACTAATCGCGTATTCCCTCACATGCATCCCCCTCCACCTGCACCTCCTCCGCTCTTCTCCTCCACGACCTACCTCCTCCACGCTCACCCTCCTCGGTGTAAAAACGATCTCTGTCCTTGCCTTGCCGCAGCCGACCATCTGGAGAACAACCACCTATCCGTTGATCTACCTTCACCACACCTTCTCCGCCTTGAACGACAGGAGCCTCATCCTCGCGAGCTCCTTCAGCAGCCGACACCGCATGTCCACTTCACGCTGTCAGCATCCTCGCACCTCGAGCCGACCTCTGCACACTGCAACCGCCATCCAAATCCGGTCGTAGGAGCACCCGCTCGCGCGAGGACCCTGATCCACCTGACGCAACCCCTTCCATCGTCGACCGCCAAACTAGACCTGCGTGCCATCGTCGCCTCTGCATCACCCTGCGTGCCACCGTCCATCGAGAGAGAGAGAGAGAGGAGAGAGAGATGAAAGAGAGAGAGAGAGAGAGACGAGAGATTATTTAGGAGATATTTGTTGCATTCTAAATATAGAATATGCTAAAATAATTATAATGGTTTTTCAACATTAAAAAATATAGATAACAGGTCATTAATGGCAGCCAACGGATTGATTATGAATGGATAAGATGGTTGGCTTTCCATGCATCCAGGAAAAAGATTGTCTTATCTGAAGTTTTCCGTATATATATATGACACATTTCCTTGATTATGGAAAGGTATCATCTTAGACCGATGGATGACGAGTGTACGAGTGAGATTGAAACACTAAGTGGTTTCCCTGCCAACTAACATTCCTAAAATGGTAGATAGATTAAATTAATGCTTACTTAGTATAATCCATATCATTAAACATTATGAATTTAGATATCCGAGGAGTGCGCGTTGTATTTTCTAGAAATATATGATGGAATAAATGCTTGCTTTTTGAAATAATTATTATCAATTTACAAAAGATTGATATGTTTTACAATCATGTGCTGTAAATTTAAAAAAATATAACCAGTGATGTATATAAAAGCCCAAATTCGACAAAAATGATGTATTCTGTGTAGACGCATTTCCTAAAATATAGGGTGCTTTTAATGACATAACTAATTGATGTACATGTTGAAAACATTCCTACATTGATGAGATTTTTGTTGCAACTATATTTCCTAATATATCATGTGGGGTAAATTGTGAACACATTATATATGCTGCACTGCATATTATTTTAGGGGATTTAAATATAGGGTGCATTTTTTAATTCTCAAATTATTAAAACACACATCGTAGTACATGCTGGATCTCGTTTTCATCCAAATAATGTAGAAGCAATCTTTGTAAATTGCAATATTTTTTGTAAATTTCGTGGTATCTTTTGTAAATTGTATTTGATTATTTTGAAAAAATCCGCAGTCTCTTTTGAGAACATTCGTTGGGAGCAAAGTTTGTAAACTGTGATATTGTTTTGTAAATTTTGTGGTCCCTTTGTAAAATGATTGTGATTTTTGTAAACTAGATTGCTTATTACTAATCTATAAATTTTTTAAATATCTATCCATTACGAATCGTGGGTCTATCAAAATTCATCATCCATTGCAAAGTATGTGTAGCTTTTATAAAATCCATGCTCCCATTATAACAATTATGTGTTGATTTGCAAAATAAAAAAATTAATCGATAATTTGTCATTTATTCTTCAAAAAGGATGACATGAAAAATACGAAATGTAAAATGAACGTAGGCAATGTAAAAATATCTGGTGCATGTTTGAACGGTGGTGCAGAAGTTGGTTAAATGTAAAGTATACCATGACATTGCAAAATGAGACTAGAAAATGTAAAATGATCTTATGTATTATAATTATGTATATCATATTGTTAAAACAATGTAATCAAAATCACATAACGTAAAAATTTCATGCATATATGTCATTAATGCAACTAAAAAGAACTTAACTTAAAACTAGATGCGTATTTATATGTTGTTTAATTTATACATAGGAGAAACAAGATCTCTAATCGAGGATGATTGGATATTGGATCGAGATGGAATCAAAATCAAAAGAAACCAAAAATAAAAATAAAGAAATAAAAGAAATATAAAATAATCTGGAACTCGATCAGTGGATGAATAAAAAATACTAAGATATGAATAAATTACTAAGAACAAGCAACCACCTCCTACCACTCAATGCACCACCGTTGTCGTCATGCATTTCCATCATCTTTGTCATACAACATCGTCTCCAAATGCAACCACCGCCTCTACGTTGAGGATGGATGAAGAAGAGAGGTGGGGGGGACCCTCGTCGAGTTTTTCTTTTGGAAAATTTGAATAATTGAGACCCAAGATCGGATGGATTCTATATTTAGATAATTAAAATCGAGTAATTAATAAGCAATGTGATAATGATGTAACCAAATGGAATATTCGAATTTTTTTTCTAAAAACATCGATTTGAAGGTTGTTTCGATGATGGTTTTGTGTTTAATTAGTGGTTTTCTTAACCACCGTTGATCCAAATCGGAGTACTCCTAAGAGGTGTCGCACCATACTCATGGTCGGGTGACACCTCAATTCAAGTTTTCCACATATACATACGTACATACGTACGTACGTACGTACGTACGTACGTACACACATACATACATGTGTGTGTGTGTGTGTGTGTGTGTGTGTGTGTGTGTGTGTGTGTGTGTGTGTGTGTGTGTGTGTGTGTGTGTGTGTGTGTGTGTGTGTGTGTGTGTGTGTGAGGTTGGGGAGTTTGCACCATGGTGCATGTAACTTTACATGCACCGGTGTCATAAACGCACAATTTTTGATATTTTTTTGAAATGAAATCATGTAGGATTTAGATCACCATATATCACCATGGCGTCATTTAAAAATCAACTTAATTCAAGACTTCGGCATTTTAATGATCTCAGAATTGTTGAGTTTTTGCCCTTCCAGATCGACAAATTAGGAATGTCTATTTTATACGAAATTTGAAACACATATTCCACTAATAATTCTAAGTAAATCCCCTAAAGTTTTATTTCAAAAAATAGGTATTTATGACATCGGTGCATGTAAAGTTACATGCACTACCGTGCAAGCTCCCCAACCTCTCTCTCTCTATATATATAATAGTCTTATATACTGTTTACATAGAGCCAAAGTGCTCGTATCTTTCCTTTCATTTTTCCTTCCACTCCTCAAAAAGAGTATTCGGGCAAACAATATCTTATTAGTGAAGATAACCTCGGAAGATTTTCCATTGAAATATTGTGATCATTCAAAGAATGATTATCTCCCCCACATCGTCACTCTCTAATCTCACGATCGAGATTATTAGGTAATGTTATTCCTCTTTTTTACTTTTTAGATGTGTTATACAATCTTTATTCTCATATCATATTTGCAATCGCTACATGGTCTGTGTAAAATTTCAACGATGATCATATCTTCATAATCCATAAGATGAACTCTTAAATAACTAGTTGTGTGAAAAATGAAAGATCGTGGTTCTTGATCCCATAGTATTATGGATAACTTTTTAGGTTAAGTACCCTCTTATATGGGATTTGATCCTTATCAACCCATTCCCATTGTGGTTGAGAATCCTACTAATCAAAATTTTAGAGATTCCTTTCAAAGTCTCACAGGAAAATCTTTCAATATATGTTGAACCCAAAATCTTTAATGAAGTATATAATCTTAATTATCTGAATTTTGAACCAAATTAGGAATGATCCAATATGAGTCTATACCCACATAGGAGAACATTCGATCCAGTAATGCCTCTTCAATACTAAAGGTTCAAGATCTAAATCTTTCATTTTGAAAAAGTAAAGAACTGATCATTTTGATCTCTCTCTCTCTCTCTCTCTCTCTCTCTCTCTCTCTCTCTCTATATATATATATATATATATATAGGGTGCACTTGAATTGAGGTGGTACCTTTCCTTGATTATGGAAAGGTGTCATCTTAGGTCGTTGGATGATGAATGTATGAGTGAGATTGAAACCAATAGATGATTTTTGTGGCAACTAACATTCCTAATATGTGGGTGGATTAAATTAGTGCTAATTTAGTAAAATACACGTCATCGATCATTCTATATTTAGGTATATGGCGAGTGATGTACATAATTTTTCGAAAATATCTGATGGAATAAATGCTCGCATTTTGAAATAACTGTTCTCAATTTACAAACGATTGAGATATTTTACAATTTTGTGTTATAAATTACAAAAGCGTAACCACTGATATTTGCAAAAAAACTCAAATCCGATGAAAATTTGATTTTTTTTTGTATAGACGTGTTTTTTAAAATATATGATGCTTTAATCACGTGCTAATTAATTGGTGTACACGTGGAAAACATTCCTAAAATGAAGTAATTTTTGTTACAACTATATTTCCTAATATATTAGATGGCGTAAATTGTGAACGCATTAAATATGTTACATGTCATATGCATATTAATTTTAGGATGTATTAAATCTACGGTGTAATAAATAAATCCATATTAAACAAATAGTCCATATTTCACATTCATCGGATTTATTTTCCATTTCATGTATGAAGTTTACGTCCATCCAATTCCAATTGTAATTCGTATTTTACATTTCATTAACATATGTTACAATCCATATTTTACATTCCATCCATATTTTACATTTCATTAACATATGTTACAATTGTAATTCGTATTTTACATTTTTCTCATTCTTTTTACATTCGTCTTCTATTTTTCTGCAGTCAATTCCAAATTGATGACATCCGTAAGATATGGTTGTCTTGATCTTTACCCTTCTTCCTCTCGTTGAAAGTTATCCAAGTGACCTGCATAAAATAAAAATAGAATGAGATATTGTAAACACAATTTGGAAGCGTAAAATGACTGTAGGTAATATAAAAAACTGGAATGTGTTTGTACAGATAGTGCAGTAGTCGTTGAATGTAAAATACATTATAACATTGTGATAATGAGACAGAAAAATGTAAAATGATCATATGTGTTGTAATTGGGTGTAATGCATTGTAAAATGATGTAATCATCACTGAACTTAAAACATGATGCGTATATACGGATCATGCAATCAAAAGTACTGAACTTGAAATAGAACATAAGTACATGAAAATGTAACGGAACATGAGTGCACGGAAATAAAATAGAATTTTACAAATTGAAAATGAACAGAATTAGAATAAAAAATATAATGAAGCCAACAAAGATCTGATATTAAAATGTAATCGAGAAATCCTCCTCATCATTTGAAATCTGATATGAAAAGGTATAAAAATATATAAAGATTGCGATGAAAAAAATAATGAGATTTCCAGTAGGGAGACGGAGAATTGAAGTAAGAAAAATGAAAAATAATAAGAACATGTATCCTCCATGCGTAAAAAATACTAACCTGGAACTTTTTTTAATGAAGATCTTGAGCATATCGTCGATGTTTTTTATGAAGCCGAAGGAGAATAACTCGAAAATCATGAAGAACATAGATGAAAATCTCGAGTAAGGGAGAATGACATTCAAAAAAATGCTATAATTAGTAATCAAATATGTGTGATCAATATTTAGCATGATAATCGGGATTGAAAGAGAAGAGAAAGTTTTTTTAAAGCATAGTGGGTTTTGGGCGGATTAGTGGTTTTATTGGGTGCCGTTGATTAATACTGGATGGATGATAGGAGGTGTCACACCAAGCGAATGGAAAGATGGCACATCAATTCAAGTTTTTCCTATATATATATATATATATATGTGTGTGTGTGTGTGTGTGTGTGTGTGTGTGTTATAAGAAATCTACATGATTTTGTATATTATTTCAATCGAGTGCAATGCCAAGATATATATTGTGACTCGATAGATATAATAAAATGTAGCTACGAGAAGAACCAAATGCAATGAAACATCTAAAGATAGAAACTACATATAACACAAATGCAAAGAAATAACTTAAGATATAAACTAAATACACATAAAAAAATATAATATGGTGTCTAGTAAATATCACATTATACGGCTTAAAATTTGCTAATGCTTTGCAAATAAGGGAAAGTGCAACATATAGCTTGTGTTGTATAACAACTTGTGCCATTAATGGTTTTTTTGTGTGTTTAAGATGCTCATGTATGATTTAATTTAGGAATATTTTATAGTAATAATGGTATTTATAGTATTATTATTTTATATTATCAACATCTGTCATTATATATATGTGATTGAAAAATACATCCTATTGAAGTTGTAATATTTTGTGCAATACATAGTGTTTCTACCACATCTAACCTATTTTTTTAATTAAGTCATAACATTGAGAAATAAATAATTGTTTGAAGTCTCACGTTGTTTTGATTAAAATAGGGAAAGCTAATAACATATCGAAGTTGGGATGAAACCCAATTTCATTGGGCAAACTTGTTTAACTTATTTATTCTTGAACTTTAAAACGCTATCATTCTATGTGTTATTTAGATATAATTTAATTAAAAATATATTCAAATCACATCTAATCTTATTGTCGATATATTTCTATAGCCAACTACTATTTTCCATAATTAAGTATACTAATGTGCCAAACCAATATCAAAATTGCATATAAAATATGAAAAATCAAGAAAAAACAAAATAGAATATGCAATGAACTATTAAACACATTAAAACTTCAAAAATACAAAAAAATCATATAAATATAAAATAAGTAAAAATATATAAAATCATGCAATGTTACATATATGATATAAACCTAAGATAAGTATATAACAATAATGCATCTTAAATGATATTTTTAGAGTTTTACTCACAACATATTTACCATACATATCATGTAATTTACAAAATATATTGATAAAGATAAATATATAATATGTTTTTTTAACAACCCAATCACGTTATGCATTTGTGCTCGATATCCCACTTGTCCACAACATACATATGTCTATCTTGTTTTTAAAATTGCACATCAAGTAATTCTCCTCCCCACTTTTTCCTTCCTCTTCCTTCCTTCATTAGATGATAAATTTGTATTTCATGCAACAGATATATAAAGTAAAAAGCTCCAATTATCCCTTTCAAAATCGATTAACATCATCATTTACATTTATTCGCCCCACCCAATACATTTCCTCCCTTTGGATTATCCCCATGCATACCCATACCACGTGTTTCGCTGCTTGTGTATTTTTTATGTGTACACTTTCCTTGAGTGTAAATTGTTGGGACACGACTCGATACCAACTCTTCTCTGATACCAGTTGTTGAGGTATAGATCGTCGGTATCGTTTTCCTTAAGATACCGCTTGTTAGGGATACATACCACATGATATAGATGCGTATGCGCAATCGACCAGCACCACGGAAGTATATAAAAGAAAGAACAATCAGATATTATGGCAATCAGATATTATGGTGGTTGGTCACATCTCGTTGCCACCAGAGAAGAAAGATCACTATAAGTTAGAATGAGTACAACTCTCTCCGTCCCATCTCCCCCTCTCTACGGGTTACATTATTCTTGTGGTGACGTGGAGGCAATGCCTCCCACACTCTCTCTATATATCCTAATTACAAGGGGAAAATGGGGCTGCCTCCACCTCATTTTTCGCATTTCTTTTAATTTTTTGGAAAAATATCATAATGTATATTCATCCATATATCCCTCTTATATGTCATTCGAATTTCGTCAGAAACAGAGACTCCTACGGCCTCCATCCAGACGTCATTTTTTTAACGGTCGCAGGATTTTTTAAATCGACTCTGGCTGGATGGAGGCTGTAGGAGTCACTGTTTCTGACGAAATTCGAATGGCATATAGGAGGGATATAGAGATGAATATGCATGATGATATTTTTCAAAAAAAAATACCAAAAAATAGGGTGGGGCAGTCATGTTGGTTGCCCTCAGGGGGCAACCCTATCAACCCCTAATTACAAACTAGTAGTCCTATTTCCATTAACTAAAAATAGAATATAACTCAATTACTATTAGGTTAGGAGTCCTATTTCTTTAGGATTCCCAATCCTAATATGACTTCTAATCCTAATAATATCCCCATTGTGCTGAATTCCATCATGATCTTTTCATCATCTTGAGTTCGTACTTGGTTATAAGTATGATCTACGGGTCTCGCTTGTAGGAACTCACCGCCTCTGGGTGACGCACCTGTGATGGATGCCCTCGACGTGCCACCTTGCACGATCTCTTGCCAGCCACCGCTAGCAGAATTCTTCGACGTCTCAGGTCGATTTATCCAAGAGACCACCATATCACAGTTTCTGAGGATTGTGCATCTGCTGCATCACGTCGTCTCATTGACGTCGAACCTCGCTTTGATCCGTTGCATCATGCCCCTTCAACAATGTTGAACCCGACTTTGACATCAGTTGTTGGGAACGAAGCGGTACCAACTCTGCTCTGATACAAGTTGTTGGGGCTACGATCTCGTATTGTCTCCTCTAAAATACCAGTTGTTGGGGATGAACCCTGGATATGGATGCACAATCGACGCCACTGCGGAAGCACGTGAAAAAAAGAATAACAAGATATAATGATGGTCGGTCACCTCTCGTGGCTACTGGAGAAGAAAGATCACTATAAATTGGAATGAATACAACTCTCTCTATTCCCTCGCCCTATCAGCTCTTTCTTCTCTACTCTCTCTCCCCCTTTCTCTGGGGTTACATTGTTCGTGTGGTGGTGTTGAGTCAATGCCTCCACCTCCCTTTTATATAGCCCAATTAAAACCTCATAGTCATATTCCCAATAGAACTATAAATAGAATACAACCCAATTACTATTAGAATTAGGAATCACATCCCATTAGGATTTCTAATCCGAATATAACTTTTATCCTAACATAAATAATAAGTTGAAGGTGCACAAGAGCGCTTAAGAGCATTCGAGGTTCAACCCCCTCCACTCATAGCATCCCAAGTTGCAACCAATAATGATAACATCAGCCATCGGAGCATACAATATAAGATAATTAAATTAAACTATGATATACACAAGGTAGAGTATGGGAATGCATCGAGCCAAACATAGGGAGGTCAAATGGGAAGCTAAATTAAATAATAAGCATGGTGCGTTCCTATTTTTTAGGAACGATTTATGAATTGCCTTCTAAAAATCTTTTAATGGAGATGATGAAAATGAAGAGACAATGATGATTATTTCTTTCTCTTTTCTCCTTCCATTAACCTCAAATGTAAAGACTCTCTCGGATGGTAGAGAGTTGGGATGGTAGTTCTCGAATTCTTGATCCGGTAATTTGCATAATGAGCCATAGGGGTAGAGTTAAAGGATTTAACATGATAACAAACCCTACTGTAACGGACTCCTGACAACACACTAACCATCAATATATGTCAATGTAATTTGTTTACGTTTATTAATTGACACGGTAATTTATTATTTCATCAATATTTCATATGGATCACGTATAGGATTAGTTCCAACATTCTCCTACTTGGTTCATATGATCTTTAATGATAAGATAATAACTTAATCGTGTCTTTTTGTGAATTTTCTGCAATGTCAATGAACCATATAATTTAATTGAATTAAATCAATATGATCAAGCGGAATGATGCAATCAGAAAGAAAATTGGTGTATCTCCGATCGAGGATAAGATGCGAGAAAATCGCCTAAGATGGTTTGGTCATTTGCAAAGAAGATCAGCGGGCGCACCAGTTAGGAGATGCGAGTGTTGGGATGTTGAGCAAGATCTTAGTTTTTTGGATATAAGCCCGAGATTGACCCAAGATAGATCTGAATGGAGGCGAAGAATCCATGTAGCTGACCCTACTTAATTGTGGAAAAATGCTTTGTTGTGGTTTTTTATATTAATATGATCAAGATGGTCATATGTCATACAACTTGACACGATTCCTTCCATGTATTAATATCAATCCAATCCAATCACATGCAATTTAGATGAATAGCATCTCCTACTTTAATTCCATTTCTATATTTATGTTATCTATTTGCAAATGCATAATATGACAATGAAACTATTCGGAAACATAAAACAAATGAGATTGTCATAAACATAATGACCATGGGATAAAATGCTAATTAACCTTTTATAATAAAGACTTCTTTAAAATACACATTCTTACAACATCCTTAGAAGAATTCTAACGGATCCGCAATCATTAAATTAGTATCGTTGTGTTGTATACAGTTTTTTTTTCTGAACTTCTTCGTTTACTGACAACTACTTCAATTCCATGTGATTTGCACCCTTCGAGTACTTATGAGTCTTTTAGAAGAACAAAAATGTACCATTATCACAATAAAGTTTCAATGGCTTACAAATGTCGTCGATAATTCCAAGACTTGATACAAAATTATGCAGCCACAATTCTTGAACTAGAGCTTCAAAGCATGCTATAAATTCAACCTCCATAGTGGAAGCAATAATGACAGATTGCTTCGCACTCTTCCATGACATTGTTACTTCAACAAATAGAAATATATAGCTAAAGGTTGACTTTTTTGTGTCGATGCATCCTGTCAATTTTGACTCTGAATATCCATACTCTTAAGATTATGAAAACTTTCTTTGTTATTTTTCAACGGTCCATACACGGTTTACTTTTATACCGACCGACATGATCTCCCATTAAATTGGCACTGTATTTATTTCTGAATAGCATGTAACAGGTCTACTTTTCATAATGAATTGAATTTATCTAATACTCTAAAACCAAGAAAGAAACTAGAAAATGCAACAAATAGTCAAACTCATATAATACGACGAAATGTTTAGCTCAATAGGGATGAGAAATGAAGGAGCATTTAGAATAATCTCCAATAGTTGCTCCATTAAATAAGAATGAAGCCATGATCATTTCATGGAATATATCTACCACTTCTACTATCCAATCTATGAGTATCATATCAAAGAAAGCGGCTTGAAATCAAGATTTTTGCATGCACTGTCATGATAAAATTCCTTAGTTTCATTATCTCATGAACAACAATGTATTGATAATCCTTCATACCAAAATCAGTCAACCTCCCCAAAATATGCAGCAATCCTTGATTAAAATAACACAAATTGCATGAGGAGAGAGCATAGTAAGAATTCAAAGACATATGAACATCAACTACTGCAAATTCAAGTATCATTGAGTGAAAAATTCCTACCCCTGCAAATTTCCAGCATCAACTAGGAAACATTGTATAGATGAAAAGAAACTACATGGGCAACATATCCATGTCTATATAACAGGATGTAGTTCAAGCAGGTGTTGCCATGGGCTGAACAGAATTGAAATTGGATTATGAAATATCCTTGAAACATAAAATCTAAGAAATCCCATATCTCAGCACAACCGTATAGGTTCAAAATCATGTGGAACCTGCAGCAAGGAGGAAGTGGATGTCGTACCTCAAAAAATTTGTTTCCTCAGACTCTTCACCCATGGAGAACGACGATCTCTGCGCTCTGTCGACGACGAGAATCGACACATGAGGACGACATCGACCTTCTCTACATGGTGGAAGCTTCGGATCGTCGATCCGACGTGCTCCGACGTGTTCTACAGTACTCCGACGAGAGGGAGGGAGGAGGAATGGGTTCTTGGATTTTGGGTGTTTTGAGGGAGAGAGGGCTGATTTTAATAGGTTCCAACCCAGATACGGATCTGAATTTGATCTGGATCCGATCTCGCTAAAATGATCGTAACTCGGGCTCCCGAACTTGAATTTTTGTGTTCTTGGATTCTTGGAAAAGTCTTGACAAGCTCTACATGATGAGTGCTTAATCAATATTTTTAGATACTGGATAAGAGCAGTTTTTGCAAAGAAGTTCGAATCTCACTACGAGGGTCTCACAGGATGCCTCGCCCATATCTTTCATTTCAAAGTTCTTAGAAAGATACTTCTTTGCATCATGTAACAAAGTCATATCATTCACAATCAATAAAATATCATCAATAAATAGAACTAATATAATAAACTTACTCCCACTGTCCTTCATTTAGATACACCTACCTATAGTGTTTCTAAAAAACCATAAGATGTAATGGTATTATTAAACTTAATATATCATTAGAGGGAAGCTTGTTTTAATTCATATATTGACTTATTTAATTTACATACAAGATTTTCTTTCATGTGATCCTAAAACCTTCAGGTTGGTCTGTATAAATATCCTCCTCTAACTCTCCATTTAGAAAGATCGCCTTTACATCCATTTGGTGAAGCTCCATATCATAATGAGCCATCAAAGCCAAAATGATTTTTAAGGAGTGCTTCTTTGAAATCAGAGCAAATGTCTCTTTATAATCGATGTCATCCTTTTGAGTGAAGTCCTTTGCAACAAGTCTAGCTTTATATCTTTTGGTGTTACCTTTATAGTCACACTTGGTCGTAAAAATCTACTTACACCCACTCTTTTAGAACCTTCAGGTAACTCCACAAAATCACAATCATTGTTATTGGTTAGTGACTCTAGTTCATTGCATTCAACCACTTTTCACAATCATTACAATCCATGGCTTGATGAAATGTATATCTTTGTCAATGCTCAAGTCACATTCATGCTCAAGTATATAGACTAAATAATCATCAAAATTTGCAGGACTCCTTTGTCTTTCAGAGCGTCATAATGCAGTTTTGTGAATGTAGTGTTTACAACTTGTTTATTAATAATAGCATCATCATTTAATGTGGGTTCCATTTTTTTGATGTTCCATGTCATTAACATGGGGGTGAATCCACAAGTGGAACATCTACTGCAGAAAATGCAGACATATATGAAAGCGATACTTTATCCTTATCTTCTTTGCTTTTCACATTTCATGATTCTTGACTCTCACTAATATTTTATTCTCAATGAAGCAAGCTTTTTCACTCTTAATAATTCTTGTACTATGGTTAGGGTAATAAAAAATATACGCTTTTGACTTTTCAGGATGGCCAATAGAAAATACACTGACTTTTCTTGGATCTAATTTCTTTTCATGTGGATTATATACTCTAACTTCCACTTGATATACTCAAACATGTAGGTGTCTTAAGCTACGTTTCCTACCTGTCCATAGTTCAAAAGGTATACTTTGAACTGCTTTACTAGAAACCCTATTGAGTAAGTATGTTGACATCCTTAATGCATATGTCCACAATGAAAGTGGTAAAATGTTATTATTTATCATGCTCCTAACCATTTTTATTAATGTATGATTGCGTTATTATGCAATACTATTTTATTGTGGTATTCCGACATTGTGTATTGTGCACAAATTTTCTTACTTTCAGGGAATTTTGCAATTGGATGGAGATGTTGACCTATGCCTTTCGAAATATTCACACCGCGATTAGATCTCAGCACTTTTATTTTCTTATCCAATTGCCTTTCAACCTCATTAATAAATGTATCAAGGACATTTACTGTTGAGTTCTTTCATGCAGTTGATAAATATATTCATACATTGTGAAGCCATTTATAAAAGTGATAAAGTATCTTTCCCCTTCCCATGATGAGATATCAAAAGGACCACGGATATCAATATGTATCAATTCTAGGAGATGGGTAGCCCTTGCAGCTATCTTCTTTGATGTGTGTTTGTATTGCTTTCCGTTAATGCAATCTATACATAACCATATGTAAGTAAAATCTAATTGCAGTAAAGTTTCATCTATAATAAGTATCAACATTCTATCAATAGATATATGACCTAGTCTTTGATGGCATAAAGAGAAGAGCATTCATAAAATGCATTCCTTATCATACCCACATTGCATTCAACATAGAAATAAAGGATTCATAAATTTATTATCAAGATTAAAATGATAAAGATAATTCTCCAAAGTATCAGAGAGATATAAAAGTACTTATTCCTAACGTAAAGGATGATCCACTAGAAATGTTAAAAGAAAATCCTAATTTATCTAGTTTGCAAAGAGAAACAAGATTCCTATCACATTCAAGAATGAAGAGATATCCTTCCAGATCAACTTGAAATCAAGTGTCCATGATCAATATGTAAGTCCTAGTTTCCTCTATCCGTGCTTCATCATGTTTCCAATGAGCAAGTAATGCTTACTTTCATTTATGTTCTGAATTGTATGGAATCTATGTAATATGTGAGATACGTGAGCATTTGCAACTAAATCCACCCATCAGCTATTTCTAGGACATCTATAATATTTGCTTCGAAGCAAACAAGAACATAATACATATCTTTCTTTTCGAACCATGCTTTATGTTGACGGCAATCTTTCTTTATATGCCCAGACTTCTTACACAAGAAGCATTTGACTTCTTTGGAATTGCTCCCTTTAGTTTTCATGGTAGTTTTTCCTTTATTCATTTTATCAAAGAATTGCTCCTTTGTTTCCTTTGGAGTTTTTCCTTTATTCCTTTTGCTTTTGTGACATTTATTGCTGCTAGTTCCTATTGAAGTTGTTTCAATTGCCATGAAATTCACCGATTGTTAATGTATATTCTTTAATCTTCTTTCTATGTGAATGAGCATAGTTTTATATTTTATGAAACTCCTTTTATCCTTTAACATGTTGCAGTTTACATGGAATTACCTAAATTCAATATAAAGAGAGTTTATGATAAATGTACTAAGAACAATCCATGACATCCATCCTCGTGGCTTTCAATTTCGTTGTGAAATCGAACATTTCAATTACATGATCTATCATGGAGTTCGACTAATTAAATTTCTTTGTTGTCAACTCATTCATTAATGTCCCAACAATGAACTTTTTTTTTAAGGAAAGAGGGTGAAATCCCGAGTTGGGATTCACCGCCAAAAAATTTTCAATTTATATTAATATGAAGAAAGGGAAATACATTACCTTGTGGACCAGAAACGGTACAAGGAAAGACTAGAAGCGATTACATTTTCAGAATAGAACCTCTGGCTCTTAAATAACAAATCATTTCTTCCTCCCCAGATGGCCCAAAGAACTGCAAACGGTAAAGAACAGTCGTCCATCGAGTTCATCCCTACTGACCTAACTGACCGCTAGAAATCAGTGGAACTACCATGCATTACCCAAGTTGGTCCAACCTCCGTCCACACCTGTCCCGACAAAGGACAAGTAAAAAACAAATGCTCCGCATCCTCTGTATGTGTACCACATCTATCACATTGGGTATCAGGAATGCCAAGCAGTCTACCCCTTCTTGCTTTATCCCAAATCCTACCTCTTCTAAGACACCACAGATTAATCTTCACTCTGCACGGGATCTTGCTTGCCCAGATAATCTTCATGTCTTGTTTCATGTCCGGTTCCAACTCCTCACTTCTCCCTCTGAACTCCTTGTATGCCTTTTTCACTGAGAATCTTTCTCCTTCCCAAACAACAATGAACTTATCAACTATATCGGAATGTGAGTACTCCTTAATTTTCCTCGTGAAGTATTTAGCATTGTTTGTCCTAGGCACTGATTGTGTGACATTCTCCACCATTGTTATTTTCATAAGACTCAAACAAAGCCTATAAAAATTATGATCTCTCTCAAGCTTCATAATACAACTTTTCATCCTCAGTGTTGTTTTCTGTAAGAGCTTGTCATTTTTTATCTTCAATTAATGCATTATTAAAATCACCACTTCTAAATGGAATTGAATTAATTCAACAAAGTTGAGTCTGTTGAACCTAACTATATAGTTCCTCAATGCAAACAAGTTCATAGTTGTTGAAATTGTAAATCAATACTCACAATAATGCTTTGAGAAATAATAAATCAGTAACCTATAAACAAGATGCTAAATAAAATTTTCCTTCACAATATGTTAATAACAACCTGTGAGCCGGATATTAACATATTGATAGATATATAAGTGATGCAATTAGAATTACTTTAATGGATAATTAATAAACGGTATCTACTTCATGTTTTCCATCTTTGGATGTGAAGTACAATTTTTATCAATTAACCCCTTTGATGTATATAATCATGGACAATGATCCACCTTTGGGTGATGATCTTCTAGTCCGTGATCATACTATTCTGATTTATCGGAATAATGTTACGTCATTCAATTTAATTTACGATAATCATAATACGGGGTTTAAATCCATACATGATTAAATTACTTTGGTGACTAACCACTAACTGAACGTTATAATTTTATTAATCAACAAATAAAATGGATGTTGATCAATCAATTATCCGGCATTGGTATAATAAGTTGGTCAAGCTTTTAAAAAAAAGCCTCCATTTATCCGTTATTTTATTATAATATTGTAATCATAATTAATACAAAATTACTTTACATGAATAGTTACGTTAATTTATCCATGTGAATGATAATATTCAAACTCAAAAATCATTATCAAAGCCAACATAAATTTGAAAAATAAAACTTACTCTATAACTTCAATTTTCTTTTTAAATTAAAAGAAATGACAACAAGAAATTCCATTGCAATTGATTCCTTTTTTTAAAAAAATAAATATAACGCAACATGCAAATTCGAAAACCTTAAGCCGTATAATATTTGGAATTATGGCACTTTAACTAAAAGCCACAATCAAAACTTTGATATGGTTACATGGAATAAATTTGTTGTTAAAATATTCAAAAATAATAACAACCATCTATTTCTTATTGTTTCCATCGACAATACTTGTAACCTTTGTACTTTAATTTTTTTAAGGCAATGAAAAATGTATGTTCATTCAACAACACGTTACAGATAGTTTTGAATTATCAGTGGAAGAACACATGTTACAATACAAGAATAGTAATCTGATTCTAAGAATATCAAACACAATAAGAGGAGATGCATGCACCATTATTATGAATCAAGCAAATCAAAAATTTTGATAACATGGCTCTAATATCAAATTGTAGGAAAAATTTAAGTACGGTATAAAGGAATCAACATTATAAATAATAGTAAACGATTCATGAATTACTTTCTTCCATCGCAAACCAGAAAAATCCCGTAACGGAGATGATGAAGATGGAGAGACAACGATGACCATTTTTCCCTCTTTTCTCCTTCCCTTAACCCCAACTGTAAAGATTCTCTCATATAGTAGAGAGTTGGAAGGTGGCACTCGATTTCTTGATTCGGTAATTTGCATAATGAGCAACCCTTTATCTTTATAGAGGTATAGTTGGGGGTTTAACATAATAATAAATAATATCATAATCGAGTCATGATAAGTCACTAACCATCAACATGAGTCAACATAATTCGGCTAAAATCCTTGGTAAAATACATGTAAATAATCACTAATTCTAATTAATTTTCATTCTAACCACAATTATTAATATTGTATATTTAACACTTATTATATCCAAAATAAAGGAATAAAGATAAAAATAAAAATAAAAGAAAAAGAAAGCTGTAAACATGAAATATATATAGACTGATCCTAACCCCGAGACCAGGTTAATATTGACTTGGTCGACAAAAGAAATTAGTAAGGGAAGATAAGGATCTTAACTTATAAAAATACTAAGAAAATCAAGACCAAAAATATAATTTACCCATATTTCACATTGTAAATATTTCACCTATTTTATTTATCACTTATACCATCTCAAATCAAAATACTTCTTTTATAAAAAATGTTCACAAAAATATATATTATTTTATAAAAATATTAGAAAAATATTTCGTCACAAAAATAATTATACTACAAAGAACCGTAAAAGCCACAAAAGCCGACTTCCAAGGTTCATAAGTATTTATAGAAGACTCCAAATGGATCAAACTCAATTTTAAAAGGGATATTTACACCCATAACCCTGAATAATTCCTCAATCTCAATCATAACCCTGAGTAATCGTGAATTACATGAGAGACCTCGAATAGTCACTCCGTCTTACACCTATAACCCTCCGTTAATTTAAAACGTTAACTCAACCATATGGATAAGTTAATGTAACCCATGCACTGAAGTTCATGATAAACCAAAAAAATGAAAAAAAATCCTGACGATGGGATGGAAGCTGCGCACGAGTCGACGGTAGTGGAGCTTTGTTCCAGCTGCCGGGCTCCATCAGCACTCGAGCAGCGGTGCTCAGGGGAGGGGGCTCCATCGGCGGGTGCCGTCGGATGCGCTCGAATAGGACGGCAGCAGCCTGTCCTCCCTTTTTAGCTGCTGCGAAGACCCTGACGTGGTCCCCGACGAGAGGGACGTCGAGATGTTCAACGTTCGCCACTGCTCTGTAGCTCGGAACGTAGTCCCGCCGCATATCAGCCACCTCTCTAAACCGCCTCAGGAAGAGGAGGCACCTCGCCTTGAGCTCCAGAGCAGCTTCATTGCGCGGGGAGTCTCACGGAAGTCATGTCCCCTGCCACCACCTGTAGAGGAGAACAAAGACCGGAGGGGTCGGCGCGCGGGGAGAAGTTCGACGTGGGATGGCGCGCTGCGGAGCAGGGGAGGGGCCTGCTCGGGGAAGGTGCTGCGGCGGAGGGGGGGGGCTCGAAGTGCTGGGAGAGAGCGGGTGGGAGAAGCCTCCACGCGTGAGTGGGGGTTGCTCGGTGCTGCAGGGGAGGGGCCTGCTCGTGACGGTGCTGCAGGGGAGGGGGCTTCTCCGTGACGGTGCCGCATGGCAGAGAGCGACTTGGTCAAGCTTTTGCAAGTGGTAATGCTGAATCGTCTTTCCTAAAGCAGGTGTTCTCTCCGTCTCTGCTGGAGTGATTCTTTTTCCTGTAGTTGTGAAGTTGCACAGATGCGGAAGAAGGAAAATAAGATTGATGCACTTTGAAATGCCATGTCTGGATGAATAGACTTGAAATTGGAATAGAGATGATGATTACAGGAATGTTCGCTTCTATCGTCACCTTTCATTCTCAACAGAAAAAAGGAAGACCAATATTAGTGATCACCTTCCGAATGGTGAATATTCATGTAATCAAGCTATCACGGAGAGAAGCCTCATTCCATTTAAGAAGAATCTTTTTGGTGCTTAGACTAACAACTCTTCCACGCCTATTATTTTTTAAGTTGATAATTCTGCTATGTGATGAATCCGTATAAGTTTTCACCTTCGAAACACTTGCTTTGGCTTAAGACTAAAAATTTGGGACCTGATGATGACATATCCATGGAAGGTTGCAGAGCAGCTCGAGCAAAGCGACGTCGGCGGAGCAGCTCGCCATGGGTCGGGGCAGAGGGGGATGGGGGAAACGATGGCGGAGCAGGAGCTCGCGGAGGGGGACGGGTGGAACGATGGCGGGCAGGGGGTTGCGGGCAGCCGGCGTCGACGGGCGCGAGGGGGGGGCGTGTAGGGGGACGGATGGCTGCAAATAGGAATGGGCTTTGGGGATATTTTTGTCTTTTTTTTAACTGATACCGTCAAATCTAACGGCTATTCCAAACGGAATGTAACACGGGGTCATGTCATGTAAGAGTTAAGCATTACTCGGGGTTCCTCATGTAATTCACGATTACTCAGGGTTATGATTGAGATTGAGGAATTATTCAGGGTTATGGGTGTAATTATCCCATTTTAAAATCCGTTTTATACTTAGTACTATTTACTAAAAATATTAAAAAACATTATAATAAATCGAGTGAGTTTTGACATTTTGGATCCGTTGTATATATGTACTGTATGCAGAAACTTCCTGGATTTTTAATTAACTAATCGTAAACCTAATCAACTTAATTTATTTTCCTAAAATCTTATTAAATATATACATAAATATAAAAATAAACTAAGTTAAAATATCAATAAAACCCGAAGCCTCGAAGCCGCTACCTAAATTTTCCGGAACTCATACTCGGTCGTATGAACTCCGAATTGAGCAAACTCAGTTTTAAAATTCATATTATTAAATTATCTACAAAATGATACTAGTTTTGCTAAAATCGAAGTTAATACAAAAAATGCGGTTTTTGGGTCCATATTGATATATTGTACAATGTACCGTAATATATTATTATTCTATATAAGTTAATTTATAATTATATACCCTATTTATATTTAAATTAAATTAAAATTCTAATTTAATTAATTATTTATATATCTTTTCATTTTAATATATACTTAATTATTTAATTAATTACTTAAATAATTTATTAATCATATTTAATTACCAATTATTTATTTAATTATGAAATCAATACATTAATAATTAATTTAATATACTTATTAATTATTTAATTATCTATTTATTATTATTAATAATAATTTAATCAATTATTTTATTTTTTTTCTCTCTACCTTTCCCTTCTCTCTCTTCCCCCTCTCCTCTCTTCCATGTTCACCGTCTTCCCCGTTGGAACCCAACACTCATCTTCCGCATGCCGCCTCCTTATCCCCCTCTCTGTCAACCGTCCCAACCGCCCAACGGTCGGTCGTTGGCTGGCCGTTTGCCAACCACTCGCCGTTTCCCTCATCGCCTCCCGGTGACCCGACCATCCTCTTCTATATATACCTCGACAACCCCTTCAACCGTTCCGTCTGCCATTTTTACCCCCTTCGGCCAGTGAGCTCCCCTTCGATCTCGCTCGTGACAGGAGCTAGTCATCTGAGGGAGTTGCAGCGAGGTTCAAGAGAGGCGAGGTGAGATCACATCTGTCGGCGTTGAGCTCCACTCTACCGCTGCGCGACAGCCTCTGCATCATGTCGCCGACGCATTGAGGCCACAAACCCGTAGCTCGTTCCAGCTCCGTCTACAGGCAACATCATCCGCTATCCCCATAGTTTCCAGGTCACTCATTCTCTCCCATTCTCCTCTATTTCTTATGTGACTTCTGTTCTCAATCCCTCTTGTCTTCCTCTATTTTCAATCCTAGTCATCTCGCTTTCCCTTCAATCATCACTCCATTCCATCTTCGGGTCCACCTCTACTTCTGATCCTCCACCGCTTTCATCGGTTCTATCTCTCCTTTGTTCTCTCTGTAAGTTGTAATCAAAATCCTCTGGATTCTATCATCGATTCCACTCCACTATTCAAATCATTTCTTCATGTTCTAACATCACCGATTATTCCATAGCATTTGGATTTGAGCTTTCGTTTCTCTCCCTCACCTTAGATGGAACCACACATCCACCATTCATCCATTTCCTATGTATCTAATTTTGGCCGAGACAACAACTCTCGAGCTTGATATAATTTGCAGATACAAGAGCACCTGGAATATTATCGCATCTCCGTGAACGACACCAACCGCGGATTGAGAAGAATCTGAACACTGCCATCTGTGAATCTCATCTAATCTGAATCACGCATCATATGGAGTTAAGATAGAGCAGCTTCGATCGAGATTCAACCTCGAAATTGCAGCCCGAAATGCTTTATTTTGAGGGAGAGCTCCGTCGCCTGCAGAGATCTTGGGGGAGAAAAAGGAGCGGAACGTAGATTCTACAGCGACCGTTTGTCGCCAAGGCTCACCGTCGAAATACTTTCCTGCTGCTGCATCAACTAAAAGTGGAATGCCACACCATCACCGACCCAGATCATGATCTGTTTGCATCGAGAGGATTCCGTTTCGAGAACAAATCGCTGCAGCCCCAACTTGATTTGGGGCTAAATCCAGTCGTCAAATGTCATCGATCCAATGCGCCTGCACACACCATGTGTTGGCTCCAACGCAGCCCACTTGATTTCGCCCTTAAGCGGTGCACACGATCTGCAAGTGTTTGAACGACATCTTCAGGCAAATTGCATTCTCTCTCCCACAATTTTTGTGATTTTCATACAGACCCTTGAGTGAATGACACGTACGTGATTTCTGAAGGATTTGCATCAGAGAGCCTTGGAACTTTTGTTAATTACATACAGGTTCCAAAGCTGAGCGAGCACGTGCTTGGCACGCAAATTCATAGGATATTTGCGCGAAAGGCCCCAACTCTCTGCATTTTTACACACTCAGCTCCGGTTTCCAGCAAATTACATCTATACCCCTCATCTTGTATACATAGTATTATACATACTATATACATAATAAATAATCCAAAATATAAAAATATAACTAAAATACATAAAAAAACATCATATTTCATACTATATACAGTATAAAATAACATTTTGGAAAAAAATAATTTTTGACATTAAATAAATCATTAAAAACACTAAAAAATATAACAAGCTTCAAATAATAAAAAATATATAAACATCTTTGAAAACCCTATAAAAATTTCTGTTAGTACATTTTATTATATTTTACATAATAAACTAAAAACAAAATAAAAATTGAATATTAACATCAATAAAAATATAAAATACTCAAAAATGTCAGAAATTCATAACTAATTCAAAAAAATCACAAAAATACGCACAACCTATCGATTTAAAGATAATTTCATATACTTTCTATAAAAATAAAATAAAAATATTTTGTCATTATTTCTACTATTAAAAATCGAAAATAAAAATATGTTTTCATTAAAAACTCGTTTTTTGACTTTAAAAATAATTCAAAATCAATAAAAACATTAAAAACCTTCTAAAACCCCGTAAAAATAGAAATTAAAAATAAATTCATAAAAATCATAAAAAAAATTAAATAAAAATCTAAAAAAATCCTAAAAATAAAATAAAAAATAGAAAACTATTTACCTTAGTTTCTATAGCTTATCCCTAGTTTCCAACAGTTTGCCTCCCTGAGTCCGACACTCCCGTGCTTAACTGCTATACATTTAAGTTTAGGAGTATAAATAAAATAAATAAAAATATTAACTAAACCTTAATCTTTTTTGTTAAAACTCACCTGATCGATACAACGACCGATACATTTTCTCTGCCTCTTTTGTAGGGATTTCTGAAGCTGATCAGGTGATTGTTTTTCAGATGGTGCCGTTGCCGTGGAGGAAGCACTAGGATAACCATAGACCTAGGTTTAGGGTTTTCTCTTTTCACTATTTTATTTTTCTAACTTCACGGCCTTTTGTTTCGGAGTTGTGCAGTACAAGTTGAACAGCACGAGACAGAACCGCAAAGATGAATTTCTTGTAATTTCTTGTAATAAAAGCATTGTTCGTAGGAAGGGGCCCCTTCAAGGTATCCCGACTTGTACTTATCCCTCCTTTATTCTCGGGGTCTGTTTCACCAGGAATGTGCTCCTGGAGAAGCAGGGCACCCACCGTGACTTTTTCGCTTGTGATATTTCTCGACGATTTTCTGTGGCTTTTCGCGATAGATGCTTGTTAGGATTTCTCGATTTTTCCCTTCTCTGTGCAACCGTAGCTAGGTGCTTGCTTAGGCCAAAACACCTAGTTGCTTGTATCTAGGACCATACCCAATAAAAATATGTTAGACGATATTTCTGAAAATACTAAAAAAAGTGACAACTGAAAATTAAAACAGGGACTGTTAATTCTTATCTGATCCTAAAATAAACGTAAAGACTCCACTTTTCTTGGGGAGAGAAACCCTTGCAATTGCATCATAGGTACACTCTCCAGATTTTGTGAGTGAGAGACGACATATAAGGTAGAGCCAAGGTCTGGGCTTCTTCCGAAGTACTACTTAGTTCATACTTTTAATAACTTTATCTTCAATGGTACTCTCGGGTAGCCGGAAACGGTCCGGGTGTACTTAGCAGAGTGGGAGGTTTAGAGGACCCTACGTAAGGCTCTGTCCTCAAGTAACACGGGTAGCCGACAACAGTCCGTACTTACTCCCATACTAGTTGAGACTAAGTGATTTCTGGTGAGAACTCGAGGCAATACGCCACAGAAGTTTCGGGCACCTATCTGAACTCGCTAATCTGTGAGAAGATTTATATGCCAATTAACCCTAAAATTTGACAACATAAACAACCGAACTTTTACGATCAGTGATGAGCGAGAATGCCCGCGATCGGGTCAAGGTATAAATCAGGGTCGTTGTGATCCGAACTGCGAAGCTCACTCAACAAGAAAAAGAAAGACCACCAAATATAAAAATCAAACAAGTCAAAAAAATAGTGGTCTCGCTATTTTATTTTACCTGGTATAGCTACCCGGGTCGAACACAAGGAGCACGGATTGGAAAATCCTACGAAGTAGTCGGG